>VZRO01008054.1:0-143286 GCA_013397915.1 Daphoenositta chrysoptera | reverse complement strand
AATACTAACTCTTTATAGTTCGGGGCATTTGTGGATTATTTATGACTAGGATAGACTTTTCAGACAGAATTGGTATTTTTAATATCAGCAGCCTTCCTCAGAACATTTTTATTGAGGAAATACACTTGTATGGCTGTGGAAGCCATTGTGATGCTTGGAGTAAAAGAAGGAGAAGACTGGGTTAAATTAATTCCTGCTAAATACCTACCAGCAGACTTGCTGTCTGTATGGGGAGCTGGAGACAGAATTGTACCAGGGTAAAAAGGATAGTGTGTCTATTTATAGTGCTGCCTTCAACACCATAGGAATTCAAAGGAAAACTCCAACTCAGCACACAGTCTTCTCATCATCTTCTTCTGTCAAGATTAAATGGGGCCTGAGATAATTTCCCCTACAAATCCTTTCTAGGAAGGATCTGTTCCTTTGTGCAACAAGGAACTACCTTGGTACAAATCACTCCAGAGGTCAAGTCCTCACCCAGCCAAATGTCACCACTTTGGGTAATCTGAGGAAGAGGAGAAAGAGACAAGCCTTACAAGGCTCAACACTTAAGCAGGAAAGACTAAAAACGTCTTGCCTGCCATACATCCCTGCTCCCCATTCTGTCCCCTGCCCTTCTTACACCAGGTGCTCTGGGGCACTTGCAAACAAAAGGGTAAGTGTAGTTCCAGCACAATCCCAGGGCCAGGCAGCAAAGAGAGGAACAGGAGCAGGGTACTGGCACAAAGTTGTGGTCATTCATGGTGTCACTTGAGATGAGGCCCTTACCCTGTGTCCCCCTCTTGCCACTGCAGAACCATCCATCTCTGGGAAGGAATGAGCTCCACTAGGTGTGTGGAGCACCTGTTTATCAGTAGAAATTATCTCTAATGTTCAGAGTACAGATTGAAAGCATCTTTGGAAAGGGTATTAACAAAAACCTGACTGCCACTCTATAAAAAAGGTGGACTCCTGGAGTTCCTTAGCTCCACTCTTCTTTTAGCATCATGGAGCCTCAGATCTTTCCTTCTCATCTTCCACCTTCAGGTTTCATTTTTAATAAGAGCTCCTTTTTCATTCTTCACAAAACACTACCTACTCTGTCTCAGTGCTCCTCTTTTATAATTCTGTTACCAAGCTGTCTGCTAGGTGGGGAGCAGAAGGTGCAGGACTTGGTGCTGCCTTTGAGGTACAGGTAATTATTATGTGCATCTGTTATTGTGGTTGCTGCCTCAACAGGTGGAAAACATGCTGTTCTCTGATAGATTTGCAGCACTCCATGCTCCTGCCTTGTCTTTTCTCTAAAGCCAGTCGTGTGGTGTTCCTAAAATAATAAACACAGCCTCACTGCTGCCACAAAAACCCCTGGTAAATATATTTTTATGGGAATGAAGTATTAAAGGATTTGAACACTTATTCACTGAAAGCAAAATATGAGCAGTAAGGTTGGGTAAAGATTCAAAGGCTGGTTTGCTTCCTTTCCCTGGGGTACATCAAGGCTGTACTGTTTGCACTTTAGAGATGGATAGTGGGGAATTACTTAACCCAAAATGATGGAAACAATTCAGACTATAATAATATAGCATGAGAGTTTCTCATATTACATCTATTCCCCATACTGCTGGCTATATTCTGCCTTCAGATTCACGTGCACAACTCTCATTGGAATCTGAAGGAACTGTATTTGAAGCCAAAATGCATTTCATTGTCTTTTTGAAGTCTCTCTGCAGTTTTGTGGCTAAATTCTAAGCTCAAGAACTGGGAACAAAGCTTGTCTAAACATTTCCCAGTGTCTGTCTCTGTGAGATTCCCATCTGTTGTGTTTTACTTTGAATTTCATCTTCCTACTTTCCTAAAAACACAAAGCAGAAACACACATTTCCTCTGCCCTGGAGTGCAGGAGTCCCCTAATTTCCCAGCAGGTTCTCTCACAACATACAGTGGATCCAAGTTCATCTAAAAATGCTACAAGCCCTTTGTGGAGTAGAAAGGGAGGAGACCAGAAACATGAGCCAGGTTTCTGAGTGTTGTGAACATCCCCTGCCCCCCCAAGGGACTCCATTTCCTGTTTCCTCTCTCCCAAAAATGTCACCTGGGTTTGGGTTTCATTAAGAGAAACATACATTGCTCGAGTCCAGGCTCTAACTCTTTGGTTTGTGCTTTCTGCTGATACTGCGGAGACTGTAAGAGCCACGAAAGCTGAGTCTGACTTTGGGGATTCAGTTTTGCTACAATAGCAGTGCAACTTAAGCAACTTAAGTGTGTTAAGTGGGTTGGGAGATTGTTGTTGACCGACAAATCTTCCATTAGGTTCCTGCACCAAACTGTGCTGCACCTCTGATGAAACTGATCATTGTTTCTCCTATGTTTCAGCTATTTCACCACCAGGTTTAAGAGATACTGAAACTTGCTCGAGGTCTAATTAGAAATAAAACACAATATGAATCCATCTTGCTCCATATGTGCACCCACTTTCGAGGTGTTGGTGCATCTTTCAAATAGGCCAAGCTTCACTCTGTTCACCACCCATTATTTACTGCCTTGGTTTTGCTAGTTCTTTTATTTACTGCCAGTGACTCATGGAGACTTTGTTCACTGGTTTATGGTGACTTTCTGGAGCACTGGTTTGCATCACCCGATGTTTCAACTCAAGAGTTGCCAGCATGAGCCCCAAGAGTTCATAGAACTCGCACTTCCCAGAAGCTAAGCCTGTGCCCAGAATAACAGGCTTTCACAGGATTAGAGCAAAGTCCTGTTCTGGTGATGTTTGTGACTGAAGGGAGGCTACCACAACTGGGGACTCTGAGAACCTTCCCTGCAGACCACTACAGAAATAAGGCTCCATAGGTGTAACTCAGGTGCCAAGTTACTCTGCTTTATGGGCTTTAAAAACACTCTGTCCAGTTTAAGACAGAGACATTTAAGGGAAATGTACAAAGTAAATATGAGGAAGTACTCGGCAGTACTGAGAATGACACAGCCTGCAGGATCCTCTGCCCCAGACTGTCTTTGCCAGGAGGGAAGAAACAATTACTCTTTTTTAATATAATGTAAGAAACAAAATGTCCGTGCAAATACAGCATAAATGGGGAAGTTAGCTTTCAGTATTATTCTTTGACAGATACCATTTGTGGTGACCAGACTACTTGTTGGCCGTGGAGCTTGGCCATACCCTATACCATGTTGTTCTCAGAATCAGATAACACCTGAAAAATTCAGATGGCCCTCAACCTTTTCCATATAGAAAAGAAAATATCAATTATTTGGGTTTATGCAGTAGCACCCCAGCACAACAAACTTCTGGGTTCCCAGCACTTGGGCACTTCAGCCTCCCCTTGACAAAGGTGCCTGTTATGTCCCAGGCAAGGGTGAAGAGTGCAACCACAACAGCTGCCTTCTAATGGGATATGATTTTTCTTTGTATTAGAAGTTACCTGATTTCTATGCTATAGAAGAAAATATGTTCTGTTTTTGTAGTGGGTGATTTATGACATTTGAAGGCACATATTTTTAACTGCTAGTTTGTTTTAGAAAGATGGTAAGAATTAACCTGGAGGACAAATGATCAGAAATACCTATAATCCCAAGAGCTAACACAATTGCTGGGAAATTCTAAACCTCAAATCAGCTCTGCTACAAAATACGATGAATTCCTATTTTTTTCCCTTCCACAGACTTAGTAGCAAGACTTTACAATGAGAAGAAAGCAATTTGCTTAGCTGACTTGGGATTTCATCTCCTTCCGTTACATCTCTTAGACTATACACACATCAGCAAGCAAGCCTCAGCTGTGTTCAGTCTCACTCTGACCTCTAATTTGATTTACTGGTTTTAGTTCTCAAATAGTATATTACGTTATAACTCAAAGGATCTGATTAGAGCTAGCTGGTATTTTAATGATTTATGAGGGGCATCTGGGACAGCATGGGTAGCATACACACTGTGTCACTGCTGTAGGAGGAATCTGCATTGATCATACCAGCATGCTCCAAGACAAGAGCGTGTCAAATTCCAATAAGCCTTAGTTCACAAACTTGATCTGACAGGTGGCCAAGCTTGCACTGGGACTGACCATACTTCTCATGGTGGGAATAAAACAAAACAGCTGGATTGCATCTAGCCATTGCATTATGAGAGGATTTCCATTCCTTTCTATTGTTCTATTTCTGTCTTGCAGTGCTTAAGAAGGTGTTTATCCCTCCCAGTTTTGTAGCCAGAAACCTGGGCCACAGGAACTTGCAATCAGCTCTGTGGTTTGTCTTTCTGCCAGAAGACACTGGTGCGAAATACAGGCTACTGGAACTAACCTTCCAGACCTCTCCACGTCCTGCCATGGCTATCAAATTGCTACCAAGGCTCAGATCAGAGAGACTGGGGTGTGAGAAAGATAAAGAAACAATTAGACAGCACAGTTGGTTTAAAGCCATAATGTCACTGCATTTAATAAGAGATCATACTCTTATTTTCTTAAATAACTGTAAAAAAAGGACTTTGCAAGCACAGAAAGAAGGGTATCAGGAGCACAGTGATCAAAAGGGTTTCTTGTTCTTGTTTTGATTTTATGTGTTCTGAATTTTCTTTTGAGCATTGAAGTCAATGTCTACCAAAGCATTCCTAAAAAACCTTGTCCACCAGCATGGAAGTCCAACCTTGATGGTTACTCACCTCCTATTGTAAGCTGCCTTTCACTTGCTAGAGGTGAGTAAAGCTTTTGACCCACATTAAACCCGAGGGCAACTCTTTGCTCAGGTCCAGCTATCACTACCAGTGTTTGGCAGCACTCTGCCCCTGGGCTGCCTCCCAGCTCAGACTTGTGGAGAGATGTAAAAAAATCATCAAGCTTAACTTTACCATCTCCCCGTGTGTGGTGGGAACAGCAATGTTCCTCACAGGATCACTGTAATAACAACTATTAAAGGCTTTCCAGTGCCCAAGAAACACCAGGGAATCTTGGCTGCCTACCTCCTGCTGTTTCCCATCTTACTTCCTAGCAGGTTACTCAACCCTCCTGCTATGCCAGTGTAGGGGATAAGTGTCTGCTGTCTCCTGTAAATTGGGTAGCAGAGCTGTCTTTGTGGTGCTGGTAGAGACCACAGGACAAGAACAAAGAGCAGTGAAACTTCTGATGCCTTCCAACAGAAGAGACACAAGGAAAAAAAAAAAGAAAAACCGGCAATGTATTGTTTTTAAGATAGAAGAACATACCAGAGCTAGTCACAGGGGAGAAGGGCTTTGCATTGTGCCATCCTTTTGGTTAGATCCTTGGGGCAGAAACCATTCATTTGTAATGGGATTCTTTGAATTCTGAAGGCTGATGTTTTCAGTTCTGGGCTGGAGGACACTGCTGTATTAGTTATTGTTAACAGCAGCCTCATTCACCTTCAGATGTGGGCTGCTAAACTCTTTTGGGGCCACAGGACGCTGACCTAAGAGTCTGCATTCCAACTGGGGTTTTGTGCAAGGCACAGCACAGGAAATCCTTGGCCTCTAAACCTTGCCAAAGCAAGAAATAAACATGACTTTGGGTCATTTAGGAGGTGACCTGGGAAAATTAGATGAGGCTAGATTAAGAATATGCAACATGGAGTAAATCTGAAGAATAAAATCGTGGCTGAGAGGCTGGAAACAACACCCAAGTGACACTTTGTCCTTCTTTAAGCAAGCTCGATGCAGCACGCCCAGCAACCCACCTGGCTTTCTCATGTTGTGTTCAGTTGGATGTGTGCTGTCCAGATCAACACCCCTTACAGAGCAGACTGTATAGAGTAGAGTGGGACTTCGGCTGTGTGGCAGTCACAGTTTCACCCCAAACGGCCATGGAGATGGAGCAGAGAATGTGCCTGTGCTACAGCATGAACAGGCTCTATCTCCCACACAGTGACAGTGTGAGGCTGAAGTGCATCACCACAAAGGTGAGCCTTCAGGCCACCAGGTCTGCGTCAGAGAACAGACTCAGCACATTTCAGACCATCTGTGAATGAATCCAAGCTTGAACCTCTCCCCAGGGTCATGCTATACTAACAGCATCCACTAACAAGAGCAACACACGCTCCCTGCAACTGCAGGCTGCAAATATTGGGAAAGCATTGCTACAAGGCTTGAAAAAGCAACTAGGATTTGTGTTGTTCAGGGAGGGTGAGGGCTTTGGAGTAGTTGTACCAAAAAACCAGTGTCAGCCAGACAACCCAGCTGGTTCCGACTGGCAGCTCCAAGAGGAAATCAAAGTGGCACATGTTGCTCCTGATTTAGAGCAACCTGTATCAACTTGCCAGCCTGTCTTTCAGAAATGTTTCATCCTTCAATTTTTCAGTAAGCTTCTGACGGTGCTTCTAGGAGGAAAAACGGAGCTTACCAATTCAGAGAATACCAGTTTTCACCCCCAACATGTTATTGCTGGAGGCAAGAGAGATACAGTGATGTAACAATTCTTGAGCCCAGAAGAAGAGCCAGCCTTAACACAAAACAACTAAATTTTAGGTAAGCTTGTTTTCAAGTGCAAGCATAGTGATATCAAGTGTTTCATAGCATGTCTAAGAACTGTTTAGTGCTATAATGCTATAGATTGGGATTTTTTCTTTCTCAAGAAGTAGTGAAAAATGTCAGTACTGAATGGAGGAAGGAGTTAGGGACTGTCAGAACTGACAGTGAAGTCTGATGGCTGAAGTCCATTGCAGGAGAGGACACAAGCAATGATATTTGATGTAGGAGCAGTAGCCTGGCCAGGAGCTAGAGGGACAATCAAAAATGGGCATGGTGCTGCAGTCACAAACAGCACAGAGATGCATTTTGGACCAGCTACTGTCTTTGAGTCATATGAAGTGTGTCTGCTTGTCTACCAGATCAGCTTGGGTTAATGGGTGTAAGGATGCACTTGGCAGCTGAGAGCAGAGGTGCCAATGGTCTCCAGAGGACCAGTTTTGCAGATGAACCTCTATGCTCACATCAAGCCACATCAAATGCTCACATTCAAAGCCACATCTTTGCAGAGACTAGGGCTGGAAGGGAACCGACTTTGCTTTACTTGCTTGCCAAGAGGCAAGTTCAGGTCTTTAGAGCTCTACAGTGCTCTTGCTCCAGCTGATGACTTCATGAACACCTAGTGCTGGGAGGAACACAGCTCCCTGCACAGCCTTAAACTCTGTGTTTCCCTGAATATGCAATGACATCATTGCCACCTGGGGGCCCAGACTCTGGTCTTGGCAGGTAAAAGTCTTTTGGGTCACCTTACACTGGGGTTCTTGCTCTCGATGCATATTTATGTCATGATTGCTGGATGGCTGTAATTAAATGACTGTAAAGCACTACCTAAAATGCACCAGTAATAAATTCTTAATAGCTGATGCTATAACAAGCAGTTACACAAAAGAATATATCGCAATCTGCAGATTGTTAACAGTGTCTGGACCTGTTTAATGCTCAGCTTTAAATAGTTACAATGCACACTATTAAAAGGGCGTGTAAAATTTGTAACTAGTAAATAAAAAGTCCAATTCAGAAACAAAATACACCCAAGCTTCAGTGATGAAGAAGCCACAGAAGAGTTTGGGGTGGATAAACTATCTCTTATCTCTGCAATCCTTCTGGTGGTGCTACCTATCAGCCATGGTTTCTGTAAAGCATACTCCATGTAGATTCCTCTGCCTGGTACAGATTCTGTCCATGCCTCTGTCCTGACTCATAAACATGGTTAAGATCCCACTTACATTAGAAATATGCCACTAGGTACAGCAACCCGTGGTTTTTCATTTTGTGAGGAAGGGATGGGTCAGGGAAAATTAATTTTGCTGCTCGTATTGTTAACTTCTCTTATCCACTCAAGGCTGCTGTGTGGGCAATAACTCTACAGAGTTGGTTTCCCATGGCTAAAGAATAAAATAAACATACATTCAAGACCCAGAGGAGTTAGCAAAGTCAGCAGGTGGCCAGGTTTTGCACACTTGGTACAACATTGCTGCACATCAAAGGATGGCTGAGTCTGTCTAGCCACTGTCAGGAACTGCACACATGGTTGGTAAATACAGATGTACTAACCAACTGATGACAAGAGAATATTTTATACTACAGTCACAGAAAGAAACCTGAGGCCACCCTGCCTTCGGCCTGCATGCTAATGTACATCCTGAAACAGTCAAGAGCATCAGGTCTGAGAACTGCAGCCTGGCCCACAGACTTGCTACGAAAAAATTAGACATTTTTGAGGCTTCTGAGGCCTGGAAATCCATAACATCAGTGGAAACTGTGGTAAATTTAGTATATTTGAGAACCAGGATGGGTTGATGAATTTCTTCCTTATATTTGAGTAGTGCATTGCATCAAAAATGTAACTGCTGATATGGCTGGATGGTACACAGAGAAAATTTTACTTGGACAGAGGGGAAGCATCACAGTTCCTCTAAAGTTAGGACAGAAAACTTTTGCCAACGCAATACTGAGAGGAAGACAAGTCAGATGTTTTTGCCTTCTTTGTTCTGCTCCAAGCTGTTCAGTACAGAGATTTAGTCTGCTCCTCAACATAGGCCTTGTATGGTCTGTGGAGTGCAAGTCCACCTAATGGATTTTGCCACGTCTCACCAAGTGGGTGCCTTGCTCTGAACGTATGGCTGGGTTACCCTTGTGGGTCTAGAAGCCTCTACTAAATTTGGAAGTGCTGTTCAGATTACATCCTCCAGCTGCTGGAGAGATTTTCTTACTAACAGTTGGCTACTCAAATACCTTGTGCCTCCCTAGACACTGCCTCTATCTCAGCTTTCAAGTCCAGCCAGCCCTACCTCTGACACTGCTGTGTTTGATTCATACCATCTCTGTCTCGTAGTGCTCCTAGCAGTGGATAAATTACGACTCCAGCGAGACTATTGGGTTAAACGCTAAGGAAGAAAGAATGATGACAGTAATACTTGTCATTTGTGTGGCGATGTAGCAACCCTCTCTCAAACATACATTATCTTGGAGGAACCTTTCCAGGGGATAGGCTTTCTGAGAAATGGTTATGGCTTTTGAATACCTGATAGGCATGAACTTGACATGACCTACTTGGCCAAGCCCTGGGCTTCAGCCTAGTCTTTTACCACCAGAAATCATTTTATTTGAAGTATAGTCAGACTCATATGTTCACTGGGATGGCAAGGTTATAGCACATAGCAGCTTAAGAAAACTCAGGATGGAGGCTACTTTGTTCTCAGGATTTAAAGACTCGGGTATCTTTACTTCCATCATAAGAAAATGGCTGTGTTCTACCCATACAGAAAAGCCAATATAGGCCCTGGGATGATTAGTATATTTGACACTTGATTGAAATGAGAGCATTGACATCCTTATATTATATGCAGGCCCCTCCTTTATCTTGGCATTGGAAAACACAAGTTAAAGCAGAGGTTGTAAAGGCTTTCTACTAAATATTCTAGACACAAGAGTTGTTTTTTCCTCCTGACTTACCATCATGCTGCAGGATTTTCTGCTGCTTCATCTCAGCCTTTGTACCATCCTCTCAAATTGATCTTGTATCAATATAATGTCAAATTGTCAAATTACATTGACTTTTCATTTTGTTGTTTAATAAATGTTGTGGAATTGGAGAAATTGGATAAAAGGTGGCATATGTTTCCAATGACTGAGACACCTGTAAAGGAATACCTGTCTCTAAAGGCCTCCTCCTCAGTGTGGCACTGAATAGCACTAATTATGTTACAGATAAAGCTTTAGTCACTGAATTAACTGAATCCCAACCAAAGAATCCACAGTATATGCAGTCCACAGGGGCATTCACTGCTGGGCAGATGAGACTCCTAAACAGTCAGGAAGGAGCTGATATCTGGAACCTCTCACAGGACCACTTTCCTTTCTTGCTGGGATAGTTGATCCATAAGGAACCATTGACCTGGCTGCTCTCATAGCCAGCCCAACTGCAGCAAAGCCACCAACACACATCAGTCCAGGGGGTGGATACAGGTACAGGCAGCGATGGAGGCACAAACAGCCTGGGTCATACTCTGGGTCACTGCATCATCAGAATGACCTGCTTGCAATAGGCCTCGTTGATTGCAATCCTCCTGCTACTTGTAATTAAGGAAATTCTATTGCATAGTTCAGATACAATTACAGTTGCAGTACAAACCAATTCAAAATTAATATAATGGTAAAATTTCTCCTATGTGATTGAATAATTACCATAATACAAGTCCAGCAGAGCAAAGATCAGGAATATTTCATGTCATTGTCATTCAGAAACCAGCATTTTAAAATTGTATTGCTCATTCATACAAAACACATCTTAGAAACAGATCCACTACAAAAAGTCAGTATAGAGGAATGGAGCTGAGAATCATTAAAAACATATTTTTTAAATGACCAGCCATCGCATTGTTACATATAATCATTTTCCTTTCACACTAAATTTTTTTAATCTATGCATGTTCCTTATGAAATATTACACCAAATTTTAATCTTATCATAGTTCTCTTTAATCATGTGCATTTTAGTAATGACACTTGCATGTATAAATTTAGTGAGTTAAGATGTTAGACTGATGCCAGAACTGAGTAGTCACTTATTCAGAAAAAAAAAAGATCTTGTTTTTCTGTCTGTAAATTTTCTATGGAAAACTATTATTTCTTTCAGTGCATTCATTGTTCAGCATATTAGTTGAATAGTCCTACTGAGGCTTCTTTGCTTTTGAAGCATTCAGAGCCTGTTAGTTGCAGTTATTTCACATTTGAAATTTGAACTCCAGTCCGTCCTTTTTATTGGACATAGAGTTTACACAAACTGATGTATTCTCCTGTTAAAAAAATGTGACCAGAATGAAGATGAAATAAGTTTTGTACATGCCATCAGCAGTTCACGTCTGTGTTTCAACAGGAGTAAATTCCTTAGCTATAATACAATACCCATGTGAGCACAAGGTGAAAGTCATCTTAGGATGATTCCGAAGCAGTTGCATCTTATAAAGGCCGTTATTCCACAGCTTTCAATATCCGTGGAGCACACAGTACCTCCCTTTGCCCAGCCCATGCAGTTACATTCCCCTCTAGAAACAATTTTAACAAAACAAAACAAAACAGTCTTTGAAGGAGCACTTTTCCTTAGGTGCACTATACATCACAGTTATCTGCCCAGCTCCTGTGAGGCTTAGGAAAGCAAGGCTGACAGCAACCTTCAGTCCTCTGAGGTAATAGGAAAATCAAAGTATTTATACAGTAGAGAGGGCAAGAGAAGAGGATAACAGGCAGTACTGAATAAGAAAAAACCAAAACAGTTTTAAGCAACTTTACAGGGAGTGAGAAGTGCCCTAGAGTGGTCATTAGCCACACTGCAAGGAATTAGGAACATCAAAAAAGAGAAACATTTGCTGCAGATATTATGAGGTGGGAAGGATTGGAGGAGGCTGTTATTCTTGAAAGTACTTAATGAACTGGCAGATGGCCCTGTGGTCAGGGCACAGGAAATCCAAGTCCCATTTCTGCTGCAGACCTCCTGTGTGGGATCAGAGAAGTGTCCAAAATCACCAGCAGGAGACAGGGAGAGCTGGCACAGGGGACACTGGGGAGGACAGTGTCAAAGCAGCAATCAAATTCAATGAGAGATGCCTGTTCCAGTAGGGAATTCCTCCATGCCTTCTCTTGCATAAAGCCATCCAAAATGGGCAAGAACATCTGCTTTTGTTTTCACAGTAAAAGCTGACACTGGAGGAGATATGCACATTTGGGAGGGGAACACATTCCACAGTAGAGCTCTTCGTAATGCTCTTGTAACAATACAAGACCATTCTGGGAACATCACTTGGTGAAAACTTACTTTATCCAAGAAGCCAAAGCTGCCATGAAGGTGGCAGAGGAAGGTGTACTGAAATAACAGAGGGCTCCTCCTGGCAACTGGGTGGCAAGGCAGATCACCCCACGTGCATGGCAAAAGGGTGACTTGTAGGGGCCACCTTCTGTGGCCTAACTCTGACACTTCCCTCCTTTTCTATGGATATTTCAGGGAATTTGTTGCTCCATTTGCTCTTCAGCAAAGCACTGTATTA
The DNA here is from genome assembly GCA_013397915.1 of Daphoenositta chrysoptera. Lineage (NCBI taxonomy): Eukaryota > Metazoa > Chordata > Aves > Passeriformes > Daphoenositta > Daphoenositta chrysoptera. The sequence goes on along the minus strand of VZRO01008054.1, from coordinate 131,288 downwards.
ATATGAAGGTGCAATGAACTCCCCAAAGCAGGCTAGCCTTCAGATCCTTTTGCTTGGTCTTTGTGCATGCAAAAAAAAAAACCACAAGAATGTGAACTTATGGCTAGAGAAGATACCTGGATGGGAAACTAGGAGAACATTTCACCCCAGCTGGTGTTTGAAAAGAAATTGTCAAGGAAGGTGCTTGAACTTAAAACCCCATTTGTTAACAATAGATATGTTCAGCAGGAAGATGCAAGATTTCAGGTTTGCTGTCCTGGACTGTTTTACCCCAAACCACCCCTCATATAATTTATGTAGAAGACATACTTCAGGCAGTGCCAGAGCAAGACTTTGACTCACTGACTACAACTTCACCCATGTCCAAGACAGGTGCTTCTGTTTTAAGGCTCATGAGTTGACAGATTTCCCACTATCTATGTAATGCAGATGTTTGGCTCATTTTTAGAACATATCAAAAAATTTCAGTATTTTCTTGGAATAGAACTCTGGGAAAAATATAATTTCTATTCTCCTCTTAAAAAATCCTCCCAACAGTTCAAATCTACACCTAACACTGTAGAGGAACCACCATTTCAAAAGAAATGTACCATATGGAAACAGAGTAATTCCAGAGGTAAACTAATGCCTAAAAAAAGTGTTTCTCCTTGTAACTGAAGTACTTTCTTCAAGATTAGAAATGGGTTAGTTCATGGAGGGAACAGAGAGGAGAGGAAAGCAAATAAAACAACTTATTAAAAAAATTAGTTAATGTTCATATGAATGACAGCTGGAATCACTGTAACTCATCCAGATTTTTCTAACATGGACATTTGTCATGAGGACATCCAGTATGGCCAGTAAATACCATTGGAAAGAACCAAACTACTCCTCACAGAGTTTTTCCCATTGAAATTGACAGTTAATAGCTAACCAGTGAATAAGATTTTGCATTACTTATTCTACTCAGTCCAGCTCAGTTTGTTGAGCAAATTAGAAGACAAATCAGATTAAGTATATATGGGGAAGCCCTGGTTACCTGGTTAAAGGAAAACTTCAGCATACCAAATTAATACCTTGTTTCTACACCCTTTGAGTAGATATATTTACACAAGATGTTTTCCATAGCATCACCTCTTTCCATATGAAAACAGAAGTCTTGTGTTGCCATATCAAGGGCTGGGCTTTTTCACTGTGCTAATAATAGCATCTAGAATTCCAGACAGTACTAGGAACTTCCCCATTTCCTATGAGGAAAATAATCTTTAAAAATATAATGAAGTTTTAATCAACTGTTTGACAAGGTGAGAGGAAGAAAGGGGGCTATCAGAAATATCTCTGGCTGGTGGTGAATGTCTGCCCTCCCCTTTCAGGATGGCCTGGGACTCCTTGTGCAGCCAGGACTTACGGCGGCCCAGGATAAGAAGTGCCTCAAGCTGGATGCCCAGCAGTGGGAGCAGCGCTGGGACACCATCCCTGGAGGAGCTGCGGCGCCTGCTCTGCACACGCACACACCCCACGGGGCACGTGGATGAAGTCTGGCCAAACCTTTATGTGGGAGACCTGTAAGAGACAGGAAGGGCTGAAGGTTATTGCAACTCCTCCCCTGAAATCTTCCACTCTTAATTTAAAAAAAGAGAGCTAGGCACTGATTTGGGAACCTCTCACAACAGGTCTAAATGTTGAACAAGATTGAACTGTGCATAGGATGCTATAGCATAGAGAAAACATATCCTAACTAACTAAAAAGGACATTTCCCCTCCTGGTTTCTCCTCCTGCATTAGTGCAGGAGTCACACTGCAACAGCCCACTGGAGCTGTGGCATTGGTACTTCAGGCAGACATGCCAGAGCTGGGTAAAACAGGATCAAGCTCATTTTCTCCTCACTTTGCCAGATGGCATCAGTCCCCTGAACTGATGAATGCTCAGCAGAGGTGACTTGGTGAGAAAGCCGTTGAAATCAGAAAACCCTTAGCTTGTGCAGAAATATCTCCACCACCACCTTTTATCAGTTGATAACCATCTAAACATATGTTTGGAAAAAAAACGAGGGAAATCTAGAAGTCAGTTTCTTAAAAAGTCAATTCTGTCTCAAAACAATTTGATGGACAATTTAGACGTGATCAACCTGTCAGAAAAATAGCCACTACCACTTCCTGCAGTTGTAACAAACTCACCATCAGCAGCATGTTCTTCCCTGCATTGCAACGCAGCAAGCAAATATAATTGCCCATCTTTCCTGCAGGTATGTAGCTCGTGACAAGGCACAGCTGAGCCGCATGGGCATCTCCCACATTGTGAATGCTGCTGCCGGGAGATTTCGCATCAACACTGGGCCCAAGTTCTACAACGACTTGCCTGTGGATTACTATGGAGTAGAAGCAGAGGACAACCCAAACTTTGATCTCAGCATTCACTTCTATCCAGTTGCTCAGTACATCAGAGCAGCACTGAATTCCCCAAGAGGTAACTAGACCATCTGTGCATGTTGCATATCTTCTGCATAGCAGACAAGCAGGGCAAGTTATCAAATATTATTTGACATAAACCAACCACCTGCACGTGGGTAAGATTGGAGATACCCAAACCAAGTAGTATCCTACCTGCCTCCTGAGCTCCTACAGTGAGTAGGAGTTCTTCTGTTTCCCTGAAACAGGGAAGGATGCACTGAACAGGCTTTTAAAGGGGTTCTCCCTATGCCTCGTGTTATTCATCAGCTAAAGACAAAATAGCAAGTGTCCTTTATTACCTACAGGGATAGACTGACCTGGGAGGAGGCATATTATTTGATCTTTTCAAATTACTGATGGGATTTAAAATAAAAGACAAGTGCAAGCATCATATTTGAGTAGGAAGATTCAACTATAATGCTATAATCTGTGCAAGTCCTAAAAGCACAGAATAGGGAAGAACTTGCTAGAAAGCAATTCTCTAGAAGGGAGCTTAAGCAACACCACCAGCCAGGAATAATGTCATGCTGTTGCTAGAAAAAGTATGACTTTGACATAGGAAGACAACCCACAAAATCCTCACACTCACTAAGTACTTTCCAGGTACAACACCAGAGGCTTGGGGCTAATGGGGGATTATTACTACTAAGGCCAAGCCTTCACAAAGGCAAGTCATTACTGTGCCGCAGAACTGTATAGATACTACTCAAAAGTAAGTGATTTATTAAGAGAACAGGTTTACACTCAGCAAACTGTTTTGCTTGCATCATGGTGAGCTTTAATTTCAATCAGGGTCCTAAAGTACTAACTACCCAGCTTAATTATATGCATTAGTAGATCTGATCTACACCATACTAGCCAGAAAGGAGAGGCACAGTAACTGCAAGCACTGTACGTCCATGCTGGGTACCTCCATGTTTCCTGCTCTTTGAAGGGCTTGATCTCTTCTGTTAGAAAATATTTGCCTTTGTGCAACAGAGAAAGGCAAGATCCAAAATCTATTCACATGTGTGTAAAAGCAAAGTTCCAAATCAATTCACAAAAGACAGAAAATAACTGATGAATTGTGGAAGCCACAACAGCAAACAAAACTAGTGCTTTGCAAAATGCATGCGGAAAGACTAAGTTATGAATGCAGAACAAGTTATGGCTCAAGGCATATTTATCCCTATTCCCATGCTTTTAATATTGCTTTACTGAACTCCATATGGAAGCAGGGTTCTGGGAATGGAGACAAGGTGAAATTTAATCATATGCTGTCCAGCTGTTGCTGACATCCATCATTTTGAGGAAAGCGCAACAATTCAGAAATTATATAAACAAGATGTTCTGGAAGCATAATTTCCTGAGTTACAGAAATTTAGCAGCTAAATACCATGACCTGTGCAGGGATGAGACAGGGAGGGGATTGTTACTCACATCATTTAGAAGAAGAAAAAAAGTAGTGTTTATTATAAGCAGTGAAGTTGAACAACAACAACAAAATATACCAGGTGACAAGAGGCCTGTCCATACTAAATACAGGATGTAACGAGGTACTACTGTTTGGTTGAGAAGTCGTTTGAGACTGCTGCTTAACTATTACAAGCAAATTCAACATTTTTTTTCTTTAATGGAAATATATTATCCTATTTACCTAAGAGGATAAGTCGAAGTTAAGACTGTATGAGGCACAAACATATTTAAAACTGTGAATCAAGTACTCATTAGAAGTAGGTAAGAACTGTTATTCCATCGTGATTGAAAAATAATTCTGATGCCACAAGTCCAGAAAACGGCATAGACAGATTTATTCCAGATTTCTACCTTAGCTGAACAGAATATTATCTTTAGTGATGTGAAGAGTTTGTTTTTAAGGCAGTTTCTTAAAACTTGAGTGCCAGAGTGTGAGCAAAAGGAAGCAAAGGAATGTGCACTCACTTGCTCCTAACTGGGAGTTGTTCCTGTCACAGTGGTCAATGGCTGCATCACACCCTGACTTCCTTCACCATCTTTGTTGCAGAAATTAGGAAACACGTGCACTACTATTGCAGCCATGCCATATGAGCATTATTTTATGATCCCTACTTCCTCGGCTGCCTTTCCTTCTGCACAGCCTGGCTGTTTCTTTGCCCATGTAACAGAGCTGTTTGGGAAGGCTCAGACAAGAGCGAGCAGATGCACAATCTGTCCCCTTCCCTACAAGGAAAAACATTGAGTTGGGAAAGTAGTGGCCTTCTCCCTCACGCCCGAGCTCAGAGGACACCACCTTGAATGTCAATTTTGACCCTTTGCTTGGCCACCTGTGCAATTTGCATTTCTCTGGAGTGCAGCTAAACCTAAAGTAAATCAGCAGGGTTTTGTAAAGTCTAACAGAAGGGGGAGGGAAAGAGAGCTTGATGAAAGCATGTCATGAAAACTATTAAACTAACATTGTTCTGAGGGAAAGATTCCCAAGTAGAGAGCTTTGCCTTTTATTGACCTCTGAACATGTTTAAAACAGGCAGGTTAAAATCACCCTTTAACATCTTGAAATGGCAGACTTTCTCAAAGGCATTTCCCTTCCTCCACTTCAGTGGAGCAAATGAAAAGCTAGGCTCCTTCTCCTGTCACCTTCTTGTTGGTGGGAGTTACGAAAGCTGCTTAACTTTGGAGAAAAGGGTCTTCTTGCTTGACTCCATCATAGGTGCATTACGTCAGTCTGACCTCCCACTCTGCAGCAGATGACAGCTCTTACCTGCTCTGAAGGCGTGGGAAGAAGGGACATGCCACTATTTAAAGCTCTCTGTAGGCTTCTTGCTATTTTCAGCTGTGACAGAACAGATACTGGATTAATCAAGAAACAGACAGTGGATTCTGCACCTGGCTAAAACCTAACAGGAGATGAGAAAATCATGGAAAGAGCCCCTAGGGCCCATTAGCCCAGCTGAGCTCTCCTGCTGAGCAGAATACTTCTGCTGGATCCAATGGAGTGAGGGCAGCTGGGACATTCACTACGGGTGACAGATCTGGAGCCTCATCTTAAGCCAAATTGAATCCATCCTGCAAGAAAGCAAGGGCTAGTTTAGGACATTTAGCTCATTTAATGATGATTAGCAAAAGGACAATAAGTTATTATGCATTTTAATGACTGATTTTGTTCAACAGCATTGAATTTCCCAACTTGAATTTGGCCAACAAAGTTGAATGTGCAAACTTTATGCCTAGTGCAAACCCTTTGATGTTAGCAAAGTTACAGCAGGCATGAGCTGGATAGAGTATCCATAATCCAGTGTTAAAAACCAAGTGTTATTGTTCTGCGCAAATCCCAGACAGATGACAGTTATTGTCTGCCTCTGCAAAAAGTAGCTTGAGATGTGTGGTGCAAAATTTCAAATAAGGATTGCAAGATTTAATAGTGCCAGAAGCTAAGTGCCCCTAGTCTCCTCAATTAATCCCATTATTCCTAAGGGATCCTGTTTCATGCTCAGTGAGAAGGTTGCAACATGGTCCTCTAACATGGGGCCAGTCCAGCTTCTCTTTGCACTGTATGTTAAACCGAATGGGGGTGGGGAAGGCAGAGTTGGAGGATGGCAGCTCATGGCACAGATTCTGTGGTACAGAGATGTGGTTATAACCTCCTGGCCTACCACATGACAGGGGAACACACAACTGCCTCTGTGAACGCTGCTTTCTGTGGCTGTGGTCCAGCAGCCGCCCAGAAATCCGAGCCTGAGTGCAGGGACAGCTCAGCTGTGTCCCGTGAGGGGCTGAGGGGACGGCTGGAATCGCCAGCACAGTCAGCCCATGGAGCAGACGTGCTCCAGGCGCTGGTCACATGCAGGATGTCACCGGGGGTTCAGAGTGTCACTTCACCCATTTGCAGCCACTGCTAAGAGACGAGGGTCTGACCTTGTAAACAGAACCAAATAGCAACACAGCTTTTGTTTCCTTACTCAAGTTTAACATTCAATTTGTTTGCTAAAAATAATCACGCAGTAAATTCAAATCTGCTTTCATTAGAGCAATTTTACGTTAATTAAATCATTTCACATGACTGATTTATCTGCAACAAACAAGTCATTTTATTGTCAGTGTATCAGCATTTATCATAGCCTTTGTTTCACTATGCACAGAGGTTAACAATGTGGAGTACATATTGCACTTGTAAAAGATAATACACCTGCATCCTCATGGGAACAAGTGATTAGAGAGCCATGCAGATTAGGACCAAGGTCAATACTTGGGGCTTGTCCAGGCTTTTACTGAGACGTCTTCTAAAGCTGTTTGCTGATATAGGAGGACTCTTCTGAAGTGCAGATAAGCCAGAGAAACAGAGAAGAAAATACAGTGTATTCTTTCTGGACACCATCTCCTCCCAGACATAGACATAAAATAAAAGAGAGCCAGCTTGTACAAGCAGGAGCTTGGCATTTGCTCTGCTTTCTGTGCCTTCAACAAAACACAACAGGTAATATTTAACAGCAGCATCTATACCTGTGCTCAGCTTGGTCTTTGGTTCAAGACTGCTGGTGGGGCAGAGCATTTTCCAAGGCAGAAGTTTTCATACAGGTGGGGAAAAAAAAAAAAGGACTCAAACAATTTTACAAAACTTAGATTCAGAACATCAAGTCTCCTGTCCCCCATCCAGTTTATGTCCAAATTTAGATTTAATTTCAAAATATATAGTGATGCAAAATCAAATCCTACATCAAGGCCATTTCTTTCTGTTCTTTTCTTGTTTGTTTTTGTCCCTTATGATGCAGTTCAAACCATAATTCTTTTTCTTTTAGTTGTAGAGTGCTGGTAGCTCAAAAGTTTTCAGACCCAGAAAAAACCAAACAAAAAAGAGTGGTTCTGATTCCAAGAAAAGTTTTCAGAACATTTTGTTCCTTGGCTTCTGTTATTTGGGGTGCACATTTGGGTGAATGTCTGGATTTCCCATCCCTGCCACCACATTGCAGTTAGGCCTCCTGCAAACTACTGAAGCAAAGATTTTCCAAAAATCTTTTGGCCTAGTCCTATTAGCAGTATTTTTCAAAGTGAAATTGTGCTCCTGATTCCTTTATTCTCCTCTGAAAATCTCAGACCAGGGTTGTTGGGATCTCAAGTGCCTCCTCAGGGGAAGATAATACAGCATACATACTCTACAAGGTTGGTGGGAAAGCTAATGGAAGTGCAGCACATAGAAAAAGAAGTCTGATGGAAATTCGAATTAGCATTATCTTTTAGCAGGGGTGCAAAACATTTCTCCATATGCTCGTAAAAAGCAGGTCTTCACTTCCAAGAATTTTCATGAAGTTAATGGAATTGACAGATAGATGCAATTTAACTCAAGTAAGGGCATCAGTATCTCAGTAAATTCTATGAAACTGTATCTGAATAATAAAACAGAACTAGAAACTCTGCAAAACTAGCCTTACATTGGAAAAACTCTTCCTTCCCTCAAAGGTTTTGATGCCCGGTCCAAGTCTGCTGTCACCAGAGCTGTTTTTGCCACTTCCTTGGAGACTATATTTGTCCCTTTATTTCTACTGAAGACACGTCTATCTTTAGGGCTGCGCTCGGATTTCTCATGCCGGGATAATGAGAGGTGGCTGTGTCACATACACTGTGGAATTCAACACTTCTCTCAACCTGCTGGCCAGAGCAGGTTTTCACAACACATGCTCACGCTCTCTGAGCATGTGGCTATGCCATCATCATTAGTCAGAACTAGAATGGTTGCTAAATAAATACTCTGTCATAAACAAAATGGGATTTAAAATTAAAAGCTGTGCACAAAGTATCCAGAATTAACACCCGGGGAGATGGGGGCAATCAGTCTGAGGTTTTTGTCTGGATCTGGGCTCATCATACAACAAGGATATTTTTGTCTCGCTCCCTAATAATAGAGAAATTAAGATGCTGTAAGCACAAACAAAGCAAGGAACTAGTCCTGAAGAGCTGTCCATTCTTTCTACCCCTCCTTTCATTTTGCAGAGAAGCAGAATCTGAGGATAGTTTATTGCATCTCCAAAGGAAAAAAGCAACATGGGATTGTCGTCACTGATTTTTCGTCTTTTCTGGATATAAATTGTACTGCCACTAAATTGCATTTTGTACAGCTATACAATGAGTGAACAAGAGACCACAAATGTGACAGTCTAAAAAAAAAATTGAAAAAAGGTAGAAAATACTTTGTTTCAAACTTGTGAAGATTTCTAGTGAAGAACGGTTCTGAAATTTTCATGCTAAAAAGACATTTTCTTCTTCTGCCTTAATGGGAGACAGAGCTGTCCATTAGATGGTCAGAAGTTCCTATCTGCATCTAATCACTTGTTACTGTAATAATGCTGAGTTGCTGGGCCACAGTCTCTGTGAGAAAAATAGATGTGACTGCAGCAAAGGACAAGAGAGCCTGAAAATGTTCAGGCATGGTTATAATTGAGTAGAACAATTACACAACAATTGAGTTTCACCCTCAACTAAAATTTTTTCATTGATCTTACCATTTTTGTGAAAGCTGAAGCATTTTACAATACTTATGAGATGCAAATTTTCAGGTTCCAGAATGAGCTCTTTGTTTACATTTAGAGGGAAAGGACTACAAACCCGAATTCTCCATCTGAGAGCAAAATTTCCCTTTAATTAAAATTTTTCCTTTAATTTCAAATAGGACCAATTATAAAATGTTCATCTCCTTCCGACATGGGTCAAAGTCACACATTAGAAACCTGGGAGGCAGTTACAATACAGAATCGAGTTTCTTGGCCTGCTTCTGTTCATGATCACAGCAGGAAACCCAAAGCAGAGCAGAGGGAAGGAGGGAGTTATACTCCTGGATCCCTGGAAGGTGTTCCCTGAGGCTCACTTACAGCAGCAGGGGAAGGACTCATGATGTTACTCTTAATGAACTCTTAAAGATGCACACCTTGCACTAAAATCTCTGGAAAACTAAAAACATTTCGTAAATTATCTTTCTACTGGTCACTTAATAAGCAAGGGAGAATAGAGGCATTAGGGAAGGACAGTGATTAGCACAGGGTAGGCTATAGAAATAAAAATGCATAAGTGAGCTGGTGCAAATGCCATATACAAACAAGTGTTCTTAATGATAAATGCCCATTTTGTTCACACACTTTCGAAAAAAGTCTGGGAAGCAGTCAGCACCCTCAGAAAGCATTACTGCCCTAAGCAAAGAAGAAAAAAGAGCTTGTGGAGAACCAGGAGTGTTCCTGTAAAAGCAGTGAGCAATCCTGAGCACTGCACTTCTGAAATCCCAAATTTCCAAGCCCTCTGTAGTAAGTAGCCTGCCAAGGCTGCTTCCCACAGCATCACCTTCAAGCATGAACTCATGAAACTTTGCCAGCAGGTACATCACTCCCAAAACCACACATGAGCAAGCAGGAACACAACGGATGGCAGTCTGGGCAGGAGGGATAAGGGTGTGCTGTCAGGCTGACAGCTAAGCTCAAACAAGAGACCATGGATCATGGAACACAATTTTCTGTCCCCAGCCAGTAAAAAGCCCATGTTCCCCAATCAGGGGAGCTGCACCAGGGCTGCTGTGCAGGGCTGCACACACCTTCTTGCCCATCCCCAGTACCAGCTTCCATCTCTACTCCAGCACGATAACCCCCACCATGAGGCCTGCTGGCATAATTGCAAATCTCTCTCCTTTTTCCAGGCAAAGTACTGGTTCACTGTGCAATGGGAATCAGTCGGTCTGCAGCTCTCGTCCTCGCTTTCTTAATGATCTCTGAAGGTATGTCCCTCACCGCTGCAATTCAGACTGTGCGCTCCCACAGAGGGATCTGCCCCAACTCCGGCTTCCTCCAGCAGCTTCGGGAGTTGGACCTCCAGTTAGGAGGGGGCACAGGCAGAGGAGCAGAGGCCTGCTAGTGCCAAGAAGGTGTGTCTCCTGGCACCAGCCCAGGAGATGCTGCCCTCACTGAAGAGTGCAAGGATGCTGTCAGAACTGCTCTGTAGCTGCATGGAGAAACTCTGGGGAAAGGCTGAGCATGAGCAAACTGTTAGGAGCTGTTAGGCATGTATTTTTTGGATAAGCCCACTAATTGGAAAGAAAATGAAATAAAGAAGGATTCAAACTGGCAGTTTTGCTCACCTGGGCCTGTTTATTTAACTACCTGTTGGGCAGGGTGTAAGGAGCAGTTGGGTTTTCATGCAGAATTAAAAGGCAGCAGAGTCAACTTGAAAAAATAATTTTTACTTGCTTATAATTGCATTTATTTGGCAAGAGGGAAAATGACTAAACTAGTAAAAATAAAAAGAAAGCATGAGGCTTTTAAGCAAATCTTTAACATTTCACATCCAGCTGACTTAGGGTGAGACTGCAGGTTTTGCAAGCTGACATGATCCTTTGGTCTGACATGGTGACAGTAGTCAGGTTCCAATTCAGACCTTGGGCTCCCTCTGTTACAAGCTGTGGAGGCTCTTGCTGGACCTTCACAAGTCCCTTTCGGTTCAAATCTGTGGCAAATACTCAGAACTTAAGGACCATGAAATCCTCAGGAGCCAGTTCTGTGGAGGTCTCAAGCAGACGCTGTGGCCCAGCTGTTGGCAGCCTCTCTGCTGGTCAGAGGGAGGAAGGTGTCCCCTTGCACGCATGGAGCAAGGAGCACGCCCAGGGCACACTGCCCGCTGGCACACTGCCCGCTGGCACACTGTAGGGCAGCACAATGGCAGACAGAAATGTCCTCCTCTTGGCGCTCGAAATCACATTCCCAAAATTTCCCTGTTTTAATGGAAAGTCAGAACCTGGTGTTGTCATGTCAGAGCAAAAATGAGCAATGCCTCTAACAAATCCAAAGCAGCAGCTCTGCATTTCAATTACTCTTTTACGCCCAATTGGCCACATTTAATCTTGTGAAGAACTCGAAGCAGATATTTGCTTCAGTGCAATTACAGCCACATACAGAACATTGGCAAATGCAAACAATATAGAATTTCCACTTGACGGCAGATTAATTTGGTGTGATGTTTTCCCTCGAGAAGTCTTAAAGGCTCTCAGTTCTGAAACTCCCCTGCAGTTTGTATTTATAGCACCATGGATGTTGAATAGAAAGAGGGAAGCATATACTTCTTCTGAACTGAAGTTTCTTTTACCTCCATACATTAAAAATATTAACTGAGCATAGCACACCTTCACTGCATTTCTCATAATGCAATATGGAAATATGATTTCCCTGCAGAGTCTATAGAGGAATTGAGGTGGTGTTTCCACTTTCATAAACATATTAAGTAAAGCATAGCAATGCTACAGACTAATTTCCTCTCAGGGAACAGAGGCACAGGTCTTCCCTCCAGAAAGGGTCCCATCCTTTGAGACTGGGGTAAGCAGGCAGAAGCGAGGTCATAGCTAATGATGGAAAAAATCAGTGAGGTTATAGTTTTCACAGGCCTCTTATTGCCTGCCACAGCAAGGAGATTAGATTTCAGTGAGCATAGTGACTGAACCACTCCTGGCACTTGGGTCTCTTCCACCTTGGTCTGTCTGGGGATTCTTTTTTATTGCAGACCATGCTTGAAGCTGTTTTGTGAGTGGTATTTTCAGTTGCCTTACTAACTACTCCCTTCAAGCCTCTGTAACTCAGGCCATGCCAAGCACTGTATTAAAGTACAAGGGGTGTATGAAACACAACAGTCCAAAATCTCCATGCATTGAGCCCATCAGGACAGGTCATAATTTCCAGTGAGTTGCACATCTGGAAATGTGTGGCTGCAGGGCAGAACTTAAAGTGAACAACTTGTGAGATTGACTGAGCTTAAAGTTACCCCAGCTGAGGCCTGTTGGCCATTGTGTGACTATTTTAGCCAGCCAGGGCAGGCCAAAGATTTCCCTGCCATCCATGACTTGCAGCTGGGATCAATAAATCTGTCTGGAGGTGCAGCCTGCCAGGTAAGCTAGGACACTGGCAGAGGAGGGTTTCTGGCTCTTGTCACCATTACAGGTGTATAGTAGAAGCTTCCTCTTCAACACGGCAAAAAACCCAACTAAACAATAAGAAACAAGAGGTCAAAAACACTGACCCAAAGAGAATAAAGTAAATATCCAATCCCAGGACAAAAGAAAATCCCTTTCTAGAAGTGCCTGAGCTAGTTTGAGTGCTTTGCATTGCTGTGAAGTTCAGACTCTGAGAGAAGACCCTGTGAGAGGCAGGTCCCACCATCTTCCAGGTTCTCCACCCTTCAGGAGACAATGTTCCTGAGCCCACCCTTAGCTCCCCTCTCTGTGAGGGCTGCAGCACCATGGAGGTGGCCTGGCAGGGGCACAGGGGCAGGCTCTGTATTGATGACAATTAGGCCCTACCTTCTGACCCTCGTGTCCTGCACACTGAGGCTTATTGCCCCTGTGCTTAGTTAAACAAAAGCCTCTTAAAATTTCAGCTGAAATCAAGGCAGAATGAAAACAATATTGGGATGGTTCCAGGTGTATATTGTATAATTTCAAGATCCAGAGTTGTAAACCACCAGCTCAGCCCAAGGAATGAGGAATAACTTCCTTCCACAGCCACCCTTGCTAACACGAGGTGTTTAGTCCTGGCTGCAGCTGTCCATTTCAGTGCTGCTGAGTCAGCTGAAGGAAGCCCCACTCAGCCCTGCAGGTTTGGTGCCCCTGTGGCCCTTGCCCAGTGCCCTGGTTAAACATTTCCTGCCCAAGCCCCATCAGTTGAGGCCGCAGGCAGGGTGGAAGCAATCGGAACAGCAGAGATGCTAATGGGCAGAGTGGCAGTGACACCACTACCGTTTCCATGAACACCTTTACCCGGTGCAAACACTGAGGTTTAGTTATGAACACTTGTCCATTCTGTCCTTATGAAGGAGAAACCTTGAGCACTGTGGTGGACCTGGTATACCTTCGACACAAAAACCCTGTCAAGGAGCATGAGTGCCTTAGCCCCTTTTTGCAGACAAGACACCTGAAGTTTGACTAAGCTGCAGCACGATGTTTGGGGAAAAGCACAACAGGATTGCTCTCCAACCTCCTGAACTGGTACAAAGCATAAGAGGAGTTTTCTCACATGAGCTATCTTGCCTTCACTAGCTTTTCCTCTCAGACTTTCAGCAGTGATACAGAGAATATTGCCGTGGGCATGTCTGCACTGTGTTATTTATCCTTTGGATTTGCACTTAGGGTTTTATTTGTAAAAAGAAAATGAGACCATAAATCTGCTGTGCAAGGAGCCAAGGGAAGAGAGGACAGAAATTTTCAACAAGTTTCATGCAAAGAGATTGGTGCCAAGGACAGGTTTCCCATGGAAAGAAATGCCAGCCAAGATATTGTCCAGGTACTCACCGTGTGTAGCTAAGAGTGTCAGCCTTTCTCTCGCAGGTGCATTGATTCGTTCCTCCTTGCAGGGGTAGCTTTGGAGTTGCTGCAGCAAGGATGGCCCTCCTATGGGAGCACCTTCATCCGTAATTTTTGCTTCCAGCACACGCAGGACCACTCTTCGGGTACAGTGCCCTAAATAACCCCCCATGCTTGTAAACAAGGGTGGAGGGAAGCAGTCTCGGGGCAGACCCTGGTTCTGCATTACACTGCCCTGTTCCAAGTTAGTCCATGGCTCCGATTCTGCTTTAACCTTGGTGCTGCCCACCAAGACCAGGCAACATTCTCCTGCAGGGCCCTGATGCCTAGACCAGATCCGCCCAGCTCCTGCCAGCCCCACTAGAATTGCAAAGCACTGTCAAGCCCACTTGCCAGACTTGATCCTCCTCCCATTGTCTTTTGTCCTGTATTTTTCTGATAACAAGGCTATGTGTCACAGTGGAAAGGGGCTTCAAAACAGCTTGTGCTTTGCAAATTTACTTCATAGTCTGAGGTTCAAACAGCATGGGCAGCTCCTGAAGCCAAGTCAAACAGGAATCTAAGGCCTATGGGACTTCCAACATTTAAGTTTTCTTTAGGCTACAATTATTTTGCTTAGAAACTAGACCCTTGATCTGTTGCAGGAGGCTGCAGTTTAATAAAGGCAAACAATTTGCTCTTTGCAATGTACTATTTGTAGTACAAGTATCATTGAGTTACACTGCTCCCCCTCACCACTGCCTCCTGGAACCTCGACTGTTTATATACAGAAAGCACTCTCAGGAAGCACTCCTAAAAATACCCAGCAATGTTAGCTGAGGATCTGGCTCTGTCTCTCCTCTGCCTGCTTCTGCCTCCATAACATCCTTCCATCATCTTGATGCTCAACAACCCCAGCTGTTCAAGCAAACTTTTCCCTGTTTCATTCTCTTAAAAATTGTCCTTTTCTTTACTCCTCTGCCAGTAGCCATTCTCCACCCTGCCACAGAGCAGCTTCTGTGATGTTGATATCGCGTCTTATCTAGTGTTTTCTCATTTGATTACTAAGTTAAAGTGAAGCCCATGACAACTTTCCCAAATCTTTGAGCTCTGCCTACTTTTCAGACAATAAGGTGGTGGCAAGTCAGGGTAATAATAGTACCTAAAAAGAATAACATCTTTTACTTTACTTTGTAAAGGGGCATCTGAATACTGCAGAACAAGATGCAGTATTCTCCACAGATTAACTTTTGAAACCACTCTCAGGGAAGTTATTCTGAAGACAAAGGCATCTCCCAATGGAAATACCATTGCAAATACAAATATTTTCACAATAGTACAAATAGAAAATCTGCACAGCAAGTCCAGCTAGCTGATAAAAACATCCGTTCTTAAACATCAAATTCAAAAACAAGACTGGGATTCAGCTCACATTTCTGATCTGTTGCTCAAGATGTGGGCAGAGCCTCCCCTCACACAAGATGTTACTTGTCAAGGAATTGGGTCCCCCAGTTGCTGCAGAATGGTCTTGCTGTTGCCAGTAATCTTCATGACCACAAAGATCTTCCAGTACATTAAGGAGTCATCCAGCACAGACCAAGTTCATAGCAGCACAAAGGATCTTTGATGCTTCTGCCTGTCCACACATCGGCCATTGAGTTGAATGTTTCTCTTCTGTAGGTGTTCAGCAGACAGATGCTAAAAATGAAAGCTCAATAATTCTGCTGTCGTAGTAGACAAGATCTACTTCTGTGGTTATTCCCAGTGTAAAACACTTTTGACAGTTGCTGTTCTACAAAACCATTTCTATGAAAACAAAGCATGTAATTCCTCCTAATTCAATAACAACTATAATTCATCAATTCATCTAATATCAAATATCAAAAATGAAATATTTACAAACATTTACAACCAAAATGATCCATCAAAGCCCTTAAGATTGCTTTTGGAAGATCAACAGCTCTTCAACATTATCAAGAAGCACAGAACTGTAAGAAGTGAGACACTGAAAACTTTTGCACCAACATCATTTAGGTTGCTTGCAATAAATAAATAAATAAATCAGTTCTTTACAAAAACCCCACCCACCATTGGAAAACCATCAGCCAGTGAAGAGTAAGCAAGGAATTATTTGCTCAGCTCTGGCGACAATTGGCTGTTACTAGAGTTATTCTGACACATTGTTTTCAAGAACATCTGTTTCCACTCTGACTCCTTTAACTTTCAGATGTGAAAAACAAAAGCTCATTTTCAAGCCGTGTCTCCCATCTTCAGTTGGCAACAGTTGCATGATTATGAAGTTATTGTTATGCTGGATGATCTGTTTGTCAGTTTATATTTTCCTATCATATCTATTTTTAGCTATTCATTAGTATTACTTGGAGCCTCTCCTATAAATCTTAAACATTTATAGCACATCTCGACAATTCATCAAATGGAGCCAACCTCCAAGGAAAGGAAACCCAAACCACTTCCCTTGCTCAGCTGAATGAGATTCAGATCCTTGTCTTTTAAACTTGAAACTCAACATTTTCCCATCTGCTCTTTATACACAACAGCCCTTTTGCTCTGCACCAGTATTTTATTCTCCATTCATAACTTTTTACTTCCCTCCAGAGGTTTCCTGATGCTTTTAGTCTGCGGACTCATAGAAGACTTGGATTTTGGAGGGTTTCTCCCCCCACACACCACTGAAGGGGAAAAATAATCATTCAGCAATGAATGGCCACTTTTCATTGCTCATTCAGAAGAGAGACACAGCAGGATCCCAGGGCTGGACTCAAAGACAATTTTCTTTGCTATTCTCACTAGAGGGAGAAACATTTTATCAGAGACTATTCAAACTAAGACTATTTGGAAAATTAAATTTATTTTTTGTTCTATTCATTTACTTGCATTTCCCATCCTCTGTGTGTGTATGTGTATTATCAAAAAGCTGCACAATTTTTGTGGCTATGGCCATGCTTGGAGGTACCAGTACATGTGACTTGGCCAGGTCACCCATGAAGAGAACATTTCTAAAGGATTCAATCTATAATGGCAAACAACGAGATGCTTTAAAGAAATAATAACCAGAAGGTGTTGCTTAGCCAAGAGTTTTGCAGAAGGAAAATCTCCACTGGTGAAGAACCAGCCACTCCAGCCAGGCAGCACTCAGCTGCAGGGAGAGGCTGCGCCTCAGCTCCTGGATCCTGGGACCAAATACTCTCACAGGCCAGGGGAGACTGTTCTCCTCCTCCCCAGCTGTCCTAGGGAAGCCCCAGCCTTGCACGCCCTGCACAGTTGAAGGCTAAGCAACGTATTTCTCATATTTCAAAATTTCATATTTTTCAACTATTAACTGTCTGTGTGTAATTAGCCAATACCTGACTAGAATACACAACTGATTAAAAATCAGTGACCATCTTTTTCATTTCCTACATATTTGTATTAATCAAAGGAGACATAATATAACAAGAAATGAAAACTGTACCAAGGAAAACAGTTCTGGCATGCATGTTAGTCTCAGAGTGCTTTTAATTTAAACAGCTCATCTGATCAGGCAGAATAGCAGGAAGGTAGGGAGTGCTTGGGACAAGTCAGTAACACAAAGGAGTATTTAAGTTTTTACAACCAAAATTTTCCTGTATCAATTCACATCATTCTTCAGTTCACCTGATGTCTTTACCTGCTGTCAGTTTTTGGAAGAAAAAAAAAAATTACTTTATACTCTGTCATGCCTCCATGTGGTTAGACACTGGTTTTTATATCACTATTAACCTCCAGCAAGTCCTCCAGTTTCTAATCCAGCCTGCTTCACACCAGAGATATGTCAACTTACCAGCATCTCTGCTATCCCACTTCCTTTTGGTCAGATGTCAAGTACCAGTGTCATACCAGAGTGACTGGCCAGCCATCCAAAAGGATTTTAACAGACAAATACTAATACATCTTTCTCAGGCTGGTCATCCAGTCATCCCGATGCTCAGAAATGCTTGCCTGCTGATAAAGGTACTGGTCTGCTAAAAAATAAAGAAATTAATTTTAGTCTACTTGGAAAAAAAAATCCTAAAAAAACTATATATTCTAGTACTTGTCCCATGCAATGTATTGGAAGAGCACTTCTGGAAGTCTGTGATTGTACTGGCAGAACATTGCACCACAGAATATCAACTTACAATGTAGAACTGACATTTTGAAAAGAAAAAAGCAAGCTGTGCAGGCACAGTGATTCAGAGATGAGAGACTACAGCAGCAAACTGAAGCAAGTCAAAGAAAGCACCATAATATCAGCATCCCTTTCCCACTCAAACCAGTCTTCCCATGAAAAGAAATATGCCAAATCCCTTACAATTCTTTCAAATTAAAACACAAGATTAAACTGAAGATTGACACAAAGTACAATGTTCAAATCCCATGCATATTTCCCTTAGCACTAGCCATTTACAGATCTGGAATCTTAAAAATTTATGATGCCAATAGCAGTCTTGGATCCAGAATCACAGCTAGACTCAGACACATGCAAATGACCCCTGTATCTACCTAAGCAAGACCTGTATTTCTGCCAGCCCCAGATGTTTAGAACTCTTGTATCACACACATATACACCCTTTCCCATTGTGAGAATGTCTTTATGAAGCATGGGATTTTATTATTTGTCTTGAAGTTCATTGTTTTCATTATTTTCTTGACAAGGGCAATAAACTTAGATTCCTCCTCCTCCTCTTCCCGTGTCAAGGAAAGCTGAGATTCTCTGGTAGTTTTAGGAGTATGTACCATGTTACAAGACGTGGAAAAAAAAGCTACAAAAGTAGAGTCCTGCCACCTGGCACACCATGTCCTAGGGCTAAAGCAGCTGGGAGCATATGCTGTTTCATTGACTTGGCTATGCCTTATAATGAGCAGTGCCAGGGAAGGATGTATACATACATACATATTACAGCATCAGCAACATCCATGACTTTGGGACATTTAAGAAATTTTTTTGTTTACCAGCACCTCCAGTCCCTGCTCCATCAGCTCTGGGAAGGAGCAATCCTCTGTGAGCTGTCAGTCACACTAAGATCCCTACTCAAACCAAGATGATTCCCACCAGAAAGAGGAAATTTGACCAGGCCCTGGGTTATCACATACAAACTGATGGAACAAATCTGGGTTTCAATTTGAAGGGGATTGTTTCCTAACAGAGCCATAGCCAATTGATTTTTTTTTTTTAAACATATGGAAAGACTATACACTAATACGATTTATCCAAGGCTTTAGACTTCGGATGGCAGATTTAGCTGCATTAGCCCATAAGATGCATGAACTGCCCAGTTTTGGAGCTATCATTTTAGCAATGTATTTAAACACTCAGATAAGTGTTCGGCTGCAAAAGCAGAGAGAAAGTTTCATGTCACTAAAAAGTAAAGGTTGTGAGATGAACCACTGCATAGTCCAAAGGAACTCATCTGTAACAATGAAAACATCGTTATTTGGTTTAGAAACGAATGGTATAAATATTCCTCAGCATCAGGAAACATAACTCAGAAACAGAAAACACGTGCAATCAGTTCACACTAGCGGGATGCGAGGGCTTGGCCCCCGACAGCGCTGGGACCACGAGCTCGCGGCTGGGGCCGGCACCCAGTGTATGCCAAGCCACCCCTCTGTGCCTGCCTCGAGAGCCTCCTCGGGTGCTCCTGCTCAGCCCCACGGCCCTCAGCACACAAAGGACAGTCACACAAATGCAGCAGGATCAGGAGAGAGAGACAGGAGAAGGGGGCAGGCCACAGTGGGGACCACAGGAGGACAGAACCCTGAGTCACTTCCGTGAGTCGCAGCTCGTCTTGTCCAAAGGCCTGAACTCCCACCAGAGCACGGAGATGCTTCAACCAGGTTGTTCCTTACAAACATTAATACAGACTTAATGTTTTCACTGTCCTGTCATGGCTGCCCAAAGGATTTAGAGTTCAGGCTGAAGACTTTTAGTAATTTCTGCCACAGCAGCATAGCAGGGCTCTGGAGACACTGATGGTATTTATAGCAGCCTGAAAATTGTACCTCTTCTCACCAGCTGAACCACTTCCCTGAGCTGACTGCTACAGCTAATTGAGAGAAGACTGTCATGTACCATCAGCTAAATTTACTGCTGGTCCTCAAGATCGGGTTGTGCTGACTGCATTGTGACAAGGTGTCTAAAGGGAGGTCATCTTCATTTCTGCATTTTCTCTCTAGGAACAAGATTTTCTTCTGTATCTGCACTGCTAGGTTTCTATTTATAGGCTTGAACCCTGTGATGTAATCTTCTTTTTTGTTTCCAAGGAAACACTATTTGATGTATTCTACTTTCAAGTTTTTCTTCCTTTAGGTTTTCCCCCCTCCACCTGCTCTCTTCCTCTCTTTAAAGAGACAAGTCAATAGGTAAAACCTGTATTTATCTCTGGCATGCCATGTAGTTCTCTTTCTCTAAAACCAGGCTTATTCATAGCACTAAATAATTCAAGACATTTCAAAAATATGCTTGGCAATAATTTTATGCACTGTTTATACATATTACTTTTCTGATAGCAAATGAGCTATAATTGCATTAGGCAGCAACTCCTCTTGATAGCTCAATTTTTTCAAAAACTTAGGGTCTGCATCTCAGCCCCAAGTCCTCTTTTCCTGCAAAGATATTTTTAAAATCATCTCACTGACCATCCAGCCAGTTTTCTCATGGTTTTACTTCTTAAGTAAGTGCTCCTGATGGCCAGTCCTGTCCCCTGGCACTCCCTTTCTGGCAGCAAAGCATCTCCTGACGCTTCTTTCCATGCTCCTTTCTGCCACTGGGCTGTGTTCTCAGGTCTGCAGTGGCTTGGAGGTAATTTTCATTCGAGTGAAAATCCTTTACATTAATGCTCTTTTAAAATAATTGGTTGTCACTTCACTGTCTGTAAGTCAGGAAAATGCAGAGGACTGAATCCATAATTTATATTGAAATCAGCATTTTTAACAGCTGGAATAAGGCGTATTGGAAGGATACTTGCACAAATGCGGGTGCTTTGGAGTCTTACTGGAAAAGCAGTGGGTCAAGCTAATAACTTGCCTTAAAATTTTCAGCGTGTGTTTATGCGTATGGGTTGAAAGATGTGGGAGAGACTGGCTGTGTTAACAAGAGACTATTTTAACACAGAAGAAAAATTAAGAGCAGCAATGCTCATGAATGTAGTTGATTAATTCTGACTGGGAAACCTACTCTCATTTTTATTACTACTGCCTTGTGCCTCTATGATATAAAAACAATAAATGAGCTGGACTGGTGATATTCTGCTCAAGGGAAAACAAAGTAACAGACAAAATTTTTTTAAGGACCACCCACTTCAGAACATAGAAGGGCAGGTAAAATTCCAACCTTAAGAAGATGATGTGGACCAAGAACACTCAATAAGAGTTTGTGTGGTGAAGGGGAGAAAAGGTGTTAAAGCACATGATAGATATAAAGTCAACAAACTACACAAATTTTATGCTGTCAAGGAAATTATCAAAGTAAACATGGAAATTATCTGTAGTCAGCCTCTTGCATTTTGGGTCATGTTATAGACTAATACCCATCAATTCCTGCATCAGTTCCAAAAAAGTCCAAGCTCTATTTAAGGGTATGTGATCTTGATTCAGAGGCAACAAGTCCTTCCACAACATCTCTGACTCGGCCACAGAAAAGGATGTGGAATGGGAAGACTTACATGATCTAAACCTCTGCCAATATATCTGGATTCTTTTCAAAAATTCATCAGAGTGTTTCCTCAGATCCCAAAAATAAGAGTTTCCTACGCTCTGTAATCCTACTGGAAGCTGTTCCAGGAAGCCACTTGTCTCCTCCTTCTACCTCCAAAGCTTTCATAGTCAGTTTTTTCCTAGAAGACCATGGTTGTTATCAAACTTCCATATCTCCTAATCTGGCCATAACTTAATAACTTGACAACACCGTCTCTTTCCTAATGGTTACTCAGACTCAAGAACCTTAGTAAAAATCACATTTGACAGGAATGGGAAAAGTAGCAAGCTTCAGGTGTTTGTCGCTGGATTTTGTTAGTTTATTTCTGAAATAAAACATTTCTGGTAGCTGAAATGCAGAGCACATTTCATGGTCTGGCAACGCATTGCTTTAGAGATTGTGGCTCCGTAAAATAAAGAGCTTTATCAAGTTTGTTTGCTTCTCAAAGACAATACTTGGCACTGGACAGGTCCAATTGGGTCTCAGTAAATCAAAAGCTTATTTGATGTCAGTGAAACTAAGATGCAACTGCTGTTTTGCTCCAGGTTGTCAGAAAGCTTTTTAGTAATCACTTTCAGTCAGAATAGATGCTCAATTGTTCTTTCCTGCGGCAAGGGGGAAAAAACCAGCAGCTTGCTCTTCCTCAATAATTCCCTCATATTTCATTTTTAATCTCTTAAGCAAATTACAAGTGAAGACCTTTGATGTATGTGCCAAACTCATTCATTTCTCAGTACTTGCTGGACTAGAGAGGATCTCCCGTTCTTATGCATGTGGATGATAATAACAACTTCAAAGCCCCCAGGCATGTGTTAGCTCTCCCCCATTTCCTTTCTAAGTATGAGTTTCGTGGGCCAACACCAGTTAAGAACCATAAGCAGCTGTACTTAAATGCCATCTATTAAGGCAGCCTTGCTATCTCTCTCATAATGTAACAACTCTATTTCTGCTTTGCAGATCTACTCAGTCTGGACTTTGCATTTTTCCTGAAATGGAGTACCTCATTTCCAGCATTTATGGTATTCTCAGCTTAAAATAGTCTGGAACCTGATCAAACTCAGAGCAAAAAGTCATTAAAAGGCACTTGCCCTGAGGTAGTGTGGAGCATTCCTGGTGGATTATGAGGCATTGTTTTGCTGTTGTGGGGTTTTATGATATGAAGTGCACTTGATTACTTCTAGAAGGACAGTAGGTCATAGCCATATGGTACCACAGGACCAGATGTTCCAAATACAGCAGAACAGCTGCACCTGAGCAGTGGCTGGGCAAACTTCCCCCAAGCTTGCTAAGGAAGAATGAAAAGGGGACATATTTCAAACCAGTTAGTGTTACAGTTGTCATCATTATTTAGTCTGTCCAACTCATTATCAGAACACTTGGAGGCAAAGAGCATAAAAGAGTTAAAGAGAATATCATATAGTCACATAAATAATAAAAACCACCACCAGAGACAATTTACATTGGAAGAAAATAAATAGTTTTGGAAAAGATGTAAAAATTCAGGCTTTCAGCCAAGCTTTATCTAAGGAGGTGGAGTGGGAAGAGTAAACAGATTTTCTCTAGGGCAGAAAATTTATCCTGTAAGTGGGGAGCACAGATTTCATGCAGTTTCCTTTAAGGGGTTTGTTACTGACCACAGTCAGTGGAACAGACACCAGACCAATGGCACCAGCATGGCAACTCTGGTGTTTCCCCATCTGCCCTGCCAGCAAGCCAGAATCCTGTACAAAGTGGACTGCAAACATCAATCCAATTTCTGGCTCCCAGCTCTATTTAAGTCTAGATTTGGTACTCCATATACCATGAGATTACTGTGACCTGAGACCTGCTCACAGCATGTCTGGACAATTTTTCTGACCAGACTTACATACCAAGTATCTACTATTTTTGTTTATTTTTTTAAGTGTGCTATGCTTAGGAAATAGGTTGGACCACACGTTTCTGGAACCTCTGCAGCAATATGTTACTAATGATACAGAGAAGTAGAAGAAAAAAGCTTTTTATCCCCACGAATAGCAAGAGTGGAAACAGACTGTGGCAGTTTACCAATTCTCTTGTCAAGAGAATTAGGTGCAATTCTGTGTGTGTTGCTGTGGTAAATTAGGGACAAAACCACCTTGAATTTTGGCAATGCCATTTTCTCTAGAGGTCAGTTTAAACACTAATCAGTTGGAGATGCCCTGGTTTTGGGCCTCAGGAGCACATCAGGATGCCCTGCACAGCACAGAATGAGGTACTCACTGGGTACCCTCACTGCATAGGATTCCTGTGGTAGGTGGTCTCCTTGCAGGGCTTCCTCTTAGCACTGACTGAGCAACGGGAGGCAGCAGTTTGGGGCCCCAGGCTCTCCCTGTTCCCAGCATTCTTTGGTACAGGGAGGTTACAAGAAAGACCTCATCCTTATTTTTACATTACTGTGCCTTGGGATCTATACTCCATTTCAACACAAATCTCCCAGAACATTTTTTCTACTGACAGTGAGAGAAAAAGCAGAACAGTGAACAA
This sequence comes from Daphoenositta chrysoptera, assembly GCA_013397915.1. Taxonomy (NCBI): domain Eukaryota; kingdom Metazoa; phylum Chordata; class Aves; order Passeriformes; genus Daphoenositta; species Daphoenositta chrysoptera. The sequence goes on along the minus strand of VZRO01008054.1, from coordinate 107,391 downwards.
AATGCCTTTCAGAGCCCTGGCCCCAGCCTCACTCCACAAGCCCAGGGAGTCTTGTTCAGGACTGGGGTCCTTCCTTCCTAACCCCCAGGGAACTTGCTTCGTCCCTGTCTCACATACTCTCTTACAAGCACAGCCACTGTGCTGGGCTATTAGCCCTGTCACAGACATACCAAAGATGTACTGGTCAGTAAATCTGACACGTATCAGGTCAAATCCAAATTACCCTCCTGACAATAATGCCTAAGAATCTCATAAAACAGTGTGTGTACTTGTTGTATGGCTTGGACAAACAACACCAGCCTCTATCTACAAGAGCATTTCCTTATTGAGTAAAAAAAGAAAACCAGAAAACATAAAAAGTAACATACCACAAGTCTGTAATTTCTGATGGACCTTTCAATTTTCAGACTATTTTCAGACTTTTAGAAATTATCCTTAATGTGTCAACTTAAGACATTCAGACACTGAAATCCTTGCTCTGTGAAGCAAAGCTGCCCCTTTGATTTGATTTGCAGAATGGCCTCACAAGTCAACATAATTCTGATTCCCCTGCTGATAGCAGCAACACAACTGATGTCTGGCTGAAATGAAGTAATGAACACAACAGACAGTGCTTATTAAAGAATCAAATAAAACTCTGAATACATCAATCAAAAATAAGCATACAACCAATATTTTCTGGCAATCCGTAGCTGGGAGATGAAGAGGGAAGCACAAACCCAGGCTCAAACAGTAGGTTACATAGGGCAGCAATTGTCATTTTTGTTTTATGGGTGTGCAATTCCTGTCTCAGCAGAGCCCCAACCCCGATGGGGGTCACGAAGCAATACTTCAGTACAAAGAGAAATTAAACAAGTAACACCCAGCGAGGTACTCCTGCACGCAAGGTATTGTCAGACAAGTTTTATGTAGCGCTGTATAAACGCCAGTTGACTTCAGCAAGAATCAAGGGCACGTCACATTTTGTGAGGAGGGTGCAGTCATTTAAAGCGTTTCTCTCTATCTGCAGTAATCAAAACAAGTTATAGCCAGGCTACAACTATATGTCTAGTTTGAAGACTGCTTGTCTGTGTGAGACAGAACCATCTGGATTTACTTTACAGTTAACTTGAAAATATATATATATATAAGGTTTCTTAACTTTTGCCAAACAACTGGAAACATAATGGTTTCTGCATGCTGTTAGCATCTCGGTACAGCTGCAAATGTCCATTAGGACAATCTTATATAATTATATACTTATTCTTCCCATGAAATTGTTAAAAACCCAGCTTTTCCAAATAAGATCGTATTTTGTAGCAAAGAGGAAATCTTCCAGTTCACCGGGTTGGAATGGGGGAGGGAAGTCTTCTAAAGCAGAACTTTATTCAAAGCTTTTTCTTTAAACTAGCATAAAAATTTCAAGTCTTAGTGTGTCAGATTTTTCCAAATGTACCTCTAGTGTGGTCTGGGCAGAAATCTACAATTTCTTTCCCTTTTCTTTGTTGAAGAAACTCATTCCTTCTAAGATTTTTTCTTTAAGGGGGAAAAAAAGCAGCTTTTTTTTTTTACCCTCTTCCCAACCCTTCCCTCTGGATGGGACTTTGGTTCTCATCCTTCCCACAGTTCCATACTCTTTTTCCACAGAAAGTGTCAGTGGCACCTGGGGCCAGAGGGAGCTGATTCCCAACAGCTGGGATCTGCACATGGAACACGAGCAGGCTGGATGCAGGCAAGGCTCCAGGAACAGGGGGCGATTTGCATGTTCAAAACACCATCATCAGTTTGGTCAAGATTTTCAGAAATTACCAATAACATGGCACACACCAGTTTTTAGGAGTCCGAGGTAACAATCCAACTTTCCAGAAGGCAGGTGCTTACATCTTCCAAAATAAGAGCCTTCCTGCCATGTTTTCTATGTGTCTGGCCTCAAGGCACTCCAAGTCATTGGCCACTCTAAAAACATCTCAGCAGCTAGGATTTTTTAGTTAACAAAAACAAAACTAATGGAAACACAAACAACTAGTCCCAAAAATTGGACACAATCCTGGGCAATGTGCTCTAGGATGACCCTGCCTGAGCAGGGAGGTTGGACCAGGTGACCCACTGTGGTTCTTCCAATCTTACCCATTCTGTGACTTTTCCAGGAGATGAGTGATCTTCTGCACATGTTCTCAGGACCCTACAGAGAGAAGGGCACAAGGGCTTATATTGTTTTGATGGCCATTCAGACAGAAAAATACTTCTTTTTCAGATGTCTGCCTGAAAATAACAATACCACAAAACATTGTAATGCTATTGATCTGACATCAGAAAAACAACCTTGGTCAGAGACAAGCAACAGACCACTGCCCATGCTTGGGGCACACAGACCTCACAGAGCAGCCACCTCTCACCAGCACTGCTGGTCTGCTGGATCATGTTACCCATACTGGCTCAACTGCAGGGATAAAGCAACTGCTGCTAGTTTCTGTTATATGAGGTCTGTATCTCCTCCTCCACAAAGCTTCTCTGTTATCAGTACAGAATTAATTTGCACAACAACCTTACAAGATAACTCAGAAGGCACAGCAGGTTTCTAGCATCCAAGCTCTTTCTCATTTTAAGAGTGACTATCTGAATAATTGGCAGGGAGGAGCTTGGCTGCTCTGTAATGCAGAAACTTGGCTGGAGTGATGCTGTTAGCATGAAACAGCAGCAGATCCAGTGCCCAGAACTTGAACTGAAACTGTTTATTACTTCACATCTGTACTGCAGCATTAGCCACAGGCCATGACCAAGTTTGGCCCTGGTCCTTCTGGGATGAACTTTTATCTTTTAAACAGACAGGGGATGACAAAGATGATTGAAGGGATTTAAAGCAACATTAAAATAACTGACAGAGTCAGGAATTTGTGTCCCACTGAAAATTAATGGCAACTACTGTAGATTTGGATACTTTGGAAAAAAATGCTCAGGCCACTTGAATCTTTGGTAAGGCACAGGCATTTGCAGTCACAGAAGACTGTTTCTGCTCTTGAAAGACATAAAAAAAGTTCCACAATGGGTTTCCATCAATAGCTGGCTGCTTTTTGCAGGCACTGGTGTGCCAGTTGAGAGCACTGTGAGCCAGAAAGATAGGCAAGCAGTGCGTGCAGGTCTGCTCAGAGAGATCATTCCCAGGATGGCCAACTCAACAGAAGGAAAGAGGTCCAGAGACCAAAGTCTACTTCCAGTATCACATGCTTGCCCTGACTGGTCTCTTTGCCTCTTTTTCCCACTTCCAGGCAGAAGGCAACAGATCTGAAGACTTTCTCTTAAGAAATATCAATACTCACGTGACAGCTGGATCTTAGGTCATTGCAAGCCTAGCTCCAACAGCACCAAAATCTCTTTCTCCTAACGCTGTTGTGCGAGTTGCAGCTCTGAGGCAAGGTTTGCTGCAGAACAAATGCCCAGGCAGAGGATGTTGTGTACCAGCTCTCATATGTGATCCCCAAGCCCTTCACCCCCGTGGCCGTGAAGGTCACCATTCAGAGCAAAGTACTGGAGTGGAAGAGGTGTGGCTCTGACACCAGGGAACCCAGCTTTGATCTTTGATGAACCTGGCTGTGACTTACCAGAGAAAGTTTTAGGCTTTCTTCAGCAGGAAGGCATGGAGCTCTTTAGGGAAGCAGAGAATTTTTCAAAGGTTGGAGGGTGCACCTCTGCCTCTTTTTGGCGAGCTGTGCTCACGTCACCAGAACTGAGCAGTGCCGAGCATCGCATCACTCTCTCAGCAAAGAAAGGAATTTCCTAAGTCAGTAGGTACTGAAAGTGTTGGGACTAGAGAAAGCCCAAACAAGAGGTAGGGGAAGAAAGCTTTCTGGTGGTGTACACGCAAGAGAAAAGGACCTTGTCAGGATGCCACCTCTCCCATTGCCCATTGTTGTGCCAGTGCCAAATCACTTGTGCACAGCATGACAGGAAACAGCGGTGCAATGCTCCTCACCCACATGCGGCAGTAAACATAGCATCGGCCTTGACAAGAGGACAACATCAAAGATGAGGGTTGTTTTATTATAGTCAACATGCAGGCATCATGTTATCCTAGTCATACCAAGACTAGGTAACTAAACTGCCAGGTTTAATGTTTCAGGTCACATCAGGGAATAGTTTTACCAGCAGATGTAAAGATCATCATTTGGAGTGGGTAGCACTCAAGGTCAGAGTCAGCAAATCCTCCTCTAAAAATAGACTCTAGCTGCAAAGTTAGTAAGGTTTCTTTTGTCGTTCTGCCGCACTTCACAGGACCCAGTTACTTACAGCACCCACCTAAGCTTACAGGTAAGGCTAAGCAATTTACATTTCCTGCTGTACTTCTGCTCCTTTTTTCTTCCCTTTTATAACCTAGCTTAGTAAAGTGGGAAGAGGACTGAGAACTGGAAAACTTGCCAAGGTAACTATTAATTTCATTAGCTTGTTGTAGAGAAAAAAAAAGTAATTATTACAGAGTCAAAAAGGTTTTGAAAGTATAATGTATAATTTTAGAAAACCAAATTTGTCATGTTACAGAAATCACTTTATAAATTAGGAAATTAGGTGCCGAAAGTGTAATTATCCTGGAGATAATTTCAATTTAAAAGTTAGAAATGAATGCATTTTTTTAAGATTTGTAACATCTGTCCCAGAATATTTTGCCTATTCTTCAATAATTACTCCACCCTCCAGTCAGATCTAGCTTTTCCAATTGAATTAAAATTCTCTCAGATGATGCTGTGTTTTAAGTTTCTTTGGACACTCTCATAATATTTAACAAAATCTCAGCTTAATCTGTTTTCAATTAACCAGTCCATCAACAATAAAGAATGAGGGCAAAAATAAGTTTTTAAAAAGTCATCTGTGGCTTAGAAATTCGTTGAAATAACTGGTTAGTTTTGAATATTCACAGCAGGAGGGTCTGGGAAATAATTGCACAGAGGCTACAATTATTCTGGTTTTAAGCTGTTTAAAGATGACTGCAATAGATGAACTATTTTACAGTCCATGAATGCTTTAAGCATAAGAATGCAGGGGTAAAATAAAGGAACTGAAGTAAATGAATTTGAAGACTAGTGAAGACTAGGCCAGGAATAGGGAACACAGGATTGTACTTTTTGCTTAAGTATTCTGCAGGTACCTGGGGAATCCAGTTTTGGAATTTGCTAAATTCTTTGAGGGGTCTTTTAGAGAAATATTTTTCTAAAGACTTCTCCATCACAAGAAGTATTTGTAAAAAATTAACCTTTTTGGCCTAATGTTAGGGAAAAAAACCCCAACAAAATAAAACAAGACACAACCCCACCCAAGGAGCCTTTGCAGCACCGCAGCTCATTGCAGTACCCTGGGGTGCAGCAAGTGTGAGGTTCCAGGGGAAGCACACAGCTCTTCATGGCTGCTGCCAGCCTTCGGAGTCTGAGCAGAACAGCACGGGGTGCCATATCAGGGACCATCATTTTCAGTTCATTTCGTTAAATCATCTGACAAAGCAAGCTTTTGTTACTGCAGCTGACCAGCTCTCAGCTCAACTGATGTACTGAGTTACAAAAAGCTTAGAAACCAAAGCACTGTTTACCCTCCTCCCAAGTGCAAACACTGTGCTCCAGACATGTGCATTGGCTTCTGCAAGAACTTTCCAGTTTATAAAACAGCCCTCTGCTTAGTCATACTCAAAAAGGGCAAGCACTTTTTCACCCTGAAGGGAGGTATGCATCTGGCATGTGGGCTGGAAATGGAAGGACAGAACATTTCTTAAAAATTCAAGAACTTGCTGAGTAGATCTTCCCTCACTCTTTCTGAAGACTCTCAGTCGTTAGATCTGACTTTTGTCTGCCTTCAGCACTGAGCAAATGCTTACTTGAAGATGGTTCCTAAACTAGATTAAAGTCTTTTGCACTTTTTTTGAAAGTGTAGAACTGGTATTCTCCATCCTTACTTTCTCTTGGGTCCCTCCCTCTTGTACACACTTGTTACAAACATTGTTCCTTCGTGAAGTTCTTATCTAAGGTGGTTATTAAACTGAAAGAAGGAAGTAAATAAAAATAAAACCTTTAGTTTTGCAGTTGTCTGGGAGGCAAGAAGGTCTCAGTTTTTACTCCCTGGAAGACAGAAGTCCAACAACTTCAATGGTGTTCAATTCTGCTGGATAAATAAAAACATCCAAATAAGTCAGCCCTCTATCCAACGTCAGAAAAGAAAATGGGAGTAATTTCTTAGTAACAAGCTCTTCATGCACAAAAATTATTTCTGAATCAAAATGACAGGGTTTTTTTCCACTTTTTTGTTCTTCTGCTGAGTAGTGTTCATGGCAATAGATTAACTACTTCAATCTCCAGTTTTGAGGATCAAACCACCAACTAATTTGAAGGGCACCATGTTTATCTCCTACAGCACTGAGGTGGGTATAAGGTCCAGTAGATATGTCATTACTCTTGTAGACTCCTCATGAAAGGCTCAGTGCTGATAGGTGGTTTTCTTTCCTTCCCTTGGCATCTTGGGAAAAAACTTCTGATGATACCATGACTCCACTCCTTTTAGAGAGCTGACATGAGGAAACAGGTAGGAAGCAAAATCTGAAAGCATCAGAACAGGAATAAGATTAAAATCTGCCTCCACATTTACAAACAGGTTGTATATTTAGGTGTTTGCTAAATGCTGAAAACTTTCACTTCCCAGCTAAACCAGATAAATTTGTGATTGCCTGGTATTTTCAGGGAGAAGTAGCTTTTAGACAACTCTGAGTACAAAACCAAGGCTTGTATACTTGTGCACACCAAATTGAATTTAATAAAGCCAGCATCACAAGCACCACTAGCACAAGTGATCGATGTCATAGGAGCTGGGAGAACTTCCAAGAGCAGGAAACATGGGCAGCAAAGAATTTAAACTATTCTGCTATATAAATATGGACTGAAGTGGGCATTAAGGCAAGGAAGCCCTGTGCTCAGCATGACAGAACAGCTAATACTTCTGAAGGAAAGAGTAAGGAGAATTGTCTTCTCTCCATTTTTCTTCCCACTTTTTACTTGTTTAGCCTCTCTCATTACATATTTGTACCAATGCCACTGGGCTATGACTTTATTGAGGAGCTGCAGCTTCAGGCACACAAATACAGCTACAAGTGGGCAGCCAGAGCACGTTTGGTTGGGACACAGCAGTGGTGGAGGAACCCCCTGTGCCAGGGAGAGGTGCAGAAAAGGAAAGGATATATATGCCCTTGCACAGGACAAAGGCAAACACAGTCCTTATCTGTGCATACCTGCTTTTTTTCTTTTTAAGTCTCTACAGCTGACTTGGATCTTAACTCCCAGGCATAAATCTTGCCAAATTGTTTGGCATCTTTATACACAGCACTAGGGCCTACACAGCACGTTGAGCCAAAAATATTAAGAAACACAGTATTTTGTTATGTAGCTAATGACTTATAGCTTTCAGTCTCAAAGTACTCAGAAACTTCCACTACCTGTGGAAAACCAGCATTAGAAATGTAACAGCACCACTGAGGCTCTGACGTTCATCTCTAGATAAAAAGCTGTTTTCCTCCCCCATCTGTGGGATTACCAAACTGTAGAGCTCATGACTCACATTTCCAAAAGCATTAACTTACCCCTACAAATCTTGTGGTGGAATGGACATCCCTTCAATTGAACAGATTTGAAAATGGGCCACTATATTCTGTGGCTTCACAGGGCTTTACTGGAAATTTTGGGTTAATTTGAGTAGTTCAAGGGACTCCAAACATGGTGCAGAAGGCAAATCTTTCACTGTCATACTAGTGCTCCAGCCACTAGACTGTTTTCATGCTCTGAATTAAACAGCAGATAGACTGAAATATTTTCTTTTTTTTTTTTTCCCTTGCACTTTCTTTCCTCCCTCTCTGCTTTGTTAAAAATAAAATAAAAAAAGCTAAAGAGCTGTATAAGAAATTCCATCTGGCAGCTGTAGAGTAGATAGTGAACATAAAGAAGAGATTCCTTTGCTGTTCCTAATGCATGCTGCTTATCCAAATTAGCCACACAATTACTTCTATCAATGCAAAACTAGTTTAATGTTTTTTTTCTAGTGCACAGCACTTGAGAATGACTTAAAATGCAGTGTAATTTGCCACAGTGTATGTCCTGAAGTGGCTCACTAATGAAAAGAGGATTAACTCTCCATTATTCTGAATTACCATTTTGTGAAATCACTAACAATATTTTCATTTATATACATATAACCCAAGGGGGACAAATATTCCAGCCATCCAAGCGATTAACAAATAAAATTTATTAGATAACATGCACTTTCATCTTATTTATGAAGAGAAAGATTAGGGTATAAAAATGCAGATGACCGGATTTTTATCATCCTTGTTCTGGTAATACCTTCAGGTGACAGCAGACCCGGGAGCGCTGGCAGTTCAGCGCTCTGCGCACACGCGGGATCCAGCGGCGGACCCGGGGCACGCTGGGCCCAGCAGCCGGGAGCTCGCAGGCCGAGCTGTGTCCCGCCCCCGGGCCCGAGCAGCCCCCGCGGGTGGCACGGGGAGGGAGCGGAGAGGCGGCAGCAGCTCCCACAGCCCGGCCTCGGCACAGGCCCGCAGAGCGAGAGGGAAGCTGTGCTTCGGGCTCAGCGAGAGGGTGGGACGAGCCGCAGGCTGCCCGCTTCACTGCGAGGGACGCCTGCCCCAGGCACAGCGCTCCCTTCCTCGCTCTGCCCTGAAGCTGGGCTCAAACCTTCCTGCTGGGGAGAACCCCTCTGGGACGAGGGCAGTTCCACAGCCAGCTGCCTTCGCATCCTGCCCCCATGACATAAAAAGGCTGCCCTGAAGCAGCACTTCCAGGAGCAAGCAGGGTGCAGAGTTCTTTATGCAAAGGACATAAGGACAGTCCCTACTCCAGAGAGCTTCCAAATGACCCTGGGATTAGCTCAGTTGGTCAGAGCAAGGTGCTAACAATGCCAGGCTCGCAATCCCCATGTGGGCCATTCACTTACGATGATCCTTGGGCGTCCTTTCCAACTCAGACTGTTCTGTGATCTAAGGTTGTGTGTCCCCAACACAGTGCCGTGCCACAAAGTGACTGCCAAGCTGGCACAGCACTGGTACATCATTCAGCCGGCACTAACTCATCTATAGCCCAAACGAAGCACCGCAAGGGGCGGGAGCCTGCTCCAACAAGCCTGTGCAGAGGTAACCCTGCAATCTGGCTGCCATCTGACTGCACTGGGTGAGCGCTCTGCAGGAGACGGTCTCTTCTCCACATAGGTCTGCCAAAGAAATCTGAGCTTTCCCTGCCTCGGCTTGTGCTAAACATTCATCCCTTATACCCGCAACAGCATTAAGAACAGCCACTCAAAAAAAATCCAATCTACTTTTCACTTTTTATTCCAAGAGGGCTGGCCTAGGGAATAGTCTTCCTGGGGCTCTGTTTGGTGTACATAGAACAACTAATACGAGATCAGGTTAGACATCTTTGATTCCTGGGAAGACGTAAACCCTTCTGCCCCCAACCAAATGCTTCATGGCAATTATTTCCAGAGTTGAAGTAGCAAACCAGCCCTTTTGCCCCCTTTTCCCTCCTCCTAGTTAAATTCTGTTACTTCCTACATAGTCTAGAGTCAAATCTGAAATATTTTTTATTAGAGGAATTTCAACTGATGCTTTCCTGTGCTCTAATTCAATTTAAAAATCCCCGCAGCAGATAACATTGGCAAGGCATAAAAGAACATAGTGTACTTTAAAGTTTAGGGAGCATATGGCTTCCCAGGACAGACAGAAACAAGGATTTCTCAGCAGTGGTCGAGTTTTGAGAGTGTTAACCAAGCTTCAAACTGTGCCAGTGTTCCAGTACCACAAACGATCATTTGCAGATGTAATTGCCCTGTTCTGAGGTGTAACAAATCAATGCACAGTGGCCACCAGCTGTGATTACTGATTACATTACTTTCTCTTCTTCCCTTCCTTTCCTCCATCCCATTTTATGGAGGCATGAATAAAAGTAGTCAGTCCTTCAGCATCAAGGCAACAGGCTCTCAGTTAAGATAATTCCTTACTAGACAAATAGCAGTTCTTATCAAGTTCTCTTTAACAGCCTAGTCATTCACAAAGTCAGACTGTCTTAGATTTGTACCTCTGACAGACAAACATTATCTACACTGCTGAGTCTGCATGTAGAATTAGCATAATTCTGGCATGGGAAGGAAAAAGGCTCTCCCAGGGCCTGGCTACAGGGGCAGAGAGATGGGACTAGGTACTACACACAGGCATGCAAGACAAGCCCAAGGTAAATTTGCTACAAGCTGAAATTCTCAGATCCCTTTAAAAATCTCAAGAGAGGACCACTTAGCTAAATATCACCATCATCATGTTTTAAGAAGCTTGGCTGAAAGATAGATCCCCTTGCCAGTGAAAGCAAGCCAATTTTTGAACAAAGGTGTACACTTGCCAAACAAAAACTGACTCCACAATCTTACACAGCTCTGGAGTAGGAAAACAGGAATCATTTGGCTTTTTCAAGCTTTGTAGAGAAACAGAACATGACAGGCACAAAAGAACCCAAACTGAGCAAACAAACCCCATGGGTACATGGGTTGTCAGTGAAAAATGGACATTCTGCTTTCAGGAGAGCTCTACAATAGCTGCATGAAGGCATTAGCCATATTTTTGGAATTAAAAGGAACAAACATTCAGCAGGCAACAAAAAACAAATTTGGGAGCAACTAGAGGATTCACTGCCTGCAAGAAAGGTGGATTTTTGGCAGGCTCTACTTCTACACTTCATAAGACCAAGCCCAACTCCACATGTTGTTACAAGTCTCTTTCAGAACCACAAGGTTCAACTTCTTTCAAGGGAATAAGAGACACGAGCAACTGCTACCCAGAGACATCAGAGAGTCTAGGAGGAGAAACAAAAACAGAGATCACAGGGAGATGCAGCAGACAGGGAATCTGCAGCTGGCAATATAGGAAAAAGAAGAGTAGAAGAGAGTAGAATGGTACAGGCAACATTCACTTGGATAGATGCATTTCATCTCCGTACATTGCTGAAAATCGTGAAGGACAAGCCTTTAGGAGAGTCTTAGTTGATGATAAAAAACCCCAACGATTTAAATTTGCACTCAGTTCCCCTAGGTGCTTTAGATCCCTAGGCTGTTAAACCTACCAAATTCTTACTAGTGGATTTTTTAGGAAATAAATTCCTGGCAGAGACCGAACTTCAATAATCACAAGCCTTTGGGTTTTGTTTCCACTATAGGTGAGCTCATCCAACAACATATTCCTCGCCTCATTCAGGGGAGGCAGAAATCCAGGTGCAAGTCTGTGTTTGCCACAGAACAGGTTCGTTTGTCTTGTGCAATGCTCAATCACACCTGGTCAGTGCTGCTCCCAGGATCCCACAGCTGGAGCAGGAGTCACTTGCTTTGTGCTTCCTTGGGTTAATGTTCTGTTTTGGTTGCATTCCAGTTTCTTGCACATCCTGAGAGCACTACTCCATGGACAAGATGTCATCAGGAAGCTGGAATGCTGGGAAGAAAAATGCATACACAGCAGTCAAGGTAGATCCTGATGAGGACTATTGTACCCCGGGGGCGTTTGAACTGGAGCGGCTCTTGTGGAAGGGATGCCCCAAGTACACTCACGTCAATGAAGTCTGGCCCAACCTCTACATCGGAGACGAGTAAGTGTACACAGTACCCCCGAGGCAGCAGATAAGTGTACCTGGTACACCTCTACACAGGGGATGACCAAGCTCTGCTAAACACAGCTCACCGACAGAGCAAAGTGTTTGAAACCACTGAGAGATGCCAGAGCTCTACAGAGCAGTCAGAGCCTGGCGTGCCCTGACTGTTACTGCTGCTTCAGGAAAGGGCACAGTAAGTGCAGCCGGGTCTGCTGTTAAAGACAGAGTGACAGCACTGGCTGTGGCACCAGTGTAGGCTGCAGAGGTTGAAGCTCATCATGATCTATTTTTAAATGGTTCATTTCAAGGAGCAATTTGTCATTTATCTGTGAGTGGAAGTCATTCCACAGTTACGCTCACAGAAGAGCATGGCCTAGATGTGTTGGCCACACCTTAGGACAGTTCAGGCCAAAAATGTAATTCTTGAAAAGTGACTGAAGAGACAGATCACCCCTGCAGTGGTATTTTTGCATTTCCAAGCCTGTGCTTGTGTACGTGGAACACTCTGCATTTCCAAATTGCTGGAGAGATTAAAGCAAACAGAGATTTTGCAAACAGGCAAAGCTGCAGAGATGTGTCTCACTGATCAGAGCAAGTGTGATTTGTAAAAAAAACAAACCCACAAAACAGACTTAGTTCTGCTGAGCACAGGACTAAACTAGAAACAGCCTATTCCAGGAAGCAGAGATGACTGCTGCAGCAGGAGACATGCCATCAGAAAATCCCCCAACCCAAGCCCTGAGCAGAGCAAGAGAACTTTTCTTATCCCTTTGGCATTACTGGTCCAATTCCCATTTTCCTTTACACCCTTCACTAACATGACATTTATTTTTACATCATCACTGAAAGACACAAGTAGGAGCCCCACTGGCTCCAAAGTTCTCAATAATTTTTTAAAAGGTCCTAAAATTCATCTGTTGCCAGCTTATAAAAGAGGAAAGATATACAGCTTTGAAAGTTACAAGACTCCTAATATCATCCACCAATTACTTCTGTGGCGCCAGAGGCAACAGAAAGACACAAGAGTTCTGGTCTTGAACCAAGCCAGGGCTCCCACTTCTAGAGATGGGGCTGGGACAGTCTGTGTGTGTGTGTGTGTGTGTGGTATGGGATAAAAAATCTAAGCCATGGGAACAGCCTGTCCAAATGATTCAGGAGCAAAGAATAGAGGGTTGAGTTTTTCTCTCCACATCCTACCCTGCCCCTCCTGTTAGGTATTTCTGACTCAAGATTCACCATAGAGAACAGCCTCTTCTGGCATTTATTTCCTACTCCCTTGTTTAGAACCACCAGTAGAATTATTGTGAATGAAGCTGTTAGAAGAATTTCCCTCTAATCTCTGTGATGAAGCTATAGCTGTGCCTGTTGAGCAAAGGGGTCTAATCAGACAAAAAGTCAGTCTCTCAGCCCAGGACAGCAGTCACTGACTCTTACCTGTAATCTTCCTGTAGCAGTGGCCTCTTATACCTTGTAATTTAGTAAAAGCTAGAAGGCGTGACTCTGAATACACCACACACCTGGCACTTCATACAAACTAACCAGAGGAACAGAAATACAAGCTTTTTTGAGAGGTACATAGAGCTACACCCCCTTATCCTGGGCAGTGTGTTTCTGCAGGGGACTGGTCTTAAATCACGATGAAAACCAATGGTGCTTCAAGGGAAAACAAGTTCCCCACATGACAAGACAAAAGAACAAGAAGACCAGTGGAGAAGGAAAAACAAGTGAGGAGCAGGTGGGGGGGAACAGAAATAAAACTTCACCAGAAAATGGGATTCCCTAAAAGACAACAACTATTGTCAGCCAGGTAAAGGCAAACTTGACACGGCAGAAAATCTGAGAGGAGAACTGGTCTGCAGGCAAGATGCAGCCTTTCACTACCATAATTTACTTTGAAATAGGCAAAGTCCATGGACCTCTGTATCTTTCCTGGAGCCACCTCCCGAGCAACAGCTTACCCCCTCAGTGTAGCAGGGTTTTTGTATTGTTTTAAGATCTTGCTTTAGAACTGGTGGCAAAGAGATGCCACGAGCCATGAACAGATGTTGGGTGTATTTGCATCTTTAGCCATGCTAAATTAATGTTGATCTTGAAAGAATTTGGTGGAACTCATCAACAAAATCAAATGAACACACACATGCAGAGTTTATTTCAGAGCCTCCACATCTGTGCTTCATTCCTGCCTCCTGCATTTACAAGGTTAACAGGACTTGTGACTGCTTATGGAAATGCTAATTAATTACCCTATGTAACCACATCTTCCTTCTAATGCAATACAGGCTATCAAGGAGCCCTGTGAGGCCACTCCATCCTTTTGTTACAAGGCTTCACTGCAGATGTTGCCCAGAGGCAATGAAATCTCTATGAGCCTGTCAGACCCAGAATAATCAAAGCCTCAAAATATAACATGCTGTGTTCAGCTCCAATTGAAATTTTCCCCCAGCAAGTTCCAAGGGCTTTTAAAGACCAGATACTGGAACTTGTATGACACAGCCCAGTGATAGGCATAAAACACATTTGGCCAAGATTTTGATTCAATTACTGCCAGGATTAGTGATTGCATGTATCCTCCTCATATTTCGAAGTCTTCTAAAGGGATAGAAAGCAGCCTTGTCTTTCTCCTTTGTTTCACTGGCCACCTGTTTGCTTGCACAGGCAGTTTTACTGGCTAATCCCAAACCTGCTTGGTTCACTGGGATCACATGGGAAATCTCTGCCAGCTACTCATTTTGCAGTTTCTTCTTGTAGCTCTTCAGTGATTACCTGAGATGATGTTTAGGGTTCCACATTTCTGACATTCAAAGAATATTTTGGTGGAAGACAAAGGCCTCCCAATTTGTTTTCCTCTTAAACATCCACTAGATCTCATTAGACTTTAAGGCCTGATCACAATTCCAGGTCTTGCCGTGTTCTCAAACTACTCCCAGAGAAGAAGAAGTCTTCTGAAATGTAATTCTTTACAAGTCAAGTACGAAAAATAATTTCCTGGGTATGCAGCTGAACTGAGCTTGTAATTCACAAAAGCTATGGTCTGTGCCTGTGCTGTGCCATGGCTCATGGTCTTCAGAACTAATGCAGGTAAGGAAGACAAGTAACTCAAACCTACAATTTGGAGTGCATGATAATTAAGATAAATAACCAAATACTAAATATATGCTTAACTAGAACTCATTCTCTCCTCTTACTTTTCTGCAGAGAAGCAATACAGTATGGCTTTTTCCAAGTGGCTAAGTAAAAAGACAATTTACACTAATCTACAAGAAAACAGATGGGACTCACTCAGGCTAGAAAACAGCTACCTCCCACCGTTTAGCATTACGAACTCCTAGCATCTACACCAGTATTAATCATAAAAAAATAGAAGCAAATGCAGATTTAGATTATAACAACACTCTTGAGGACATAGTTTCAACTTGGGTAGAATGAAAATCTGCCAATTGTAACAGCAGTTTAACAATCCAGAAAATCAGATCTTTAACACTGGACAGTAAACCTCAACGCTCCAATGGTTTCCAAGACAAGTAACACTTCCCTGTATACATCTCTGTCTACCAGTGATTTCTAACATTTGGTGAGTTACTGAAGTCAAGACCAGGAATGGACTGACTACAGCACATCTGCTTGGTGCTTTTGCAGTGTAGACAGCAGAGAGCTATTTCCTCTATCTAGGTTGTATCACTTACGAAAACTACATCCACCATTTTGGGCTAGAGGAAAATGAACTACTAAATCTTTTTCTATCCCATATTCTGATGATTCCGTTCAGTATTTTCAGTGGTACCTAAAAATTCTTTTAATTCACACTGAACAGGAGGTACCCAGAGAAATGGAGCAACACCTCAGAAGGAAAAGGGGATACAATGCTTCACTATCTCCAGACTCCCTCAGTGCTGGAGTTACCAAAGAAAATTGGGTCAGTATTATTGGAAATTCTCAACATCTCTCCTCAGGAGGGAGAACTGCCAGATTTTCTTAAGGAAGTGTCAATATTGCCTATATTCAGCAAGCTTCTTTCTGACACTGACCATCTGGTAAATTATCATCCTGCATCAAGCTTTCCTTTAGCACTCAAGAAAATGCAAAAGTTTGAGAGAGACGATTCCTCTCCTAGTAACATGTTGCCTCAGATTTCCCTCTGTTTTGTCAATCTGGGTCACGTCAATCTGTGCTTTAACAGTCTATACTGAAACATGTTTGCATTGCACAACCTTTGCATGACGTTTAAGAGACTTGGCTCTACTTAAAGTTGATAAGCACACCAGTCATATGGTTGAGCAGTACCAGCTGTAAGGTGCTGACTTACCTGGGGAGGGAGTTGCTCTGCCCACACCCTCCTGAGGTATTTTGGAGAACTAGTTCCCTTCCCTTAGGTGTACTTGTGTTTTCCTCATGAGCCTCCGTATCTTCCCTTTGTTAGCTGCTTTCAATATACTTAATACTGCATGTGAAGGTGCAGGCTGCAGTGCATGCAAGTTCTTTTCCCCTCTCTTCTAATTCCATTGATTTGGGCAACTTTCTAACAAAAGCAGATGGGACTAAAGTTTGTTATGACAGTATTTTTGAAAAGAGAGAGAGGGGATTTGGTACACTGGAGACAGCAACCTGAAAGAAAGCATTCTTTTTCATGTTGTAACTACTTACATTGTTGCTTCCAGAAGGAGGCAGGGTTTGCTGCAGCACTTGCTATTCATCCTATGAAACGTAGTCTTAAAACTGACAGCAGGCACAGTTAAACTCTCAGACAAGCCCTCTACTTGCCCTTGCACAACACAAGAGAGGTAAATAGTCTTTTGGGAACCATCTGAAAATCGATGACACTTTTGTCTGGGTCAGTTTCTGCTTTTGGTGAGTCTGTTAGTATCAATATATCCATATGTGAAAGTGATTTAATCTCCAAATTTCACCATTCAGGTGGGATTCCCACATCAAAGTACTCCCCCTTGCCTCAACTTTAAAAACATGTTTATGAGTCCATCTGCCCTACAGTAAATGCAGGGTCTGATTCAGCAAAGCACGGAGCTTTTGCTTAACATAGAGAAAAGGACTTCTGGGTATACTTAACTTTTAGCATAAGTTTAGGTGCCCTGAACTGAAGAGCTGATGAGCTTTTACATGGGACCAATCTGCCCAGGTCATCTTTTACTAAACTGAATTACACTGAAATTTTCAGTGTTATCTCCCAGTGTCACACTTCACCTTCCTTGCATAGGAACACATTCAAGGCAGACACTGGAGACCACAGTTGCACCATGTAAAAGGAAATCAAGTGCTAATAGTGCAGATGGTGGAGATATACAAAATGAAAACAATTGCAAGAGTAGCCAAGTGCCTATGGCTTCACCTACACTGGCATTCAGAGCAAACTCATCTTTACAATGGCTGCTTAAAATGCAACCAATAATCACAAAAATGGATGTATTAATTGAAATTTAATAGGAAACAGTAGCACCTGAAAAGGGGAAAAGAAGAATGTCGTTAGCTTGACTATTACACTCTGGTAGTGAGCCAACTATAAGGAAAAAAAAAACTATGCTTTTTCTAGTCAAAAGTGAATTAGAAATAGAGTTATAAATCCTCCAAATAAGGTATATGATTCATATACCCCTGAACAATACTATGCTATTAGTAACCTCAACCAATCAGATATTTATGCCTGATTTATTCCTCCCTTTCCTCTAAAATACTGATACCTCAGGCATGGTAAGAACTGCAAGGACGACCGAGAGCATTCCCCTCTCCTTGGGGTGTAATCAGAAGTATCATGCATGATGAAACACAACAAACCCCGCAGGCTCTGGTTACAGTGTACAGACAGAGGGATGCTTTCACAACAGCATCTACACTGCAGACTCAGCTGAGGGTGGAAGGCGAGCCAGTCCTTCCCACAAGGCCAGAGCTCACCTCCTGGCTGCGGGCAGTCCAAGCAAACACCTAACATCGCATTTACAGGCACACAGGCCCCCATGGGAGGCCTTACCAGGCGCTGTCTTGCTCTGTTAAGTGGCAGCCAAGCTGCTGCAAACTCAGCGTGACCCCAAGTTTAACTGCTTAGACTGTGGCAGTGTCAGTCTCAGCACAGGCCATCCCTGCCTGGTAATGTTTATGATCAATGTACAAAGTACTGGCTGACAGGAGGTAAAAAGCAGATAAACCTGAGCCAGTATGACAAGCGGTGGTCCAGCTGGGCTTTTGGACTAGATTTTGGGGAAAGATTTTACAAAGAAAAAAAAGAGGAAAAATTTTCAAAGAAGAGTAGGGAAATATGTTATGAAAATATAACTATCGAGTGTAATACTGGGGGGATGGAGAGAAAGAGAAAAGAGCTAAAGTATTTTCTAATCTCCATTTTAGGTTTGCAACCAAGCACTCTTGCTTTTGAAAAAGACTAAGTGTCACTTCAGCTTTCTTCAAAAGATGCAGATTGTAAAGCCCAAGGCAAGCACCTCTTGCAGTCCAGTGAACCCTATTTTGTATTACACAACAACTGTTTCTTCATATCTCCACACAACATCATGTATTAGAAACCTCAGGAGAAGCTTTCCATAGATAATAGTGTCCAGGCTATCTGCTCTAAGAAAGATGCCTGACATCCTCTTTACAGATTGCATGCAATAGCTCAGCCTGCAGATGCAAAAGCCACATAGCCACAGGACCTGTGCTGACCCTGCTCCACTTCGGGCAAGTATTTTAGGTCTTGCTTCCACTGACAGGTTCTACGACACCTACGCACAGTTTAAGTGATAGCTATTCCAGTGAAAATGCGGAGAACTTAACAGATTTGAGGGCTCAGCACTGAGCACTCATTTTCTTGAAGTTTTTCAGATTAGCAATGTCAGTAGAAGAAAAGAAAATATGCATCCACATTATAAAGAAAACAATTCCATTGGGTAAAGTTCCATTCAGCCCAAAGGGCATTGCCAAATCAGTTTGCATATCACGCACTATTAGAAAGCAGATAACATTTTAAAGTCAGCCTAGCCCAAGCATTGAGGAAAACAAGGCATAAATTCTTCTGTGCCAAAGAGAGTGGAGTAGAAAACCTCGCAAGTATTTCCTTGGTACACTTGTAATTTCCTGTTTAAAAAAAAAAGTTATTTCACAGAACATGATGTAGTTACAGCTGAGCATTTATAATGAGGTTGAAACACCATTCACGGTTGATACATTGCTGCTTCTGAGTCCATTTCCAGCCCAAGTCGGGAAACAAATGGAGCAAACAGAGTAACAATGTGCATATTCCCAACCTCCAACAGGTCAAGGGCAAAACAACAGCTAATGCATTTGTGATGCAAAATGATTAAACTGATTAAATAAAAAAGAGGAGGATTAATTCCATCCTGGGCCTCAAATTCACAGATTGCAGCTACAGGCAAGACTGGGGGATGTAAGGGGGAATTCACAGGAGCTTGGCCAGGCTGAGCCAACTGCTTATGCAAGTTACTGAAAGACAGTATCCCTTCTTTCTGAATACCTATTGGAAAACTGAGGCCACCCAATATTGCAAAATCAGATCCTCGGAAACAGATCAAGACTGTAAGTGTGACAATCAGAAAAATGCATTAGTTGCACCCACTGTGTCAAAAGGCAATCTCCAGTCAAGGAAACAGGAAATTTTAATTTCATATAAATACAAGTGTCAAATGTTAATGACTGTAACCTATTGTTTGACACTGTCCTTGCTCAGAACAACTTCAAGTAATTTAATTCTCATTCTATTTATTAGCGTAAGAAGTGCTTGCAGAAGCCAAAGTGTGATAATATGTACAGTCCATTAAAACTTCGTTTTTCTACTGACCCTAACTACTCTGCAGTCCTACTTCCTACTCAGCATGTAGGTCTCCACTTGCAAGAGTTCTCCTTGTGCACAGGCCTCTGACCTGAAGCCCTCAGTCTTACGTGGTTTGTAGGATGCATGCTTTGGGCCAAGTCTGATGAATGAAAAACACATTTTCTCTGTTCCAGCATCAGAGAGGCAAAACAAAGACAGACTTAATTTGAAATCAGGAACTGTAGCTCACCTCAAGGACATAAAAATGAAGAGTAGTCGTTATTCACTGCACCCCTTCACTTCAGCCAGGACATTTAACCTCTTTTAAGTACTCTCCATCCTTTCAGTATAGGACTGAAGTGTCTTTGCTGGCAATGTGTACATACAGAGCATACACACCTGAAGGGAATCCTAAAGCACAAACCTCCTAAAAGGAGGGAGAAAAAGAAAAGTCTTTCTCAGTCAGTCACTGCTATAGGAACACAAAGGGAAAGAGTAAGTATTATTTAACATGAGGTGAAGATGGCAACTCACAGCAGGATGCTGCTGCTTCTCTGTCCTCCAGCATCTACTGAGCTTATTAGGTAGGCATCACCACACTAAATGAAGCTTTTATTTACTTTTTACATGATCATATAGGGGATGTGTGACATTAGTTCATGGCAAAAATACCAGTAATGTCAAGACATTATCATTCCTGACCAGAAAGGAATTTCTGCAGGGCAGTATCTACTCAGAACAGCCAATGATCATGGGCTTAATTTAAATTAAGAGCAAGCATAGGTAAAACCTTCGGTATCCATATCCCAGTTAAATGCTCTAATCTTTAGGTTCTTGACTGCTCAGAGGGGGATTTTGACTTAGAGGTTGGGAAGGCAGTCAACTTCATGCTGTTCTGGGCTGTCACCATTAGAATTACAAAACACAACAGGTAGCCCACCACAATGTCCTGTATGACAGCAGCTACACTTACACATGGAAGTGTTCAGGAAACATTCATGGAGAGAGGTACATTTGACTGGAAAAAGCTTTTTTACATCATGCAGTAGTTATGTGAAAATATATTAACAGAACAAAGCCTATGCCATTTTTTCTTTTTGTAAAAAGCTTTGTAGTTTTCCTAGGCACTAATGAAACTTATCAGCTTTTTCAGAACAAAACTTTCCCAAACTAAAAGCTTTCTGTAATGGAAGAAAAAAAGTTTCTACATGCCTGGACACAAACTCTGCATTTTTTAAGGAATTTCATCCTGCTGGCAAGCATCTACAGTGGGCATTGAGTATACAGATCTAAGCTTTCCTCTCCTACGTGACTTCCCTTGTCCAAGGGAAGAGAGGACAAGAACAAATGAGAACATTTGGCTAAATATATGACTTACAGCTTCCTCTGAAGGCTAATACCAATTTCCGTATCTGGTTCTTTTTGCTTTAGGCCTCTGGTTTGACCAAACATGACAGTAAAATGGAGTTATGAAAGGAAGTTGTATTCACAGGGGGGGGGGGTTTAAAATTTTGTTTATGTATTTTTTTAAGAAATGAAGAAAAATTCAGTAACTTCTTTTGGGGAAGAAGAGCTGGTTTTTGAATCCCAGATGACTTTACTACTCACACATTACTGACTTTTATTAGTTCTGCAATATCATTTGATGGGACAGAAGGGGAAAACAGCATTCATGGGTCCTATTTCAAGTTCTGCCACTGATTTCCTTGTCTGACTTTAAATAATTCCTTTTATTTCTTTCTGTGTCTCAAGTTTCTTCTTGTACAGGATGGATAGAAGCCAGTATTGCCTATGTTACAAAGGTAACAGGAAAATAAATTGATATTAAACATGCTCTAAGGACCTGGGGGAGAAAATTAGGAGCTCCAAAAAGAATGACAACTCCAAACTGAATGACAATATCTTAAGATCCTTGAAATGGTAAATGATCCATTGTTAAAACATTATCAGTTTCACTAACATTTAGAAAACACCAAGTCAGAGGTTTTCTTAAATTTATTTTCTATTCTTGAATAAGAATCTTCTTGACTTACAGGACAGCTCTTGTTTTAACAGAAAAACTGCTCTGGATCGCTACAGCCTGGAGAAGGCGGGGTTCACCCACATCCTCAACGCGGCGCACGGGCAGCGCAACGTGGACACGGGACCAGGGTACTACAGCAGCATGACTCTGGAGTACCACGGGGTGGAAGCAGATGATCTCCCCACTTTCAACCTCAGCCAGTTCTTCTATTCAGCTTCCAAATTCATTGATAATGCACTTCAGGATGAAAGAAGTAAGGAGGGTGCTGAAAATGGTTCAAACCAGTATAATATTTACTCCATCTGATTAAAAGCATAGTTCCATGGCATTTAACCTTGTGGGAATGAAACAAGTCCAACACAGTTTAACAGAGAATATAAAACTAGTAGTAGGGAACCAGTTTAAGAGAAGATAGTGATATAATTAGGACCCTTCTCACTCATAACACCCCAAGAGCCCCTTACCACTTTTATCAAAGTTCTCATCACAGCTTGTATTAAGGGGTCCTGTCTGACAGACATTTTTGTTGTTGTTTTGACTCCTTCATAAACACATCAGAGATAACTGGACATTGCATAGGTGCCACAAATTAGATGTCTTCTCCTCCTTACCCTGATTAGTCCCTATAAGAAAGGTTTAATGAATATTAGTTGCAGAGTGGTGGGTGTAGAACACGAGTGGTCTCAGACATTCCATGCTGTCATTCCACAACTCCAAGCTCTGCAGCATTAGATTCTCTATATAAATACCTTCCCACTTGACCATTAGATCTACCATTTATCTCTCTGCCATCCTCCAAGCAGCAGGGAACTGATACAGCTCTGACAGCAGTAATCTAGAAACATTTCATTAAAGTGTTTGTAATTTCTCAGCTTGATTACTGCAATTCATTATTTGCTGATCTCCAGCAGTGTTCTATCAGAAAGCTTTTCACTGATGTGAAGTGCTACAGCCTAGGCCTCACACTGATTTTCAATATTACTCCTACTCTTTCCCCCCATACTTTTTAAAAAAATCTCAGCAGGATATTTTACCAGAAACCAGTCGAGAAACTTAAGACTTTCCTGCTGACCTATAGAGACCTTAATATCAGAGGGTCAGATATCAAGTTTCCAGCCTTGTGTCAGCTTCTGTTCTTGGCTGTCTAGCTCAGCTGCAGGCAGTTACTACCTGACTTGCTTCCAATAGCCAGCCAAGGCTTTACAATTTTACCCTTTCAGCAAGTACAGTCCACACAACAGTCCCTTCCTTTCCTCAGGAGAAAACCTTGAAAGCAGATCAGTTTTAAAAATCAAAGTCCTAATAGCAGGAGAAACTGCTTCAGGAGCTTACTTGCTTATGAAGAAAGGTTCCCAGCATTTCAAAAAAGTGTGTCTGAAGCACTGCCTTTGGAAAGGGGAGGATAACTAACACACACCCGTGTCTAGCCATGGCTGGAGGCCAGAGGTCAGTGTCAGACTGGAGTAGCTGGAATAAGAAATGCAGACTTCCTCATTCCCACCACCCTCCTGTTCCCATAAGACTTTAGTCTGCTGTACTGAGGTAAAGAAACAAGCACAAGGGAAGCAGCAAGGGCAAGAAAAAAGCCTTGCATCCCAATAAATATTGTAGAAGGAAAGGATGAGATGGGGGGAGTATTAACCTTTTTGTTTCAAAACCACATCAAAGTCCAGGAAGTTCTGAGACAGTATCAAGCACCAGCCAGCACTGGAACCAAACTGAAGAGTGACTGGGTGAAAAAAAAAAAAAAAAAAAATCTGCACTCAAGTAGATAGTACAAATTGCAGTGATTTCTGTAGCTATAGTAATTTCTGCCACATTCACATGGCTTTAAACAAGTAAGCTAGGATCTTTTCTGATTAAGACCAATAAAATAAAGAACTACTGTAATACTCACAAAAAAGAGCAGCCCTTAACTTTCTAGAGAGGGAAAAGTAAACTATATGTTTACACCTCTTACCCCAGCCAGAAATATGCATAAAGACACTATGCATGGCCCAGGAAGACACTGAGGTTTAAAGCATGACAATAGCTTTCCAATCCACATTTACAGAATAGAATGACTGACTCCAGAAGCTAGACTGAAGTGTGGACTGATGTCTCTTATGGAAGAAAAGAGCAGAGGTAACTAGTGCTCTCTAACAACATAAATGTTTTATTTGTGAATGCACTTCTAGTGCAGAAAGGGGTTCTGCATTTCAAGTGCCAAGTGAACAGGCTGTTTTGTATGTTCCTTCCTGACTGGCAAAGAACATCCAGATTCCTAAACAGGATTTTTTATGAAGTAACCAAGCACCTATCTCCAGTGGTAATGACATGGGACTTTAGTGTGTGGTGCTTCTGACCAGTAACACCTTTACATTGCCTTGCTGCTTTGTACGAGACCTGAGCAAATGCAGAGAGGGAAAAGGAAAAACCCTTCAGCTTGTGTGACCAGAATGCATGTGTTAATGAATTTACTCTCGCTGTATCACGTTCTGGCTGTATCTGGAGTATGACCCTCAGCCAAATGATCAAATTAATTGAATAGATGTCTTCCTATAATGATTTTTGCTGGGAAGATGCTCAATAGTCAATGCTGTTGAAATAAGTTGTTATTCTAATGAGGAAGACCCTCTCTGACACAGACCAGAAAGCTTGGCAATTTGAATGCTGTCAAAACAGTCCTAATTCTGACTTAACATTCAAAATCTTCATGATGGTGAAGAAAACTCCCCAATCAGAACAGTATTTGCAAGGTTTAAGCATGGGCTGATGGATGTAAGAATAGTTATAAGAGTAAGTTTTAGAGGCAAACTCGAATGGGTCACAATTATGCATGCTGTCATTCAGCTGTGAATGAAGTTTTCCCAAGACATGCAATTCAGACCACAGAACAGCTTCAAATTTTTATCAGTGAGGCCTATGTAACACGAAAGGAAGACATTATTTTAAGAATTTTTTAAGAATCTCTGTCACACTACAGACAGAGATTTTAAAAGAAAACAAAGTGGGAAGAAGCTTATGAGACAAAGGCCTCAACATTCATTGCTCCATCTGACTCTGGAAAAGAAGGGCTGCATCTAGACAAATTTTCAAGAAACACAAACCCAAGCCAAGTGAATGAAGTATTTCAGAGACCTGTCACCACTCAGCAGACCTCTGTCTCTGTGCACTGATACTGCATGTTCTGGCACACCTGGAAGATGATGTAAGTGGTCAGAACTGCAAGAGCAGACTCCCTTCTGGGGAATGAGGGTTCAGAGAGGTCCTTATGTTAGAATGGAAGAGACTACAAAATAATGCAGAAGGGACATGGCTCTGCAGAAGAGTGTCAGCCTTCTGCTGTAACAGGAGTTGGCTCTTGACTATTCACACACAGCAAAGGACAGACTTCCTTTTCTTTAAACCAGTGGACATTTCAGAAAACTGTACAGCCATTTTTTGCCTTTGTTAACACAGTAAGAAACTACATGTTCTCCTAGACCTCCTGCATTTGCCACCCACACAAGGCAAAGCGTTCCTTGTCATGTATTTTATCACCTCAACAGCAACATATTTACAAGGTGGGAAGCTCTAAAGAGAAGCACTGAAGGGCTAAACAAATGAGTGTTTTCATCCATTTCAAATATTTGCAATAATAATAGAATGGATTATCATTTTCCAGGAGAGGAAGAGGCACTTTTAGTTATCAGAAGGACTGGAATTTTGCCAAGATGCCTCAAAGACTATCTGCTGGGATTGGGATGCAGACTGTAACCGTTAATCCTTTTGTGTTGGCAGTTCTTGATGCATCCATTACACAGCAATGCTACTTGTGCCAAGACATCCTCTTGTGCCTGGAAGCAAAGGAGTTAATCGGCAGGAGTCATGGCTTTGCACCCAGCACTTCTCACTAGGCATGGCTGACAGAGATAAACTATTATTGGCCTTGATAGCATGGGTTTTTTTTTCTCTCCTGTGGCAATTCTGCTTAGCAGGGTGTTAGAGAGAGTGCTCCAAATCTACTTCCTTCAGCAGTTCAACCTTTTGCGAGAACCCCTCGAGGGCTTTGAATCATTTTTGGAAATCTTTTGAAGTGTTTCAAAACCTGTCAATCAGACCTGAACCCATTTACTGTTCTCTTCCTCCACCTCCCCCAGATACTGCTAACACGGAGGGTTCCACTTTGACTTAGAACCTTGCTACTATCCAAAGCCAAGGACTTTTGGCCTCTGGAAGCCCCAGGTTAAGCCAGGCAATGTCACCGAGTTGAACTGTGGCATGTTTATTCAGAGCTGAAAACTCTTGGCGAAGACTGCACATGCAGGATACAAGACAGACTCCCACTGCAAGGAGATGATCATATTAGAACATTCAGATGATGGTGGTGGTGAAACATTACTTTCATTCAACACAACAGGGTGCTAGCCAGAAATTCCTACAGAAGCTTTTCTATAGTGTAAGAGGTGATTTCTTTACACTCCCTGGTTATATGCCTATGGCCTTTCTTATCTTCTGCCCCCAAAAATTGGCATAAAGTGATGCATCTAGATCTCAAAGGACATGATTGTCAGAACAAAAAAAACAAAATCAAATTTGGTTACTTTTTGTGTCTAGTTAGTAGAACTGAGAAAGGCACCCCCCATGCATTCCACTTATCCTCAAGGAAGGATGGTGTGAGAGCACACCAAACCTTCCCACACCCTTGTGCTTTGGTCATTACTCCCAAACACAGAACTGCATACACACTGTGAGACATGTAAGACAAGGCTGCAGCAGGGCTTGCTATGGTACTTAATGCAGCCCCCAGGCCTTCTGTGCAAGCTTTCTTCACAAATAAAAAAATACTTGGTTTAGGATTAAATGGATCATCCCTACTGTAGATGGTGTTCAGTTGTAAGATATACAGCCCCAGTTTTCCCTCATGTGAAAAGAGAGGCTTATCGAGTGCTGGTAAGGGTAGTCAAACACCAAACAGAACGGGGCATTACAGAGACCTTCACTGTCAAAAGGGAAGGGCTACCCAGTGTCACCTCTGACGGTGTCCCCTTGTTCCCACAGGCAAGGTGCTGGTGCATTGCGTTATGGGCCGCAGCCGCTCTGCCACGCTGGTCTTGGCTTACCTGATGCTTTACAAGAACATGACAGTGGTGGATGCCATCGAGCAGGTGTCCAGGCACCGCTGCATCCTGCCAAACCGGGGCTTCTTGAAGCAGCTGAGAGACCTGGACATAGAGCTGGCACTGCAGAGGAGGAACAGCAAGAACAGTCTCCCACCTGCTGACCAGCAGAACAGCACCACCATCTAGCATTGTCCTGGCACGGCTGAGCTACTGGAAAAGGAACTCCATAAAAGGAGGGGAGGGGAAGGTGTAGTTAATTACACAGTCACAAGGATCATTTGTTATTTGCTAGAAAAAAAAACAAAGTCACTTCAAATACTGTCAAGATGAGAAAGAAGGGAAACCAAATTTAAAACTCATCATCTTAAAAAGTTTCAGCCTTAGCAGAATTCTTTGTTACATCAACAAGTAAGTTTTTCTCTGCAAAAAACCCCCAAACATTTACAACACAAAAGCAGGTACAACTTAAAACTCTCTTCTAGCTGAGTACTCCCAAAATTCTGATCCTAAATCAAGCACACAGCCTTCAAAGGAGTGCAGCTAGGCACTCCTGAAGAAATCTTGCAGGGAAAACACTGAATTGTTTAGTCCAGAGTCCTGAAGCATTTAACAGGAGTTTGCCTTTTTGTGCTGTTTCCTGGCATATCTATTTCTTTTTTCACTGTAGTAATCCAGGGCAGTACAGCAGTTAGAGAGCCTCTACATGAGGATCAAGTACACCATGAGAACTAGAAACAAAGCAACACCCTTGAGAAGGTCAGATGCATAAGCAGCTAAAATGGACAACAATTCAAGGAGATACATACGTATGACGTTTTAGAACTTTCAGTTTTAAATTGCTTAAGTTGTCCTAAATCCTCCAACTGCCTGAATCATGTCCTTTACATTGTTACGATGAAGTTCAACACTGAACTTGTAGAGCTCCAATAGCCCCCTAAATAAAGGACTATAGTCACTTCTAATGAGATTTTAGAAAAGGCAAGAGACACCAATGAAGCCTTTTAAAAAATGTCTCTCAGTGACCTGACTACCAGCAGAAGAAACCTTGCTGCAGTGCTTCCAGACACTGTTTGTATCTATCACTGCTAAATGTTTCCTCCTATCTCAGCTTTAGTCATCTTAATAGGGCATTGTGCTCCTACATAGTTACATTTGTTAATAATTGCATCTGTTGACAGAAGTGGTGATAATACACTAATGGGGACACCAGCCCCACTTTTCTACCTTAACTTATTCCATTTACACTATTCAATATAAATTATCACCAACTGTGTTGTGAAACAATGAGAGTTTTTCCAGCATTTGATATTCTTAAAATGTATGTCAGAGGAGGATCACAATTAAGCCACGTTTACCTTTGCTGCATCTGCAAAAACGGTGAGGTCCTCACCCTCCCCACTAGAATTTTAGCTAATTCAATGTATCAGGTAGGAGGCATTTGCTCAGTGCCTGAGAGGAATGACCTGGCCATCAAGCACACAGGAGAGTTCTCTTGGTCTTTACCAGCTGACAAGAGACTTTGCAACTTTGGTGCAGTATGAACTGTGTAAGTATTGGATGCTTGGGGAAAAAAAAATACAGGGCGCAAATGTGCCATTGAGAACTGCAAGGATATGCTACAAACCAGAGCTGGGCACAACTTTATACTATTTTTTTGTAGATGTTAACAATGCTTCACAAGCTTGGCACCTCTAGTGTGAAGGCCTTCCTATTCCTTCTCTTCCTTCTGGAGCCCAAAACCCAGTAAATCACTCATCTCCAAACACTAACTGTAGCCAAGGCTGCAGATACTCATAATACAATGCTTTTGATTTATCATTTGGATTTATCTGCATAATAAATACCTTAACTTTAAATTCTCAGAAAAGTAGACCACATTTAACTAAACTACTGCCAAAACCCAAATTGGACATCACAATGTGAATAATATTCATGATAGAGATACACAAACTTTGGGACTTCGAGCAAATTAAGTAGCCCTACACCTGTACTAGGAGGGGAAAAAAAAACCACTGAAAAAAACCCCCAGAAATAATACTGAACTCAAAGGAAGTAATTTGACATTTCAAAAATTAATAAGCACTCACAATGTGAATATAGAGTAAAAATATTCTTGGATGGGGTCCCTCAACTCTTCTCACCTACTTCCGTGGCCCTTCAAATGCACCTTTTCGAACCACCTTATTACCTGTTGCAGTTTAATTCACAGCCCAGACACAGAACAGTTCTCCCAGCCTTGTGTTAGTTGAACCTGCCTTGCATGGCCCTGCTTTCATTTATGCTGGTGGTGAAAGCTGAATGTTTTTTAGATTTTGGTTTAGACACAGAAATTCTGTACCAAATGATAAACTAAAAGATAACAAGTATCTGTGATGATTTCCCTTTGTCAAGATACAGGTTGTCTTCCTTCTTGTATCCTGCATGAGAGCTTGATGACTGCTGGAACTGAAAGAGGATTTGTAATTGATTTACATGCATAATTGATCACCCTCAACACTACAGAAAATTGCCAGGGCCATTCTTTCTATTCACCATGCTGATATAAATGGAGTTTTTTTCCATCAACCACCCTGCCTGATGGACAAATTAAACAGCTTATAAAATTGAGAGACACAGACAGTGATCTAACATGGAAGATTAGTACCTTTAGCAGTCCTTCGTTTCTGCTTTTATCAGAGATTCTTACAATGTTAGTAAAAAATCGGGTGCATTTTGCCCACAGCTAGGGGATCAGGCAGCCTGAGTGCAACAACACTTACCATTCCTGTCTTTGCTAAAGGGCCGAGTGCAGCTTCCAGAGGCACTGTCATTTGGCAGCTTCCAGATGAAGGATGTCCTGCTCCAAAGACAAGTATCTTTCCTAGAACCAGGTCTTGCCTGAAGGACTCGGCTGGCACAGCTGTGCCAACTTAAGCAATTCTGAAGTAAACATACTTCTCATTTACTGTCCAGCTTTTTTTGCCTACTGTTCTCCCAGAATTAATGGGACTAAATCAGAAAAGCAGAAGTTCTGAACACCTGACTCCCACAAAGTGAGGCAACTCTTGCAAGCTGCTGATCAGCCAATTAACAAGTGTCAGCAGCACCAACTCCAGCTACAAGCCAGGTCTGCAGGTAACACACACAGAGAACAAGGCAAGTTGATTTCCTTCTTGCCAACCACCAGTGGCATGGAGCATCCTGTAAGAGTGCATGGCCAAGGAAGCTGCCTGCATTGCACAAGAATCATCTTTTGCAATTCTGTGAAGCATTTTCTGAAGACAGTAAAAGAAAGAGCTCATTCCCCTCTGGGATGGTGCTAGAGCACACAGTCAAAACTGACACTGCAATATGCACACAAGACAGAGAACAAGTACATCAGTCACGGAAAAGACAACCTTCTTATATATCAGAAATTTTAGTCCAGTAATGCAATTCACAGCTAAGCAGTCATTATGGGAAAAGATGCAGGATAGTCCTTTGTCCTCCTGAAAGGAATTCAATTCTGAAATAACAAAATCATATTGGAAACCTGCCTGTTGTGCGCACACTATGCATCATTTCCCAACCAACTTTTAACTCATATATTGTAAATACAGAATTTTAGCAATATGCTAGAGTCAGGATGCTCTGTTTCAGGTTAGCAAATATTTGAAACAGTAAGAAGGTCTGATTTGCCTGTATGTTACAGGCTTCAAAACTTGAAACTAAACAGCAGCCGATGAAGACCCAGGTGCCTTTTTAATTCACTGTAAAAACACACAAATGAAAAATCACAGAACATAATGCTACTTTGAGATGCAATTATTTAACAAAGATATGGTCCTAGCTAAACACACCTAAAGGCTGCATATAACTGCGTTGAGTTCTAATTTCCTTTTCCTAAGCATAAAAAAGTGAGTTACTTTGTGAAGATGAAAACAAATTTTAAGTACTATGAATACTTTCTGCCTTCAATCAACAAATTTGACAATTTAAGGGCATGAACAAAGATCTTTGCTGTATTGTGTTCTCCTTATCAAGTGTTCTGAACTTCAAAAACACAAGTTACTCCAGATTACCATTGGACCAGCAATTTTAGCTCTCATTCAGATTCACTATTTTAGACTGCTGCTCCATTGTATTAAAACTGAACAGGTCATGCACATGAATCTGTAGTATCAGTTTCTTGATATGGCACCATCACACAAGTAATGGTTTTATTTAAAGAAATACACATTTCTTTGACTTTTAGATATATGAAATATTACCTTTAAAGCTGTTTTACATACTGGAATGGGGACACAGTTTCCAGTCAAGATGGCCAATCTTGTCACCTTAGCAACCTTAGTGCAGTGATAGTGGCAACAGTCACATTAGAAGCATTTTGAAAAATTATCACAAGGATTTTTTCTGGTGTAGATTCACACATACCACATTTGATTTTGTCCACTCACAAGATCCACATATAGACAGTCTTCTTGTCTTCAACAGACCTTCTATTGCTAGATGAGAAATGCTCATCTCTGTGTGTATGTTTGTGTGTGCCCATATACATGCATGTAACAGATCCCATAGTTTCAAAGCAGAATTTGCATCATCTTGTCACCCAGCAACAATGGCAAAGGAAGAGATTACAATTCCATCATTAACATACAGTTCAAATACCACATCTGTTACCATCGTATATCCTTTTATATAGATATATATATATATTCTCACACTTTCTATAGGAAAGAAGTTTCATACATTAAATATTGACAACCTTGTAAGGTATTAAATACATATTTATTCAATATTTTATTAAGATTATTAAAAAAAATAATCTTAGCTATTCTTTATTTTCACAAGGTGTATGCAATTATGATAAGTAACCTACACTTAAGCTCTAAACAGCCTAATCCAAACCCCACCAACTTTAATGGGCTTTAGATCAAGCACGTGAGAGCACCGTAACAAACACTGTTTCAGGAGGTAATTCCCATGCAACATCAAACTATGACAAGACACAAGAGGCTAAAAATGGCTCATCATAATTTATTTTATGTTAAAATGTACAGCTTGGGGGGGGTGTAGTTTTTTGCAGTTTTTATTTTTGTTGCTTGGGTGGGTCTTCTGTGGGTATTTTTTTTAAGTGACTGACTAAAAAGATAACAGATAAATACAAGAGTGTCACTGGGTCCTATTTTTACATGTATCAAGCCTCTTCTGTTCGGCCCTTACAGTCACTCTGTACAGGTACAAAGGCTACAAAAAAGGAAGCAATATAAACAGACACAAATAACTTTTGCCTTTTTACATGCGATCTGTAAGCTTAGTTTGAGCTATTCACACGCTACTGCTCTATTTTTTCCCTTAAAAAATAACTCCAATATTTTATAAAGATAGAAAAATCTACAGATGGAATGAAAATGTAAAGTTAGAGGCATTTCCATAAAATAGCAACTTTACACCAAATTCACTAATTTTTTTTTTAAATCCTGCCAAGTATTTGGACATATACGAAAATGTTTCAAAACTTGACAAATAAACACTGAGATGTTTCAATCAACAAAAAAACATAACAGTTTTTATAAAACAGAAAGCTGCCTTTTTTCCTACCCCAGCCCCAAAGAAACTGGTCACAAAAATGGAAAAGAGTCTCAACTTTACACTAAACATACAGCAATAAAACCCTTTGAACTAACCAAAATGTGAATAGCTTTTGCAGCTTTTTTTTTATTATTTTTACAAGTTTTATAATTAACAAAAATATAGTTCTGGTTTTTTTACCCCTCAAACTAGGGTAACCTAATCAAGGCAAAAAAATTAAGAAATGGCTTACTGTTAAGCACAACACTTGTACAGTACTACAAAATGCACTGTCACTAACAAAGACATTAGCGGCATGCAGAAGTGTCACCTTCAGAAACAAAATAATACAATAAAAGAACTGCTAAAAGGCATTTACATGTGGGGAAAGGAGAGAGAAAAAGCTCATGATCCAGTACTGTCTGATAGTTTTGGAGTCTATTTATCCACATTTTTAATGGGAGCAGGCACATAAAATGGCTCTGAACCATCAGCTGCTGTGTAATTGCAGTTCATAGAAAGAGTTCTTCCTTTCCAGAGAACTTCAAGCTCAATGAAATAAACAAAAAATGGAAAACCACCTAATTCCCCCCAAAGAGAAGTTAAATCTCACAATGTTAAAAAAAAAACAAAAAAACCCAAAACAGAACAAAACAAAACCAAAAAAAAAAAAAGAAAAAGAAAAAGAAAAAAAACTAACAAAGCAAGAAATAAAGAAAAACTTGTATAAGGCTTTCTGCTGCATACAGCTTTTAAATGGTGCCAACAAATGTTTTTGCATTCACACCAATTGCTGGTTTTGAAATCGTACTCTCCAAAGGTATTTGTGCAGATCAATCCCATACGCCAGTTTGGTCGTGTGTCTCTCCCACGGGCCTACCTTCTCATGTAGGATCCATTGAGAGACTGTTTGGACATGCCTGTGTTCATGTAGCCGTGGTGGCCCGGAGGAGTGTACATCATGTTACTGTGGGGTGCTGTCTGCATTGGCTGCTGTGCATATGGCTGAGTTCCCATCATTCCCATCTGCATCTGCATAGGGTACTGGGGGGTTTGATTCATATACCCATGATTACTGTGATAGCCACTATTCATCATTGGCTGGGACATACTGTAACCATTCATAGCATTAAGGGTATTCATATTCATGTTCACTGAATTGACATTATAAGCAGGGGCTGGCATCAAATTTACACTCATGTTCATGCCGCGCTGCATTGTTAAGGTCCGTGCAGGCCCTTGCATGGCCACAGTCTGTGAAGCTCGCCCATAAATTTGTGGCTGATGGGCTGCAGCAGCAGGTGGCAGTGGCGTGGATTTGGTTCTTACAGAGACATGACCTTTACTGGCCATCTGAGTCTGCAGTCTTTGGGTGTGGGATATTCCAATATTCGATGAAGTCATATTACGCTGCAAAAGGGGAGGTGGCAAATTCATGGGAGGAGGAGTAAGGTTGGGGGGAGGGGTCATGGTAGCCTGTGCTTGGGGTCCTCCAGGAACAGCATGTGGAGACTGAGAAAGCTGAACAAGCCCTGTGTTACTTAAGGGGGCAGACAAAGAGGCACTGTTTGCATAGGAAGTTACAGCAGCTGAATGGCTGTAAGGCAAAGAATGATCCATAAGCGTGTTAGTTAACTGTTGCAGCTTGGCAAGGCTGAAGGTGGCAGATGGCTGTGAGTAATGCCCTGCTCCGAATTCGCTCTGCCCCATTCTTTCATATAATCCAATGTTGGCATTGCTAGTCTCGGGGATTTCAGTCAACTGCATAGGTGGTGTAAAATTAGCAGCCATGCTGCACTGGGATAACTGTTGGTTGCTGCTTGGAGGCCTTTCAACAACACAACCTTGGGGAGATTTTACATTACAAGTGGGAGGAGAATTGATGTTTGCTTGTTGCATCATACTGCAGCTTCCATTAATGTTAGACATCTGCTGGGTCACTGCACAGCTACTCTGTGTTAGGTTACTAGACGTCAGGCTACTGTACGAGCAACTGTTTTGAGAAGAGTTGTTTCCACAGATACTACTGCCCATTGTAGAATCATAACTGCTTGGGTTTTCATAGTTTTCTGTTGTGCTCTCAATACTTCCTAAATCACTAAACCCACTATCCACAACTTGCTGTGAATGATCAGAAACTGAGGGAACATCCATCATTGGGCTGGTCTCCATGTTCTGCAGAGATGGCACAGAAATGGCACTTTGATCTGGGCTGATCTGAGCGTAGCTGTTCTCTAAAGGAGCAACATTTGGACTATTAACAGAACGAACTGACTGGCTGGGATGAGAGTGCACAGATGAAACTGGGCTGCTGTGGTCAGACTGCTGACAGTCATCCAGTGTGGTCATTTGGGGACTTTGGTCATTGTGGGCATAGTTCTGCAAGCTTCTACAGGCCTCTTGAGTCTCTGCACAGTCCTGAAATGTATCTTCATGTTCACTTGTTTCTTGGGTTAGAGACTGTACTGCTTGAACCGTCTCTGAGTCAATCTCCATGGTCTCAGTGCTCTCTCCTTTGAAATCGGAATGTAATTCTTCACCAGCTTTTTGGTCCTGGTTGTTGTCTGCATGATCATCATCAGATTCAGGCACTGGGTCTGAATCTGTAGCAAGTTCTTTCTGGTCACTTTCACACTCATCAGCTGCAAGGTCAACACCACAATCCATTAACTCTTCCTGATTTGAATTACCAGTTTGAACATTTACGTCTAAAAAAGATTGCTGAGTTTCCAGCATTTCTTTGAAAGCTTCACCAGGCAATTCCTCTTTCTCCACTTCTGTTGAACCCATGTGACTATCATCTTCATCATCTGCATCATGATCTTCATTGTGAGAAGGCTCTTCATCCTCCTCCTCCTCTTCCTCCTGATCATCCAAATGCACGGACTCCTCTTTTTGCACAAAAACTTCTTCTGCTTTGTCTTTTTCTTGATCTTTTGAAATGATTCCATCTTCTTCTATGCTGCTTTCTTCTTCCCCAGCTTTCATGGTATCATTTTCTTGTTTTTCAAAGGGTTCACTGGGTGGATGCAGAGGTTCAGGTTCTACCTCTTTCACCTCATCATCTGGTGGTGGTAATGCTTCAGCAGGTTCTTTAACAGCTTCCTCCGTAACAGCAGGAGCTGAACAGGGCTTGTCTTCAGCTCCTTCCTTTTGTTCTTCCACCAGCACCTGATAGTCAGGCTCCATGGGAGTCTCGGGTGGAGTGTATAAATTAAGCTTAAAGCCAGGTTTTCTTTCTTTGCTTTGCCTCCATTTGGACGGACCACGCTTAACTCCTTTGGGCCAACCCTGCTTACTCTTTAAAGGTTCAAGATTGTCTTTAGTGCTTTCTTCCAACACAGCTACATCCTCTGTATTGTCTTTGGGAGGTAATAGAGACAAAAAAAAAGAAGGCTTAGCTTGCAGACTAATCAATATTTTCCAATACAAACCTGAAAATAATTTATAAACTCAAAATGTATTAAGAAACTATGAAACAAGAGTTAAAAACAGATCTCAAACCACAGTAGAACAATGTAGTATCTATGGCTCAAACACACCACACAGATGTTTGTTATTGTTTGGTGGCCTTTTAACAGACACTATCAAAATCATCATTTATACACTAGAAGAATCCCAGAGATTTAACTGACAAGACATGTAAACTAAAGCAAATACTGTCCAAATATTTGATTTTCAACCTTTGGTTTTAGAATAGAAGTACGCCTTCACTTTATATAGACATTGATCTAACATATATTCATCTTTTTTGATAGTAATGACATGAAAGTCTGGAGTTTCCTCTTTGACCATTCTGGAGGACAAGACATAATAAATATATAATCATGCTTTAATACCAACACTGAAAAAAGGTGATTCATTCTAGTACTGTCTCATGGGCAAGATATCATGACACAGCTCACAACAGATGATAGAAGACAAAAGATAATTAAAATTAAACACAGAGTTCATCAGAACACTAAATTAATCAATTGACTATAAAAAAGGACCCAAACACATTTGCCTCTTTCCTTTCTCCCCAGATACTACTTACATATACTCCAGAAAAAAGGAGAATTACCAAGATATAACATGCTGCACTTGGGAGTGTAATGGCTTCAGTGATACTTCTATAGTGTGATGATGTAATACAAAACATCAGTCCAGTTAAACCAGTGCAAACCTGACCACTGAGGCATAGCTGGAAATCGCTCCTATTAGTTTAATTAATTTCTCTTGTGAAGCTGGAAAAAGTGGCAACATTCTAATGTACCACATCACACAAGAGCTGTTTGAAATAGAAATCAGCGCATGATCCCTCAGTTGTGGATTGCAAGGATGAAACTTCCCATGCAATTGCAAAAACACTGAAGTATTTTATACTGGCTTCATACAGAAAATACACAGACCTGAGGATCTAGTAATTCATTCTGGAATTAAAAGTCCTAAGCTTAATTTGAGGGCCAGGAGGTCAAGGGAAGAGTGTACATTCAGAATAGCTCATTAGTAGTTTCACTATCCATCCATTAACTTTTCTGACAGGAAATATCCTTGAAATCAAACTAGAAAAGCAGCTCTGAAAGCACACAGTTAAAACGGTCTCTTTCATGGGGAAAAAACCCCAGGATCCTGGTGCTGAGGATATATTATGCCACAGAAGCAACAAACCATTCACTGAATGACCAACACTGCTGAATAGGAAGACATTTGTGTAAATTGGATCTTACTTTTTGCTTGTATCCTTTACCACGGATACAAAAACTATATTGGACAATATTCCAGTGATACCCTTGGCACTGTTGAGTAGGAAATGCCCTGTTGTAGGGACATAAAAGTTGTTTTTGACAATATGACAAGAACTTCAATGCCTCAGACTGGAAAAGATTTGTTTCCTGAACACAAAAAGCAAATTATAATATTATATTAATAATGGCTAAATACATCCCATTAAAAATTTCCAGATTTATGACAAAAATAAACACTTCTTTAGAAGGCCACCCAACAAAACAAATTTTGTGCAGATATAAGAACATTTTAAGTTTACCTGTACAATTTTCATCACTCCTGTAACAATTAATATCTTTCTCCTTATTCTGCTCTTCTTCCTCCTGTTTCTGCTGCCCAGGTTGATACTCAAAAGCTTTTCTAATCACAGGCTTCAAGTCATCATCTTCTCCATCCATCTCACAGGTGGGTTCCAGCTGTGGCATGGGACGCTCTTCATCTGAGTTATCAAATGGCTCATTCAACACCTCTGTTGTTTCAGAAATTGTCTCTGTTGTAACACTGCTGTTTATCCTTCTGCGTTTACGGCCCCTTTTCTTTTTCAGTATGAAAGGTCTCTGAAAAATAATTCCACAAATAAAACTCTTCCTACATTGCCATTCATTAACTGATTCTGGACATAAATTTTTGTGGAGTGAGTTGACAATAATCTATTCACTCATTCAAAAAAACACTTTACGTTGCATCAACTTCAAATGTAGAGAGAATCTTAAAGTCAAATGTCTAAACAGTTAAAATAGCTATGTATACATGTATACAAACCTTTCTGTAAGTGAAAATGAAGACTAGAATTTTCTTCATATAGTGTCTTTTACTTTCTTCTGTCAAATAATATTCATAGCACTATTACATAAACTGTACTCACACATTTTTCCTCTGTAGATTTATAATCCCCAACAACCTTCAAAAGTATCAAAGCTTATTCTTCTACATTTCGGGTTTCTGCTATTTTTAGAAATAAGTATGTACACAGAAAAATAGATAACATCGAAGAAGTGCACCTGAAGAATCCTACAGTTGGCTGCTATAAAAAAAGAACTGTTCAAGATTTTTTTTTTCTATTATTAGACATTCTCAGGGATTTATAGTTACTTTAAAGTAAGCTCACTTAAAATATAACCAAAGGGACAATCCAATTTCCTAATTTTCACCAGAGACACCTAATTACTTAGGCTAAGGTGAGTGCTTTAAAATTCTGGGATTCTTAAGTTTACTAATTTAAGCAACTCAGAGTTGATTTTTCCAAGAAATTAAGAATTCTGCAAACATGGCAGTAAGCAGAACTGAACATTTGAATTAGAAGAATATGGGTAGAAAAATCCCTTTTGTTTTAACAGCATTTTTTTTGAAAAACAGTATGCCCCTTTTAGGAGTTCCTGTATTAAAAAAAACATAAAAAGAGAGACCCCACAAGCTGGACTCCATCTTAATACAAAAAAAAGAAAGAACCATTAAAATATTGAACCAATACCAATGCCAAACAGCAGAGGGCAACCTCTAGTTTAAAAATTAACAGGAAATTCTGATTTTTTTATGTCATTAGTATTTTATAGCTCTGTGAAAAATCTGAAAGACAAAAAATTGGACAGATTGCAAAAAAGAGAAGAGAGGAGCAGTTAAGTCTCCAAATAACACATAAAGGATTAAAACAGTCTAATAAACGTTTGTAAAAAACCAGATTATTATTTTGATGATAATGATTTGACTGAAATCAGAGACATATGACTTTGAACAAAACCATTGAAGTAACACACCTTTCTTTTCATGGCCAGTGACTGGGGCTTTGTCAGCCGGGGAGGTGAACTCTGTTGATTCTCATCCCCACCATCCTCCTCACTGCTTTCTTTAGACTGTTCTGTGGATTGCCCTCGCTCCCCCACCACTGCCACACTTTCTGGAGATCGCAAATATTTATTTTTAGATTGTACTTTTGCAGGTGATTGCCTACTATTAGTTCTTGTGGAGAATATTTCTTGCTCTTCCTTTTCCCAGCAGCTAGCTTGTTCCATAAGACGCTCAGCCTGAAGGGTTGAGGTTAAAATAACAGGTCACTGAAACAGCATTTACTTAGCCATATCTTTTACATTCAGCTAAATAGTTAAAATAAGTCAACCTTGATTAGCACTGCTGGCTAACCTAGCAACAACATTTCAGCTGAATCATCTAGTTGCTCCTTTACAACAGTTAACAGATAACAAACCAAAGAAGATTGCATTTCATGGGATATTTAGCACTATTAATGATGCAGCGAATTGATTTAAGTCCTTTAGCACTACATTACATGCCCACTGACTGGATCACTTTGAGCAAGTTGAGAACACAAAGAATCAATAGACAGTGCAGCCCCTGAGCTCTGCACCAAATTTGATCTGATTACATGCTCTTTGACTACCTCAAGAGTGATAAATACAGCTCCACGACAAGTGATTCACATTTTAAATTTTCATATTCATCCCCCCAAAGTTACCATGTGTTGCTGCACAGATTCCAAAATTCTGCATTACAATATCAGTATGGAGTGGTCAAAGTTAAATCTGTTCTATTTAAGACAGTCTAATGTTGAATATTCAGAGTTATGAAAACCAAAGGAAGAGAAATAAGAGAAATTCAGAAGATATCTCTGATATTACCTCCTTTTCTGCTTCCCTCTCTTCTTCAGAAACTGCAGCATTAGAAACTAACAATGGAGTCCATCTCAAGCTTTCAGGATCTACTTCATTGATACGGGGATTCGCTTTCAGTTTCTCCATATGACTTGAAATCAGCTTTTCCCTTCTAATAATTACAAATCTACAATCAAATAAACAGTAAGTTTTAGAAAGTGATCACCTAAAACAGCCTTTCTATAGTTGAAATCCTTTTGCAAAACCACCTGTGAAAAAAGACGGGTAAAAAAAATGATCCATCAAACTAAAAGTACCAACTGACACACAACGATAACATGCTTACACTACTGACTGTTTATGAAGTGAAAGCTCAATATTAACCATCGCTAGGGCAACAGAGAGGAAAGTAAAGGTTTTAGAGTTGACTACTCTAAACCTAATTCAAGAAGTTTAGTGTTGGCACTTGAATCGCTGCCAGAACACTTTCCAATTTTAATATTATATACAAACATAGATAGAAAACACTGTGGATCATCAAGTCAGGAGTGAGAAAGTCGTAATGCTACAGCTGAAGACGTAAGTTAACGGGACAAGAAAGCAAGTCAGAAGCACAGGTTTTCTAACGAAGCATAAAAATGTACTTTAGTCCTGTGCTAATGAAGTACAAAATGACTTTCCAATTACTATGAAGTGGCACATCAAAAGTAGGTAAAGACTAATAAAATAGCACAGTATGCTAATATATTAGCACATATCCCATCAAGCTACCCTGTTACAAAGAACTATACAATTCTAAACATCAAGGATGAGAAAGAATTTCAAGTGCTGTAAAAATCAGGGTGGTTAAGTAACAACATTCTTTCAGTGCAAAACAAAAGTTAGAAAAATAAATCAGATCCAGAACCCTTTTCCCAGAATTGTGACAAGCTTCTACGTGACTACATGAACAAAAAATTTCCCTTAAAATACATTTATCCTCAGGTTGTCCATAGTTAAGTACTCCAGAAAGTTAAGGGTTTAATGCAATGACAGCACTCCTCTTACTACTCTCATACACCATCTTGCAAGCCAATCTCTTTTTTGAAGACTTGCATTCTTACTGGTTCAAAAATTACTGGTTTTGAATACTTATGTCTTATTTTGAAACATAAAAATTACTGAGGCTGAACTTTTCCTGATTTTAATTTAATTTTTTGGCAAGCCAGTGTTTGTAAGGCAGCTTTGCTTAATTATAAAGTTTCTATGACTGGAATATCCAGAAAGAATCAAGATCATCTTCAGAAACACAAATACCGTTGAAAGTCATTTAAGACATTTTATGGAAAGAAACAGACTAAACAAGAACAACAACACAGTTAAGTCCTAAAATATCCATCAAGATCATTAAGAAAAAAGATATTCACAAAACAAGAACTCACCTTCTCAGTGGACTGACTTTCAACATTGATTGTAACATTAAATAGAAACTTGCATTACCAGTACCTTGAACAGGAGCACATCATGCAGAGCTGATCTGATCCCATAGCTTACATGAATTCAGCAATGATTGAAAGAGGGGGTGTGGAAAGACAGACTGCCACCCACAAACACAAATTTTTCTCTCACTGGTATTCAAAGCAAAATATTTGCACAGCAAGAGCTGGGAACACTTAGGGAAGATTATACTGAATGAAAAAAAATTCTTAACTGAAAATGTTTCGAGCTGGCCACATACTTCTAATAACCATTAACATGAAAGAGCATCCAAAAAATCACCAGGAAGAAAAGCTCTTTATGTAAGATCCATCCATACTGACTCCTACAGTAAGATGGTTATTACTCATTTTACAGTCAAACTTTTACACAGACATTTTTCACATCAAATGTTTTGTAAGTAGAGAATGTTTTGTCTCAGTATTTTAAAAAAAATGTTTACAAGATTCACTGACCTATCTTCTCTTTTATCTATCATGCTGTGTTGCTGCAAGGTTGTGGCAATATCATGTGGACACATTCCAGTAGCTCGGCTCATTCCTTTGATGCTGATTTGTTTTTCATGGTGGCAGTTCAGGTATTCCAATATGACACTTTTCCAATAAGCCAAGTATGAGAGACGACCCAGATCGGACAATGGCTTTTCAGGGGATCCTGCTTGACCCTCTCTTCTAGAAAGTAAATAGCCTAGAATAAAAATAAACAGAATGCCTTAAGGAGATAACAAAAGCAAGGAATTTTAACCAGCCCTTAAGAAAGTTGGAATTAATACACAAAAGATCATCAGCATGACTGATTCAACTACTGAAAACTCTTGCAATTAGAGAAATCCTCTCCATAAAAGAGATGAGTTTTCATCATTACAGCGACACAGGAAAACATCAAATCCTTGTGAGTAACTCAGACCTTATGTTACGAGAATCAAACATACTGTCTTTTCCAATTGCAAGGCAAGGATGAGAGGAAAAAGCCCAACATGTTTTGGAATGGGTTCCATCATACATGTTCTCCTTTAGAACTACAACTCTCTGGCCTTCTGAGAAACTTTTACACCTGAGTTACATCACTGAAGCCAAGAATTTTCAGAAGAATCTCAAGAGGAAGTATCATAGGTAATATCAGTTAAATCATTTTTCTTCAGGAAGGCCCAAGTGACATAAGTTTTTGATTAAACAGATAGAAGG
This sequence comes from Daphoenositta chrysoptera, assembly GCA_013397915.1. Lineage (NCBI taxonomy): Eukaryota > Metazoa > Chordata > Aves > Passeriformes > Daphoenositta > Daphoenositta chrysoptera. The sequence goes on along the minus strand of VZRO01008054.1, from coordinate 65,321 downwards.
TGTATTTTAGAGGTAACATAATTCACAAGATGAATTACTCAGAGAATTAGTTAGGAGAAATAATTAAAAAATAATCTCCCTTAATTCACATTTAGAACATTCACATAATTCCTGCTTGCAGTCTTCAAGACAGTAACTGATCCACTATTACACAATATACCACCTTCATTTTATATTCTATGTATGTTGTAAGTACCTTTTAACTCTTCAGCTTTAAGAGGATTTTACTATTTAGAGTAGAACACACCTGCTTGGAGATAACAGAAGATGCCACCAGTAAAACTAATTCAGTATAGAGAAAAAAAATAACACAATTAATGGAAAGTATCCTTTCACAGTCATTCATCCCGCCATGATACATATTCTGCATTGGGCCTTTACAAATACTGTCAACACACAGGCCTTAAACAACCAGGCTTATAAAATGCTTGCTCCACCACAAGCACATTATGTTTATGGAATTACATTACAATTACAAATACACAGCTGTTGCACTTTCCAATATTCGTAAATAGTCTTTTCCCTCAAATTTTTCACTTTTATTTTTCAAAGACTGATTAAAAATATGAGTATAGTCATGTCATGTTCGTTAAACAAATCCTACTAACCTCTTCACAAAGTTACTCCTGATCAAATTAGCTATAAATTAAAAGCATACAATTAACATCCAGGTTTAAGAGAAGCAGTGGCTGTTTCCTTATTTTGCTTTAGGGTCTACCATATACAAACCATACACACACAGAGGTATTTTTCTTCAATAAAAACACGAAATACACATATAAATATATGTATATTTAATCTGCCTGAAACATTGGTCTTCTCTTTCTCAGATAAAACAGAAAAGGTCCACAACAGAATTTAGAGGAAACATACACAGATATGCATCATAGTCTAATCTCCAGTTTGCTTCAAGAAATTTATATAGAAAAGCAGACATCCTACAACATTTCAAGTGATCACAACACAGATACTGAAATAAGTAGTGTGCCTTTCATATCTATTAGCCTGATTTGTGATAAAATGCCAGAGCTTCAGAATACCATCCCACATCTGCCTACTTCTACAGAGCTACATGAAGCCTGCCTACATCTGCATGGTACCACCAGAAACTCAGCAAGTAAATTTATTTTGTTTTACAGAAGAAACACTACCACAAAAAATAAGGAAATAAAGGTATTTTAGCATTTAAAGTTGCAGCATATTAAACTTTTTTATAACTAGATGATACATTTTAGTATATCTTGCTACTACATGCAACTACGGTTGACAGGAAACATCAAATTTCACATTCAATGCCACAGCACATCGTGAATAGTTTGAAGGTAGAGAATTCCTGCTTTAATTCCAACAGCAGAAAAGCAGACCTACAGTATATAGCCTATTGTGCTTAATTTTAAACAAAGCTTCACTTGGATCAAGAAAGAAGTTTGGATCAGCTTGTGTACAACATACAAAACCAAGTTTTATACTAAGATGACACTGCCCATAAAAAAAACATGCAAAACTGTGGTAGTAGAAGTAGCGACGGAAGTCTAAACACAGGAGAAGAGAGGGAGAATAACCTAGATTTTAAAAATGAGAGCTTAAGAGTTGCTTCAAGTAGCTTTACAGTTCACCCTACCAACTTCACATTCAAGAAGTCTTGGGCACTAATAGAAAGTGTAGGGTATTTCAAGACACAGATTTCATTCTTGCATTTCACTACACTTGGGAGTTACTTTGACAAAAATTCTTCCTCTACTTTCATTTTCCTCGTAGATAAGGGGGCTGCACCTATAATTTCTTGGTAAACATATTATGAAGCTGAATAAGAAGCCGCTATCCACACAAGAGTTTGGAATCATTAGTTAGGCAACCACAAGTACCTTTAGAGATTTACTAGTACATCCTGTCTCATTGTACCTTTCCTGGGTCTAGGGATTTACAGACTGGTTCTTAGTGGTCATTTTCACTCTACATTAAAGCAGTGAAACTTTACCTGCACATCAGTAGCATCTGTCAGTATTCTTCCCCTACCTTTTTAAAATGTAACCTACGCTTTTCCAAGATACTCACATTCTAGAAGATCAAAAATATACATCAGAGTTAACAGTCTCAGTTACATGTAGTGTGCACTGAATGGAAAGTCTCTCAACAGATTCTGTGATTTGAATGACACCGATTAAATTAAACTTACCAAAGAGATGCCTTACCTAAGTTGCAGGTGAATAAAAACCGCTGATTTTGGTAGCTCATGTATCTACCCTGAAGCATCTGAAATGAGCACAATATGCTCCTGTAAAACAGATACCTGCAATCTCACTGTGTCTACCTTATTTTAATAATGCATAGCCTCCAAGTGGCAACCTCAAAGAACTTCCTTAAGCTATAATCCTTGATATCAGATTATGAACAACAGCAACACTCACAATAGAGCTCCTCACCACTCACCCCCAAGAGTAAACAAGTCAGACTGTATGCTATGCAAAAAAATAAAACCACAACAAAATGTAAGACTTAATCAAGAACAAAGAGTCTTCTATCTTATCTTCTGGGCATATGACTGATAGTATCACAAAATTCAACAGCCAAAATACCATTAGTGATTTTTATTTCTTGCCTTATCTCTATCCTCCACAACGAAGCAACGCACCAAATGCGATTTACAGTCTTTGATATCTCTCACGCAAACCTCCCCAGAATTACTAAAGTTTCATCTTATCCAAGATTTGAAACAATCAGAAGAAATGCAATCTGAGAAAGGTAAAGTTAGTATAACATACATAAATTTTATGCTTTCAACACAAATTAAGGAGATAATTAGGCATTAAAACATACATTTAAACAAACTGACTTGTAATTATCTTGTCATTTCAATCTACAGCATTCCTAGTAATGCCCCTGAAATAGCTATGGAATCCACAACACACTTATGTGAGAACAGTAACTTTAATACATCTGTGTCAGTCTCCAGAAACTTTCCATTAGTTAACTACAGATTTTATCATGCTTGGTTCTGTATCTTCAAACAAGTTAAATAGCATGAGATCAGAGGTCCAGCTTGATAGCAGGACAGTGGCCAACACAGAAGTCCAAGGGACACATTGAAACTGGTAACCACCACCTGAAATGCATGCAAACAGAATCAGTCTGGCTTCATCCAAACAGTTGGAATCAACCAGATGAGCTTAATATCCAAACTTACTGGAATTTTTAAAGAACTTGGTAAGATTTGTTAAGTATCACTTCCTTTTGCAAGCAGCGCACAGTCCATCTCCTCCATTCACTGCATTTACTTGCGTGTTCACTAGTAGGAATTTATTGTCATGTCTGCTGATGTGAAGTGAACAGACTTGTATCTCACCAGCTCTCTCCTGAAAATCTTCTAAAAACCAGGATCATATCAGCCCTCTTTCACTCCTATGGTATGAAAGCAGTTTTATGCATACTTCAAGTTACAAGCTGCCATAAGCAGCTATTTCCAGTCTCTCCAAATCCCCAAGACACATCCTTCTTTCCCTACAACACACATTTCTAAACATCACTACCTCAGCTTTACAATATTAAGCATAAATCTCAACACAGTTTTAAATTTAGCTTGAGACAGCTGAATTGAATTTTTTTATCTGTTGAAGGAATACACTTGTCCTTTTGCTTTTAACATGGTAGCAAATGTAGGCTAGCCTTCAAAGATGTAAGACAATAGAGATGCAGACTGCACAGAGGCCAGTGGAATACAAAGCAGCAGCAAACAAAATCATTAAACAACTGGTATACTGGGAAAGACCAAATGAACAAACTAAAAGTGACAGAGGGAAGTCAAATGAAGTTTGAAGATTTTTTTAGCTACTCCTGCATCTGAGTGCTCTCTATACATGCTTTATGTTCTATAGCAATGAACAGATCAATTTACCATTTCATTTCACAGAATAGTTAAAGTTGGAAGGGACCACTGGAGGTCATCTAGGCCAACCTCCCTGCTCAGGCAGGATCCCTAGAGCACATTACTCAGGATTGTGTCCTCACAGCTTTTGAACATCTCCAGGAGAGAAGACTCCACAACCTCTCCAGGTAACCTGTTTCAGTGGTCAGCCACCCTCACATCCATAATTTCTGATGAATAGTCAAAGAACAGACATCTAGATTGAAATGTTCAGTTTCCTTCAGTGCAACTAACACTGACCACAATCATTATAAAGCCATTAGGCTTTCAGTAAGCTAAGGAATTAATCTTGATTCAAGCAAACCAAAAAACCCAACTTGCAAACTGGATGTAGGTGTTTGAATTACACTTGTTTGTGTTCACCCATGGTCACACTGTGGTTCAGTTACACACAGCAATAACCAAACTGTGGTATGCATATTGCACAGGATTGAATGAAGACTCTGTGGTTTCCTATTCACCTGAGAAGCTAGGGAACTTAGTTAATATTAAAGTTTGAACAAGTATTTTTGATGCAATTATATTTACTACTTATATTTTAAAACCACGTAGAACAGTCCTAGAAATGCTGTATTTTATTATTAAATACAAAGATTACTTTGTTTAGCTTAAGAGCAAACAACAGTGAGTCAGTTAGCATCCACGCTTTGGAAAATAAATAATTGTAGCTGGGTAGCTTCTACGAATGTGAAATGGAGGGTTATAGTTGGCTTTTAAGTGTATCACTCATCCTTTCATGAAAGGAGCACAGCATTTCTTGCCTTCTCCAGTGGGCAATACAGTTGTACATTTTACTGAGAATTCCACATAGCCAGAATATAATCCATACAGACCATCCTGAGGCAGCTTCAACACAATATTCTCCAGAAGATGCCACTAGCTGCAACTCTAGTGTAATTTCCTGTGTTCTACTACCCTTAAGGGAGCATCCGACATCACAGCCTCACCACAAACAACAGTGCCACGTGCCATGGAGACTGTGCTGATCTAACGCAATTCCTCCACTCCTTGAACTTCACTGCTTAAAGACAGGCAGCTTCTTTGAGAACAGTGCCACAAAGAGAGGCACTTCACTCTTTTGAGGACGTCCTGTATGATGTTCAACTGTTGTTCTAAAATATCAGTGCATTGCTTTGCAATGCAGTGCATTGTCTTCAGCAGAAACAGAATCAGCAAAAATGTACCTGAATGGAAAACAGAGTACTGAACCTCATTCTGTGCCTGGACAAGTACTTGGAAATTGCAGTTCCTTTCTCCTATGCTACTAGCAACAAATCCACTTATGGATGCTATGGATGCTTTCCACTTATGGAGGCTAAAAACCAAAACAAACAGTCTTCAAAGTGGACCCCAAGGGTAGGGATTAATGAGTCCCACTTTTTAGCTGGAACATATTTTTTTGTCTGCTACAAAAAATCTGGAAATAACAGTTTACACTGAAAATTTGAAAAGTATTTTATCTGAGAGCCTATGATCAAGGAAACAGTTTTATGTCTTATGTATCAATCACATCACACACTGGAGACAAACATAGTTCTGATCTTATTTAAGAAGTCATGGTCAATATCACTTCATTGGAAATCAATCATATCAATCTCTCCGAATAAGGAAGTTACAAATGCTAGTAAAGAAAGCCTGTCATATTCTTGTAATTGAGACAGAGCTCACTTTACAAAAAAAACAACAAAACCACAAAGATCTTTAAACTGTGTCCTACTGGAATATTTCAGCCCTTATCTTGGATTAGCCTAGTTGTTCCAAAGAACAGAACTTTCCACTCAAATTTTGTAATTCAAACTTGTATCTCCACTTTTCTTAAAATATCTACAGATTAGATTGGCTTTTACCTGAAAGAAAAGCTGCAACCAAATAGTCTTTCTTCAAAAACGGAACCACATCAATGGTAGTTTAATGCAAGAAAAGGAGAGCTTTGCTTCACTGCAAAAACTCACTACAGAGAAATGTTTACATCTTGTTTCATACCTCCACATTCACAGAATTATTAATAAACTCAACACACATAGCTCATCAATAGGAGCAACTCTTACAGAGAGAAGAACCATACCAAAAATGCAATATAGCAAAGGTCCCTGGACCAGAATAATCCTGAGTCTTTCAGGAGTAACCCTGTCAGTGGCTATTAACCTACTACTAGCCTGTAAACAAGAGAGGACTTGGTCTAAAAAGCCCAAGAAGAGGCCGTCTTGATGCAACCCTGCTGAACAAAATAAAGATTTCCTCTTTGCTATCATCTTTCATGTGTCCTAGTAAAATTACATAAGCATCATCATGGCACCTTCAAAGAGAAAAATTTCTATTATTCTGTATCGGGAATCTTTACTTCATTTACATGGAAGAAATTGAGTCTCCACCTCTTAAAGTACAAAGGATCAAAATTTAAGAGAAGTATCATTGCAAAACCCTTAATTTATTGCTTATGTATTAAAATACCCACAAAACAAGGATTGTATTATCATAGCTGAATAATCTTCCAAACATTTTTAAACCCAGAAAATCAGACTGTATGCTTGTAATATGTAATGACTGAGAATCAGGGTGAGGAACAGACCATATGAAGAAGCAAATTCAAATCTGTTAATGTGGCTTCCAACATGGAGTCTTTTTTGCCACTATAATTTGCCTCACAGCAAAACAAAACAGCAAACTTCAATGGTTCCAAACTTGCTCAATCCTAGTATGCATAGAAAGGCCATTTTAAAATCAGGTATCAACTCACCAACAGGAATAACATAGCTTAAACAAGTGTCAGGTTGTCAGTCATGAAACAGCTACTGAACTGCTACAACATACAGCAAGTCATGATAAGGTGAAGTGTCAGCAGCTTCCTCTGCCTACGAGACCTCATTGGAATGTGCTGGTATTCAGCAGCGAGCCGTAAATGGCTGAACTGGATCAAGGACAACACAGACAGCAGAGACACAATGTGCCATTCTAAAGGACAAGCTTGCTCTCCAGCCATGCACTGAGGCCACCGCAATCAAATTGCTTTGAACAGCTAGACAGAATTGTGGTCAATGCATAACCAAACTCCATTTCATCTTTCTGGACCTGTTCAGCTATAGTAACAATAGGAAAACACTACTGATCCTGTAAATAGGCTTGAGGAAAGCTGCAAGTGTTAAATACCACATTATCAAGTCCAGTTCAAAATGTACCTGTGCAAGACAGTGGTTAAATGACAGTGTGCTGACAGCACTTTACTTCCAAACTTCCGGAAGTTTACTTCCAAAGTTCTCCTATCATGAGGTAACGTAATGCTAACAACCAAGTTTCAGAAGATAGCACATATGGAAATACCTGTAGACAGAATTTATACAGACCCATGTGATGGGACTTACACCAAGTCATAAGCTCTATAACCTTTGTAATATCATGATGATACAAAACCATTTATTTCATTCATTCATTCATCTTCCTTGAGTTTCTTGAAGATGCATGTAACATTTGTCATCTTTCAGTTATTGAGGATGTTCCCAATTACCCTGACGTCTCAAAGACAATGGGGAGAGGTGTTGGAGTCATGTCAGCCAGTGTCCTAGGGTGAATCTCACCATTTTACTTAAGTACTCTGTAACTTGATCTTCCTCTAGCAAAGATGGCATCTCACTCTGCTGCTTAAATTCTGTGACATCCCTAGAGGTCCTGACAAAAGTCAAGGCAAAGAAAGTACAGAGTACCTCAGATCCCTTCTGAGATCCACACCCACACCCCTTTGTTGTCACACCATGCTTATTCCATTCACCAGCAGGGCAATATTCTGCTTACTTTTCCCTTGGTTGTCCACATACTTCTAGGAGCTCTCCACATTTTGTTACTCTCCACCTCCCTCAGTTTCAACTCCAACCAAGCTTTGGCTTAATATTGCTGCATGTGTAAGCAGCACCAGTGCCTTTTGTAGACTTTGGTTTTGCTAAAGTCAGGAACTCTCCCTGCAGCCTAGCAGGCTTACTGTCATGCCTGCTATTGTCATGAATATTAGAATAAGTGACTTTTGCAGCCTAAGGAAACTCTCTCCAGATCAACATGTCCTGTGATCCTTTGCTCTTCACAGCAAACCTCTTGGAGGACACCACTTAGCAGTTCTTTAAACAAAATAAAATTCTGGACCTTAGTCTGACAGTTGCCCTCCTAATTTCTCTCAGGATCTGAAACCCTACTTTCTCCCAGCCACTACAGCCTGGGCTGACAAATGCAAAGCATTTGCCCTAGCAGGTCCTTCCAAAATCTGTGTTTAAATACTGTCCCAAGTATCCTGCTGCTCTTGCAGAACAGTTTCAAATAGTCCTTGGGAAAAAAGGCCTTTCACTAGCAGATATCACCCAGCTGCTTGGAGGGTTCATCCTCTTCCCTTTTCTTGATCAGGCTGTGTATAACAAATGCCCACTACAGTATTAATGGCTGCTGCCCTGTCCTCTGATTCTGAAACATACAGGCTTGACAGGCCTATGACCCATTCCACAGCAGAAAACCACGTTTCCAAGTAATTCCTTTGTGTAGAGCACAACCTCCCCTCCTTGGCTTCCCTGCCTGTCCCCGAAGAGACTGTGATACATCTATTGCAGCAGTCCAGTCTCAAGAGCTACCCCCTGCATCTCTGTAACCCCAGTGAGGTTACAGATCGAGGACAAAGTACAGTCTTCTAATTCCTCCTTTTTCTCTACAGGACATGAGAAATTGGAATAATGGGATCTCAAACACAACGCAAGAGGGCCCCCTTCTCCTGCCCACTCCAATCACATTATCTCTTAAAAATACCCTTCTCCAATAAGCCCAAAACCAGGATGGCTATTTACTCCCCTAGAAGAGCTGTCCAAATTAATTTCTGATGTGCCAGTGTGGTCATTCCAACTGATGCCTGTGACACATCACCCTTTAACTTGTGTCAACTCGTAACAGCTCTCTGACCCTCAGGACAACTGATTCTGGGCCAACTGTTCCATTAATTGTAAGGTTTGCATGTGTCTGACATTGGTGCTATCCACCTGTTTGTTACAAAGTTCAATCACCTTCTGAACTCAGGATCCATCAATATGCTCCCTCCTTCTATGCTACACTCCAAAAAGCTCAAAATTAATTAGGAAACAAATCTGTTGGATTTCTCCTTAACCACTATCACATGCTTTAAATGCAGTATCTTGTTCCATTTTCTGCTATTTAGTCTAAATATTGCTCACTACAAGAAACTAATACCAACATTCTACTGTATTTTACAGTGTACTGAGTTTACAGCCAGGGTCATTGTATTTGCATCTTCTTCTATTGTTACAAAAAAGTGAAAAAACACTTAAAACAAGTATGGATTTCTCTATGAATTGTTAAGATAGACAATCTTAAGATAGACAAGAAACTTCACCAAGAAGTTAGCATATACTCCTATTAGGAAAGATTCTTGATCTTGGAGAGCATTTCTACAAATTTATATCCAGACAAAGGTTGGGAAGGGTTCAAGACATCTGTGCTTTTATATTAATATTCTAGATGGATTTCAGCCCACTTTAAACACTATTTTTCTATCAAATAGTATTATATCTAGCATGAATATGCCCTCTAAACAAATTAGAGCAACAATACCTGTAATTAGGAATTTGGGTCATACTGGTTATTAATGTCATAATGTTGTTAAGCAGTCAGCAATTAAGTCCACTGATTTAGTCTATCTGCCAGCGAAGTCAGACCAAAAACATCACCACTTGCAAGAGCTGCTGGAGGACAACAAAGGGGTAGGAACCATGTACTAATGTTATGCAAATGGAGTAAAATAGGAGCAGGTTTGTTCGGATCACAGGAAGAGATTTTAGTCTATGGATCTTTCCACAATTTTAGACTGAATGTAGCCTTCACAGCAGAAGTCTTTTAAGAACTACATCCACACTAAATCTGCAAAATGAGAAAGTAACACCATGTAACTAAGTAACAGTAACATTCTGGACTTCAGTCTGATTTATAAGGATAACAGCTTTTTGCTATGCACTGAGTAATTTAAACCTGTCAATCTCAGGTTCATATTTGTGTATGCACATCACAATCACACATACCAGCATTTACATACAATTCCACACACAGCACCACTGAAGTAACTCTTCCACAGAAAACATAATCAAGGTACTTGTGAAAGGCTTCCAGATACACACTTGAAAGATGCCAAAACAGATGAAAACCATGAGCAGACAGGACAGTCACAGGAAAATTCAACTACTGCTGGGAGCTGGAAACAGCTTAAAAATCTACTTCTCAGAGACCCCTACTCCCAAATCAGAGCTTTGTGGAAGGTCCTATGCAATAGCTTCTGCTCAGAATATAACCCTTACATAATCAGCACTATTCAACTCCTATTCATATTTTGTTAATATTTGTGCCAGAAGAAAACATATTCATGAGGATCTATCCAGAACAAAAGAAGCAACCAGTGAGCTGTTACCCTTGTATGTTCTGAGTTCTCCCTCTCTTTAAAGGCCATTCCCCACAAATTAATTACCAGACTCAGGGAGATGGAAGTAAAAGCAAGTACTTTTCCATTAAAATTTGTTTTGTTTGAAACAAAACCAAGCAAAGTAAGTCCTTTAATATAGAAGGGAAGAACTTGTGAGTTTTCATGCAATGTTCTGTATCAAGCCAAAGATCTGAAAGAACAGCAAGCATTAGCAACTGTTTTAATAATACACCAATATCTAAAGTCAAGATTTACCTCAAACCAACATTTCAAGCTATCCTAAGAGATAATATTTTTTGTTGTACAAAACATCACATCCTTTGTTTTGATATTATATGAACAAGCTGTGAAGACACAGGTTCAAAAGGGTAGTCAGAAATATCAAACCAGCAGAGTTTTCAGACAGGACAGCTCAATACAGATAGGTCAGCTCAACACTGCAAGTTCAGAGGTATGACCATGAGTGGAAGGCAGAAATAGGTAAGGTGAAAGTGTGAGCTTATTAAGACTTACAATTCCTAAAACTGTAATTCATGTTACCATTTTTTTCCATAACTATTCTGTGTGCCTCTGAACTGTTCTTATCTATGTCAATGGGAAGAAGGTCAAAGATAGAGGACCTTAAATAGGTGTTAGTACCCTCCTTGAAAGCACTTTTGAAACAGCTTCAAAGGACACCAATCCCAAGATCCAGACAAACACTATTAAAAAAAAAAAAAAAGGACTAGCTATAACTTGAGATGCTCAGATCAGTGAACAACCTGCTACATTCTCTTTTCTTTGTCAGAGTAAAGAAAAGCTTTCTTCATGATGAACAGAGTAAGCCAAAGATTCTCTCATTATTGTTACAAGAAATAATGCCAGCTCTCATTCCTCTCCACATCCTCAAGTAAACCCAACACAGGAGGCCCAAAACCTTTAGTTCCTTTATAGAAAGCTTCACAGAAGAGGTTAGGGCTAAACAAATGCCCTTCATGAAGGAAAGGAAAGGTAAAGATGACTGCATTACAGTTGGACCTACAAAAGGCACCCTTTGAGTGAATTAATTTGCTAACACTTATTTTACCTGTGCCAGTTGTCAGTAAACCCCTTGAGTGGAGGTTCTATGTATGAAGTGGACTACTTATAAGGAGAGTGAAAGCATAAGCAAGAGAAAGAGAACTGAAGTACCCTTAAAAGCAAGACTTGTATGTGCAAAGGGCATCAATCTTGAATACCAATTGGATGAATAAATTTGTCAGTAGGTTAAGGGCTTTAGGAGATCATTAACAATGCTGTATTGTTCTTGATTTTATAAGCAATATCTTAAGTTATTTAAATTTACATTTTAAAAACTATTCAATAAATGACACAGAGCAGTAAATTGTTTATACAACTGTAACTATTGAATGAATTCCCTTTAGGAGCTGCCTTTACCTTCCAGTGTTTAATGCTGACAGCACATGAATACTGGGTTGAAAATATATCTCATGTGCTCATTAGACAATACTACCTGCTCGCCTTCTTACAGGCTCTATGTACCTCTACAGCAACCAACTGGCAAGACAGGAAGGTGGACCTAGGAGTCTATGCCTAATATAACAAGTACACTGAATATGCTCAAAATCTTTACATGGCATTGAGGCCAACCAGCACAGACAGATGGCGTCCATAGCATTAAGCTCTGACACTCAGCTGGAGTGTTAACCTGGCTGTTAACATAATTCTCCCAGACTCATGGCTCAGGAAGATTGTTATCACATTTGGAAAGTGACAGATGCCCTGAACCAAAATGGTATCAGGGCTGGTTTTAACAGTTTTAGAGTAGATAAAGTTCCAGAGCCCAAGAGCTTTTCCTATCATTATTTTATTCATACCTACAAAGGATAGCCTAGTAGTACTAAACAACATGAACAAAAGAGAAACAGGGAGTTGAATACTGAGAAGCCAAAAGGCACATCTAAGAAATCACTGCAAGTACTGTGTTTGCTCAGGTCAGTGGTCATGACACACATCCTCTCTAAGATACAACAAAAGATGCAAGCTGCATTTGTCTGACAGGAGCAGCAAAATGTCATTGCTGTTCATTTGCTCTGCTAAAGCATGCTGTAATAATAACTGGGAATTAACCAAGTAAGATTTAGAAGAAACAAAACCCTCAACAGGTGATGAAGGTTATTATTCAATTTGATGGTAATACCTGGTTAGTCAACATATACAGAAATTGCGTAGGAAAGTGTGCATTATCTACCAAGCATCGAACACAAATGTACCTATTACAGCACACTTCAAAAAGCTAAGCCCAAGATACAGTAATCTGCTAAATATCTACTGTGACTCAAACCAGCAGTAAACAAGGGAAAAATAAAATTTCTTCAAAAGAAGATAGAACTGACTGACAAAAATGCTGGCATTGGAAACAAGACATCCATTAAGAAGGCCACAAGGTTCTCTCTGTGCCTTTACAACAGGATGACAGGCCTTTGCCTTCTCCTGCCTGGGCCATGTGGTTGGAGCTCTCACTGCTGAAGACGAAGACAAAACAGTCATGGAGTATCTCAGCCTTCTTCATATCCTGGGTAACCAGTTCCCCCATTTCCTTCCAGACAGGGCTCACATCTTCCCTACTCTTCCTCTTATCATGAATGTATCTATAGATTTTCTTGTTGCCCTTAATGACCCCAGCCAGATTTAACTTTATCAGGGCTTTGGCTTTCCTAACATGAGCCCTGCCAACTCAGACAATTTCTGTTTTTCTCCCTTACCTTACCCTCTGTAAAAATTTTAATCATTAAAATTTGTTTTCAGCTACCTGTCTTCAACAGATGGCTTTCCATGTTCACTAATGCCCTATAAATACAGCTTTGTCCAACAAATAGTTGCTATCATCCTTACCACGTTTAGCCTTGCCTTTTCACTGTTTTCAATGCTATCTGGAATAAAGATGCTCTTCAGTTAAAACAGCCTTAGTTTCTGTATCTGAAGTGACATGTCTGCTTTCTTTTGCAATTCTGATAAATGTACAGTGTCTTAAAGCTATATAAAAGTGATGCCAAGAAATCCCAGGAGGCCAATTTTCTTGGAATAATCCTAGGTCAACTAAGCTTGATTCAAAATCCATCTTCATTCCCCCCTCATCTAAATCTCAGCTTGACAGAATGCTCCTTATTAGTTATTTAGGAGAGGCCGAACTCAAGCCTTGGGGTCAGCAACATAATCAATCATCAAGAAAAGAACAGAAAATAAGCAGCAGCAGTCAGGCTCCTTCACAAATTCACAGCTACCACAGACACTTTAAATTCATTCCTAAAGAAAAAAAAAAAAAAAAAAAAAAAGAAAAGAAAAAGCAGGTAATTCAACCTTTCATTTGGACACAGTGCATCTATAAACACCACCACAAAACAATGAGGAGACTGACACAGTGTTCTGTACTGGGGTACACAAGTCAGTCAATCAAGAGTAAAACACCTCACAACACAGAATGATTCAACATGGGCTGCCACATTTATTAAACAAAACAGGCCTGTTTTACACAGATCCTTAAATCTTCCTAAGTGTAGTTTGAGAATACATTTTTCCAATAAAGCCTATTAAAAAACCCAGACTGTTCCCTTTCCACCATTGGTCTCGCATTTTCAGCTTCCACTGTTCGCCACACCCCCAGCAGTAACAAAATGGTACTTTCAGGATTGTAATGTGAGAAAGGAAATGCTGAAATGCTCTTATTTAAAATAAATTCTTTCTTAAAAAAAACCCTCATGACCCCACTTCATTCCCACCTCAATTCTGTTTACAGACCACAGCAAAGCATGACTGTGAACAACTCTTTTAAAAGTGTTTATTCCTAGATTGTATTTCTGTTATATTTCAATTTTTGTTAGAGTAAAGTTTAACACATCTTAACACCAGATTTTGGAAAAGAACAGTGTAAGAGGCATTTACAAAATGTGTTTGTAATTCCACAGATACCCTAATTTTTCAAATGCTATTTCTACTTCATATTAATTTTTGATTAAAGTACTTAGACATTAAAAAAAATCCGTATTAATTTCTTAAAGTAGGTTTTCCAAAATATTACTTTCTGGCCAACAAATTATTGGTCGTAAAGAGATTAAGACTATCAATGTTATATAAACACATACCACACAAGTAGATCCTACCACTTCCAGTCTCCTGCACCTTAGGCCTGGCTCTAAACTGCAGGCAGGTATCAGTGGTTCCCAGCACTTCCATAAGCATACCAGAAATTACATGCCACACGTGAACACACTTCCTCTGATCTCTCCTAATACATTTGTTTCATTACATCATCCACCTTTACAATTTTTGATTTTGTTTTGTTTTCCAGAGGTCAATTCGTGGATTATTAAAAGAACACAAGTTTCCTCAGTTCAAGATCTATGTCTTGTTTCCATCTGAATAGTTTTAAATCAGTTACCCCCTCTATAACATGATACTTTAGGAGAAGTCTACACAGGTACTTACCACCATGTAAGGCTACACAAAGCAAATAAACTGTGTGAATTCATCATAATGAAGACGAAAAACATTTTCATTACTTCTGCTCTCTTTTGCCCCCACAGCACTTTTCTGTTATTAGTTTGCCATTGTTTCCATTTTCAAGTATGCTTTAAAGAAGAAATAACACCATTTCCATATTGTACTGGCTTTTGGTAATTTTCCTCATTTCAATTTCCTACCAAAAAATGAACACACTTCAATCAAGAAAGTCTGTCACCTTTTCCGAGGCTCTTCCTTTACTGATACACTACTTTTTCAGAGGCCCTGTAAAAAACTCAGGCAGCATTTTCACTCTATTCCACAGCTTATTTCCAACAGATTTTTTGTATTTAAAAAGTCATTCATCTTCCAGACAGGGTTGACATTTTCCCAAATGCTAGTATCTTACCAGCAATATGTTGCCCTAAATGAGAGGCCACATGTTAGTCCATTACTAGTTTTAAGTTTTGCTCAATTAGATTTTTTTAGATGGCTGCACAAACATGGTGCTTCACAAAAAAATCACTGCTTTTCAGGTTTCCAGAAAGGAGTAGCCTAATTTGCTGTTAAAGCAGAAAGACTGGAAACATTGTAGTGCGAACCACAGATAAGTGAGTCACAAAATAGATCTTTCAGCACAGCAACATTTTCAAACCTTCTTGATACATTAAAGCACCACAGAGCCACTTTGGAAGATGAAACTAGAAGAAGAGATCACTGTCTAAACTTCAATTAGCCATGGCAAGCTTAACCATTACTTCTTCTGAAGATACTGCAAAAAACCAAGACATAGTAATGCACACGAGTGAGAAAACTAAGCCCAAAATTGTCTAAGAGGAATTGTTACTTTCAATCAAAAAGAACCTTTTGTCTGTACCAGAAGACAGAGCTTTTCAAGTACAGGAGCCACAAGGAAGTTGGAAATAACTAGCTGATCCTAGAAGAGTGAATGCTGTTTGAACTGAATATATTAAAAAAAAAGAGTTTTATTTTTGAGCTGCACACTCATCTTCAAGCTTAGCAGAAAGAGCAAATTCTTTCCTTTGACAGAAACATTGATTTTACAGGCTAGACCAGCTCTTTAACAAACTTGAGGGAAGAATAAAATTGCATTAAACACCAGAAGAAAATCTCATCCTTTCAGTCTCCTTAAAGTGTGCCTGAAGACTAAACTAGGTTTCATGCAATGCAGTTTTTTCAGCTTGTTTCAAAAGTATCTCAAAACTGCTGGCCATAAGAAACAAACACACCGTCCTCATTCTCATCAGTACAGGGTTATGCTACCTGTAGACACTTGTGGGACAGAAAACTTCTCTGCCTAAAGCAGTTCTCTGGACTCAATACACAATACTTACCACCTCTGCATGACTGGGCACTAAGCAATGAACATCTTCCACATTTCCATAGAGAGGTGCAGATCTTCTGAAACAAGTGCAACTGGAAGGAATTCAAGAATGCACTTTATAAAGCCATGCATCCTCTTCTTGCCTATTCAGTGCCCCATCACCATCCCTCACTTCTCAAGGAAAGTGCATACAGACTCATGTATAACAAACTTTTGAGGACATCTGTACTTACTCCCCACACAGTTTCAGCACAGCATATTTCACTGATTCAGCTTTTGTGCTCAAAAGCCCCTAAATGGTTACATGTGAACAAGTGATTGTAGGTATTTGCAGTCAAGACACAGGATTAGAACCGAGAGCAAAGAAACAGGCTTTAGTTTCAGATCTTCAGTCACGTTCTTCAAAGCTGTAAACAGCAAATAAACACTATTGAGAAGCAATATAAGCTAATGAATGTTGCCACTAACTAAGCAAGAGTGGATCTCCCTCTCTCTCTCTCCCTCCCTCACCAGTTTAAAAATATCAGTAATGGTACTGACCTCCTTTATCAATGGCTCTGATACTTACTCATGAAAAGCATTTAGGAGGAAAGAAATTACTTTTAACAATTTTCCCTTGTACAGCAAACTTTTTTGTTCCTCTCATCCTTTGGAAACTTGCCTTCCCTGGTGCTATACCTTAGCTGTTGCACAAGTGCTGTTACTGCTGTTACCCTGCTGCTTCTGCAAATCAGGACTTGAAGATTTACTCACCTGTTTGGATGGAACAAGAAACAAAAACCAACACTTGACCAAGAAACAGACACCCGATTTGGGGAAATGAGCAAACAAGGACATTTAACAGAGCTGATTTTCCTACACCAGAATGAAAGTCCTCAGGTAATATGAATTCTATTTGTTTCTTCCACTATCAGACTTGAATTGCTTTCCCTATTATGGTTTTCTCACAAAAAATCTGAGCTACACATCCTAAAGGAGAATCAGGGGTTAAGTCAAGCTATGGGGAAAAAAATCCAGCCTTTGCCAACTGCATGCAATAAGTGATAGGAAAGTTTAAAAAGTCAGCACTGACTTTCCCACACATTCAGACAAATGAACCAAAAAAACCCCAAAAACCCACATAACAAAGAATGTATTTAGCCCAAACAGAATCCCAGCATACTGAAAACATGTTTCATCTCTTGAGCAAGAATAACAATTTCACAATGAACAGATAAACCAAATAAAAACAAGGAATTCTGAAGGGGAGGAAGAAACTGCTACAATCAGTTGGATCAGAAACACCCTTAAGATAAATAACAAAAGGCTATCAAGGACTTTGCTCCTCAGCATTAAGCCCAGTTGTTATTGTAATGCAAATGAACTGTCAACATCCTAGCCAGCCCAGTTGGAAAGGTTTATCCTAACAGTCACATGCATTTCTTTTCTTCCAACTGCTGGCTAGGCCTCCAGCATGGAATTTGCAATCCAGTACACAGAAATATGGGACTGTGACAAGATGAGCTTTGTGAAGAAGTATGAATCAAAAGACGACTTTAAACTTACAGAAAACAAATACTAAATACTGCTGTATTTCATTCTAGTAATACTGAACTCTGTGTTAGATACGCCAAATAAAGAAATACTAGTATGTTCTGGCACTGCAATCTAATGAATACAAATAGAAAGCATATGAAGATTCCAGGCTTTGCAAAAGCTCAAATCAGGAAAGCAAAGAAAAATGTCTTGTATAGAGAAGCTGCTGAAGTTTACAAAAGAAATGTGTCTACACAGAGAGAAGCTACAACCCTGTAGCTCAGTGCTCGCACTGCCAAGCCACAGCAGCAGTACAGGCTGAACGGCGGAGGACAAAGGCTCACCCAAAGGCCAGCACGTGCGATCCTCGTGACAGGCACGACAGCTCTGTATCACCGCAGGACTCAAATGAAACAAACCCAGAACAGGCTCTTACACAGGAAAGCCCGCTCTCTGGTTTACTTCTGGATCAACTTCAGCTGGACTCTACTTGCCCAAAAACTTTATTTACAGCAAATATGAAAGATGGATGCAGAAGTCAATTACTCTCCCTCAGGTACAACCCTGTAATCACAATCCAGTAAACCCCACGGATTCAAGAACAACAAGGAAATGAAAACAAAACAAACAGTCCAAACCCAAGAAGTTTGGCAGGAACTTTCACTCCTGTAAAAGCCAGGAAGGTATAAATATAACAAGCAAATTAAGACCCTTATTCACTTTCAGGAAATGCTTTTTATGTGAGCTACACTCCAAGTAAATATCAGGTTCCCTATCCCTACATGAAAAATTAACCGTTATAAAATAGTATTTAATACAGCACAGTTAGTGTAAACAATGTGCAGACTTCATGCAAACCATTTTGTCTTCAGTATGACATGCTTCAAGAAAATAAAACAGGTTACACTGATTGTCATAGAGTGAACTAAGCAAAATGAAGAAGTATCAAGTCTTTGATTTTACAAATCAACAGTTTAACCACTTAATAAAATATTTATAACCAAACTTTTTTCAATTTCTAAACAGCCCAACAAAGTTCAATCGCAGTCAAAATCTCTAATTTCCCTACAAGTGAAAAAAAAGTCTTACCAGACTTTAAAAACACAGATAGAGAGCATATATTTTTGGTTTTAACAACAACATTTCTGTTTAAATTATTAATGACATACAGAAAACTAGCAATGAAATTATTATTAGTATAGACTAGCAAACTCAGGCATTTTACAGCATGCCTGCTTCTCACAAGAGTTAACTTCCTCTTTTAAAAAATATTCTTTCCCGTAGGTGAGATTATAGATTCCTGACGAGACAGACCGATAGACCTTTATACTGGTGTCTACAGAGTAAGAAATACTGCTATTACCCATTTGAGTATGAAATACAAGTAAGTTTAAATGTAGTTAGGAAAATGTTAAGTTGAAAAAAACAAAAATCAATGGTCAGAAGACAAACACCTACTTTTCCTTTAGCAAAATGAAAGAATTTATTTTACCTTGCTAGTTACAGCATGACCATGTAAGACTCATCTGTGAAGATTAAATTAGTTCAAGACAAAAGAATGCATCACAATCTGTATGAACAAATGCATTTCACTTACCAAAAAAAGAAGCAAATTTTTACCACAAACTACATTTTCAGCAGACTGCTGACAAAGCAGAAGTCGTGTAGTGGCTTAAAGGCTGCATTTTTTCCAGCCTATCAAGTGTCTAGATATATACAAAATAATATGAGCAGTCAACTGCTTGCACACAGTCCTTAAAACCTTCCCTTTTGTGGTTTGTAACTATAATTTTCTGAAAATTACTTGCTCAGTTGCGTTTTTATTATTATAGTCTAAAAACTGTTCTGGTTACTGTTATAAAAAAAGACAAGTACCAGTGACTGCTTCACAGATTTCAAAATAGGGCAGTTTACAAGCATTATCCACATAACAAATGAAGATTTAACATTCAGAGCATAAAATTTATCTTGCTATGACTTTATGAGAACATGACAGTCTAGATAATGTCACTGGCAAAGAATGCTTTAAACTGTGATAAACTTGGTCTGTTCAAGTTTAGAATAATAACTGGGGTGGGGGGGGGCAGGCAGGGGGTGTTAGTATCATATCTTCTCAGACCAGTTAGAGCAATTTATACTCAGGAGACCACAAGTGAACAGAAAGAGTAAAGCACAAAGAAGATGGGAATTAGTCACAATATAAAAGGCAGAAACACATAAAATTCCAAGAAGAAGAGTAAATAATTAATTTTGAAGGGTTTTCCTGTACAAAGACAGATTTTGGGGTCACTAACTCAGATGAAGCAATGCCCCATTTCATGGCATTCAGCCTCCCTCCTGAAGAAAGATACAAATACAACACAGGAAAACTAGCCTTGAATGTTTTCCCTTCCTTTCTACATCGAGAGAAAAACAGCCACAAGCAGTTCCCTCACTACCTTTCAGGTAGTTTGCACCTCTCTCACAGTACAGAGCCAGACTTTCTCAGTCATCTCTGGGTTCTTCACCCTGTTGGCAAATGAAACAGTCTGATTTCCCAGTTAGGTAAGGGAACCTCAGTCCAGCAAACAAAGGGAAAGCACTGTGGAAAAGTACTGAAGGACTGCCTGTGTGCTCATGAAGCGGGCAGTCTGTCAGCCACAGCAGAAGCTAAAGGTGGTCTCTGGCCTATGCCCAGTTTATACAGCTGCAGCCCATAGCTGTGATCTGAATGTTTCTGCAAAGTGGAAAGGCCTAAGAATAGCACCGGGTAAGCTCCAAGCAAGTTATCATATAAAACATAATGATTCAAACAACCCCATGTGCTTCCAGATTTTTCCAGAAGGACAAGAAGGCCGAACACCTTCCCAGATTAATCTTCCCAGATTAAGCAGCAAAAGACACAGTAATAGAGCACATATCCAGAGAGACACAGCATACTCATACCCAGACCTTCTGTGGAATCCACGGGTTTCATGGCTGTGCCATCAGTTTTGTATTTATAACTATTGCAAACTCAAACAGAATAACATTTGTAGAGAGTGCTTTTTTTTTTTTTTTGAGAGAGAGAGATACCACAGAGTAACAAAGGAAAAGCCTGGAAGCACTTACCAGTGCCCACTTAAGAGTTCCTCACCTCCTTTTGCAAAAAAAGGATTCTAATCCTAAAACAGGGCCAATTTCTACCTAAGTAAGCTTAAAGTTCTCTCCACAGATCCAAGAAATACGTGATATGTCTCACATCCTTTGCTGACAGGTTGCAGAAGGCGCACAATGGAACAGCTGCTGTGTTCCACTCCAGTGACAGCTACATTTCAGTGGTGGATTAAGTGGTCCAGAACCATTTTTACCTAACTCACAGGGGTATAGTGAAGGGTGTTTATAAAGCCATACAATGATGGGACATACTAAGTATCTTTATACACTCTAGCACAGTCATGCTGGGTAAAACACTGCAAGACACAGAACTTGAAAACTCTACAGTTACAAATTATTGCCTTTGTCCTGCTGTTATACTGCAATGTATTATTATTTGCATTTTAATGTTCTTGCATACACCTTCAGGGCAGGAATCCTATTATCTGAACTATCTCTACTGTCATGTAATTCTACAGTGCTTTATAAAACATAATAGCGAAAAGCAACCACATAGAATATACACTAACTCCTTATCATCCTCCTAAATTACAGTAGAAAGCTGGATTCAGTAGTAATGAGGACACTCAACTGAGAAGTTTCCTTAGATAATTTTGTTTGGAGTTCCATTGCACCTTAAAGATTTGGGGAATAACAAATCTATATTTAAACAAGTGTGCCTGAAGCTTTCTAACAGGTCAGACAGCTCAGCAAAATGTAGCAGCAAGTACATGTACAGCTGTGAACACCTACACTCTTTCTGGTAACAATTTTCACCAAGAAAGTGATGAACACAAAAATCAAAATACATTTCTTCCATGGGGTAGTTCTTCAATTAAAGCTTTTTTTTTTTTAACTAAAAGAAGATACAATCTAGAAATATTAGAATGGAGAGAATGCCTCAGACTAACACCTTCTTAGCTATAATCACAAATAATTGCCTCTTCTTTTACTAATGAGCAAAGCAAAATGGAAAGTAATTTAGACAATTCATTCAGGGTAATAGCTTTGTGAGCTAATATTACTGCTGAGAGATCCATTCCCAATTTCCTCGAGTACAATAACAGAGCAGCACTAAGTTTTTCACTTCAGGGAGCTTTTCTATTCTATGTTAATATAAACAGAAATCCCATTATCTATTGATAAAAACAACAAAGTGAGTTAAATAAAGTTTCATATGTTACACTTTCATATAACAGCCATCAGCTTCTTGGATCACAAGTGTAAATAAAACATTTCACTTACTGAAATCAATGAGAAACCTTCCAAATCCTTGCCTTTGGTATTGGGGCATGATCATTATGCAGGAGACATTGTACTTCTGCTGGCAAAGCTTTTCCTGTGGGGAAGGAGAAACAGATTAAGTATGTCAAATCACTGCTGAAGTGGGCAACTGCTTGCACCTGCTACTGCCCTTGTAAAATATCCCAGTAAGGTGAACAGATGTATGGGTTCAGCACCAAAGTAAAAGAATTCCACGCTAATATCTAATTTTAAGAAAGAAGTATCAAACATACCCTTCAGAATTTTTTTTAAATTAGTTAGCCACTTGGCATCTTAAAAATTAAATACATTGTCTGAACAGCATAATTAAGCTTAAATGCTGTAAAGGAGGAAGATAGTAAGAAGAGGGAAATATTTTCATGCTTCACTGACCATTCTCTCCAGGACATAAAAGTGGAATACAATACCCATACACATGGTGAAGTTGTATTTTCTGTAATTGCTACACTAAGTGCCTGCAGGTTTTCATCTTTGTCTTCTCTCTGAATATGTGGTCAGGATGAGGGGAACCCCATATGTGCAGAACTAAGAAGTCATACTTGAAGCATACTAACTTTTTCAAAGCTAGATGCTTATCACCTGAACCCAAATCAAAGCAGAATGCTCAGAAACAGAAGCCTTCAGACAGAATGAAGTCATATACAGGCAATGGAGGCAAATACTACACTGATTAAGACAACAGAAGCTAAGATTAGGAAGCTGTTCTAAATATAGAAGTTTATAGGATCTTTCCAATTTATTGATAAGAAGGAAGTTTTGTTACCTCTAAAAGATTACACCCCAAAAATCAGCAGTAAGCAGTTTTGAGGGAGACCAAAGCAACCAGAAATATCCAGGTCAGTATAACTGACAAGGAGTTGTGGTAAGCACATGTATAGTTTAAGACACCAGCTATCACTTCAGCCTCCACACAAGACAACATTTGTGACCAAAGATGACATGACAGGATCACGTGCCAGTACATTCATTCCCAAATATTCCATCAGATACCCAAGCCGTATTTCACAAGGTTTCTTAGTTTCTACAGTACAGTTAAGTATTTTCTCTGTACAGGCTCCCCAAACTCTCAAGATTACTGCTAGTAGAAAGTCCACATCCTGGCAACACATTTATAACTAGGTAAGATAAGCCAGAGCATTTCCACCAGCACAAGCATACACACGTTCTTTCAAAAAAAAGGAGGGGGGGAGACAGACAGATGACATGCAACAATTTGAGATGAAGCTTTTTCCCTAAGTTTTGGTGGCGATAACATTTGTGATCATCAGATCCCATTGTGATCAACACAGACTGGCCAAAAGCAACAGGGCTGAAGTGGAGGAAGAAAACGTATCCATTGTTTGAGGGATGGTGTGCTAGCGACATTCTTCACTCTTCCACCTCAGTAAAGGCAGGACATGGAGATCCGTGTGGCAGCAAGGATACAAGGGTTATTGAAGTCTTAGAAACCATGGAAGCACCTGAGAATGGTCACACAGGAATTAGAGCTGCTACCCCCAAAAGGGCAGCAGGATTGAATAGCCCAACTCAGGTACACCTACACCAATGCACACAGCAGAGTCAGCAAACAGGAGCGAATGGAAGCCATCGTGCAGCAGGAAAACTGTGACCTAGCTGCCATCAGGGAGCCATGGTGGGATGGCTGACACAGCTGGAGTGCTGAAATGGATGGCTGTAAACCCTTCGGAAGGGATAGGTGAGGAAGAAGAGGCAGTGAGGTAGCTTTGTATGTTAGGGACTGTCTTAACTGTCCGAAGCTTAATCACAGGGATGAAAGGGTTGAGTGTTTCTGAGCAAGAAGCAGAAGGAAGGGCTACAGGGCAGACATCCTGATGGGAGTCTGTAATAGACCAATCAACCACCATGAAGAGGCAGATGAATTATTCCATAAGCAGCTGGAGTTAGTCTCATGATCACTAGCCCTTGTTCTCGAGGGGGACTTCAATTTACCAGATGTCTGCTGGAAATACAGCACAGCAGAGAGGAAGAATACTAGGAGGTTCCTGGCATCTGTGGAATGTAACTTCCTGATACAGGTGGCGAGTGAGCCAAGCAGGGACGGTACACAGCTGGACCTGCTGCTTGTGAACAGAGGACTGGGGGGTGATGTGATGACTGGAGTTTATCTTGGGCACAGTGATCACGAAATGATAGTTCCTGTTTCTTGAAGAAATAATGAGGGGGTTCAGCAGAACTGCTACCTTGGACTCCCAGAGGGCAGACTTTGGCATGTTGAGGACACTGATTGAGAAAGTCCTTTAGCATACACTTCTACAAGGTAAAGGAGTCCACAAAGGCTAGCTGTGTTTAAAGAAGGAAATTTTAAAAGATACAGGAGCAGGACATCCCCATGTGCTTCAAGATGAGCATAAAGGGATGACCAGACTTGGTTGAACAGAGAGTTTTGTCTCAAGCTCAGGGAAAATGAGAGTCTATCACCTTTGGAAGAAGACAAAGGCAACAGGAGGGCTTCAAGTGTGTCGAGAGTTTTTGCAGGGAGAGTATTAGAAGGGCCAAAGCACACCTAGAATACAAACTACCATACAAGACAATAAAAAATTGTTGTTATTCTAAACCACCTACATAATCACTGGGGGTGGAAGTAAGGAATTCTCCACTTCTAAGAAGGGGGCATGGTTTCGGGTGGAGGTAAAAGAGGGTGTACAGAGGGTCCACAGACATTTTTGTCCTTTTCCAGAGGAGGGGGTGGCAAGCAGCACAGTGGAGTGGTACTGGTCCTGTTTGGAGGATTGTCCACCATTTTTTTTTCCACTGTCTCAGGCTTGGGGGTGGGGAAATTGTGGGGTGAGCAGTAGGTCACCTCTGATGCAGTGAGCATTTGCATGTAATCACCCTCTTTTATACACTGTTGTTATTAGTATTGTTGCTGTTACTGTTCATTTTCTTATTCCATTGCTATTTCCAGTAAATTGTCATCTCAACCCATAATCTCAGCCTTTTGCCTCCATCACCAGAGAGGGTCGGGAGAGGGAAGCAGCTGCATTGGGCTTAATTTCCAGCTGGACTTAAACCACAACAATAAGGAAAAGGCTGACGTACTTCATGCCTTCTTTGCCTCAGCCTTTAACAGCAAGACCAGCTGTACTCAAGGTACCCAGCCCCCTGAGCTGGAAGACAGAAACAGGGTGCAGGATGAAAGCCTTGTGATCCACAAGAAAATGCTTAGTAACCTGTCATGCCACTTAAGACATCTAGAAGTCCACAGGGCCCAAGGGAACAGTTGGAAGAGCTCACTGAGCCAGTCTCCATCCTTTACCAGCAGTCCTGGTTAACAATAAAGGTCCCAGTCGACTGTAGGTTAGCAACTGTAAAACAAACAAAAAGGGGCAGAAAGAGGATTTGGAGAGCTACAGGCCTGTCAGCCTGACCTCTGTGCCAGGGGAACGTCACGGAGCAGATAACTTTGACTGCCGTCACATGGTACATGCAAGACAAGCAGGGAATCAGGTTCAGCCAGCTTGGGTTTGTGAAAGGCAGGTGCTGCCTGACTAACCCGATCTCCTTCTCTGACAGGGCGACCCACTTGGAGGATGAGAGAAAGGCTGTGGATATGTTCTACTTGGGCTTTTCTCTTATCCCCGGTAAGCAGTGACAGGTAAAGAGGAGATGGCCTCAAGCTGCAGCAAGGGAGATTCAGATTGGATGTTAGGAAAAATTTCTTCACTGAGAGGGTTATGAAGCATTGTAACAAGTTGCTCATGGAAGAGGTAGAATCACCATCTCTCGAAATGTTCAAAAAACTTGTAAATGTGGCACTTGGGAACATGGTTCAGTGGCAACCATGGCAGTGCTGGGGTAACAGTTGGACTCAATAGTCTCAAAGGTATTTTCCAACATGAACAATTCTATCATAAAGAACAAAAATCAAGAGACTCACCTTAGGCTGCAACACCTTAAATAAATGGAGAAAATGCCTAAATGAAAGCTGACATGTTTGTCACAAGAAGTTCTGACCGACATTAAGGACAGTGTAAATTGTGCCTACATGTCTCACTTTAATTCCAGCAAGGCCAGCCTCTTGGAAGGATGTGGTCAGACATCCAAGAGATTACTGTATAATATCCAGGTACTCTGACAAGACTTCTGGGCTTCTCCTAACTCTATTTTCCCACAAATCACTTACTCAAGAAAGAAAATATATAGTCAATAGGAGGTACCAAGACTAGGATTAGGAGCTAGTGAATTTCTGAGTAACTGTACCAATACATCACATCCCTTAGGGGCAAATTATAGACAATAATGGAAGCTTTTCCTGTTGCAGGCACATCTAACTATACTTCACCATTTTTCTTGGTCATCTTTGTCAAGATAGTCCACTTAAGTATTATTTTTGTCAATAGCAGCCACCTATTACTTGAAAATCAGCCACAACCGAGATATCCACTCTAAACAAGGCAGCCACCATGAAGTTAGGCAATGCATTCTTACATCGGAGCAGCAAGTAACTGCATTAGATCAGACTGCACACAAGAGAGCAACATCACTACCATTTACATCTAAATAACCAGCTGGAACTGCTAGCAGTCAAGCCATGAAAACACATCAACATTCCAAGTACCTGCAACTTTTACAAGTCAGACTTGGCATACTAACACAAAAACGCTGGGGAAGGAAAAAGATTTAAATATTCAACTGAAACCACAACAAATTCTGGAAACAAAAGAAATGAAGAAACAAAAATCCCAAAACAAAACAAAAAAAAAACCAAAAAAAAAAACCAAAAACACCCCAATCCATGTGGTCGAACTCATTCTTAATTTGCATCAGTCAGAGGCAAGAAAGTACAGTGTATTTGAGACAATGAACATAATATTTAAGGTTTACAGAGAGGCTTTCACACTTACGGATTTTTTTTCAAACTTCTGCTATTTTTTTTGCTGTTGGCAGAAGTATTAAGGAGAGCAGGAATTTACAAGTATTAAATAAACCCACTTTTAAAATTTTTACCTTAGAGAAATATCCAACTAAATGGCAGCCTTTCTCATCATTTTTTGTAAGGACATAGAAGAGGAATGGTTCAACATCATAATACAAGGTTTTGTGGTCCAGAAAGAGCTTAGCTAACAAACAAAGATTCTGACAATAAATTTTGCTCACATTTCCATCAACCTAGAAAAGCAAGACAGATGCAGTTATTTCCAAGACGCAACAAATTAGGACAAAACAACTTACTGAATCAATCATATCCTAGAAGGAAACGTGAACAGTATGGTGTTACAAGAAAAAAAACCAACCAAACAAAACACATCAAGGTTCGGAAGAGAAATGCCCCAGTTTCTTCTTAAATAAGAAATTGCCAGTTAGTGCTAATTACTTTGCATTTTTAAGTAACCTCTGAGCATCCGGATTTATTAAACAAAGTAACTTCACCTTTTAATTGTTCAAGATAGACTTACCTCTTTCACTTTATTCCTGGAATGAAAACGAGTACAACTGGCATATAAGAAAAATTCACTGGTTAAAACTGCATTAAACTGTGCTTTGCTAGAAGGCAGTGGAGTACAACAACTTTTAAAAAAAACCCAAACAAAGAAGTGTATTATGTTGAAGTGTAAGGCCAATAAATGAGTAGCAAATTACATATCAATCACATCAATGTTTTGGATAAATTAGACAAGAGAAAATTTCCATGCCAGCCTAAAACACTATTGAGCAAGAGAGGTAAATTTCCTGGCTAAATACTACAATTAGTCTAGGTATATTAGGAGTGTAAAGAGTCAAGCTGTGATTCAGACAGCTACAGAAAAGCCAGACACAAATGCAGATTTCCTAGATCAATTAGGTACTTCCTGAAAGGCTCAGTCAAAGGCAACACATTTTTGAAATAATCTTAACAGAAATGTTTGCTTGTACTGATTTTTTTGATAATGACAGTAGCTGTATTTCATTCACAGAGGGAGACAAATGATAGGCACTGCGCAGAAAAAGAAGCCATCTTCTATTCTAATGTGTTTTGAGTAAGAATTCTAGTTACAAATCTCAGCAAAACCCAACCTTCTGGATACATTTTGGGATTTTAAAGGAACATCAGTAGTACAGCTGCATTAAGTGGACTGAAGAAAAAACATTCAATGAATAGCTACTGCTCATAAAGGCATCAGAATAAACTTGCTGACAGCTCTTAAGAGCCTATCCAATACCTCAAGCTCTCTTACAACGTACTCCATTGTCCAGATGCTTTTTATTACTTTTCACACTTACTAGTAAGTGTGCAAATTAAATGTGAACATTAAATAAGCAGAAATCACCACTGGGTAAGCCATAAGCCTAAAAACACAGATTATGTGAGCTGTCTTTTTCAGTAAGAACATTTGTACAGAAATGTAAAAAAGTTCTTAAATTTCAGGCAAACACAGCTTGTTGATCAGTTTTAAATGTGAGAAGGGGGGAAAAAAGAGGGACGGCAAGCTCAAAAGGAAGCATCTGTCAAAAGTTGCTTGGCTACAGCACAGTATTAAGCTATGTCAAAGTCTGCTCTCAAATCTGTCAAAGTCATGCTCTGGACAGAGGTATATAAATCACAAAATGCCAAACTTATTTTCATTTTTCTCAAAAACACAAAGCATGAAGGAAACCATAAACTCTCCATTCTGCTTTGAAGAAAATGGTTGCACAGAATTCTTGAAAGGATCTAGGAAGAAGGACATCAACTAATGACTAAGTTTCTATGGTACTCAGTGACAATTGACATTAACCTTTGAAATAAACAGACCCAAACCAACCACATTTATTTCAGAAGGCTTAACATAAGTGCTTACTGAAGCACCTAAAATAGACAAAAGGAATAAAAGCAGTGGAGAAAGAGTTGGGACATTGCTTTCACAATACTTTGTTTTCCATGTGTTTTTTGCAGCAAACCCCCACCTCCCCATCCCCTTTCTCAGTATTTCTCTGTATTTTACTTAATTTTTTTAAGGAGTTTTCATTCACATGTTGGCAGTAGTTAATAAAAATAAATGGGAAAGAATAATTTGCCTATTGCATGCTACACAGTTCTTAACACCTGCTAATAGAGAAAACCAAGTTATTTTAAACAGACTGGGGCAATTTCACTTCTTCACAGGAAAAGAGGTAAGTCTATTTATAACATAAGTCTTTTGCTGGCAGATCTACAATATTTATAAACACTGCTCAGGTCAGGAAGGAAGCAACCTTGATGCAGATAACTATTTTTTTAATAGCACAAACAAAACAAAATGAACCAAATACAAAGATCTTGTTCTAACTTAAAAAAGGACTTCAAGACTGCATCTATCATTTGAACAGATAATGGCAATGACCAAGCACAAGAGACATTTATACAGTCTGAGAATACAAGTTTGAAGAAGAATCTGTCATCTGCAGTTAAAGAGAAATTATCAATACATGCATCTAAATAACACTATTGAGAAAACAAGTGCTAGTAATCCCAGCAGTCTTTTCTATTATTACTACCTGTAAGAACGCTTGAGAAACTGGAATGCGAAAGTTAAGGCATAGTTTCAATAACTGCAGGTATGCTATTTGAAACACAGAACTCTCTTGTCCAGGACTTAAAACCTCACACTTATAAGTCTTAAGTCATTTCCCAAAGGAATAACATAGATTAATAAATCCAGAGTTGAGGTTGTGGGATTTTTTTATATTTCAGGGCAAGTTTCTCAAACATCCAAAATGAAGGCAAAAGCACTTAGGAGCTATATTTGTGGTTCTAGAACACATAAGAAGCTGCTTTACTTGTTTTTTTTTATTTTGGGAGCACCTACATTATGAATAGTCTTCTCCCTATACCCAAGACACTCAAACAGCCAGTAATGAATGGGTAGCAAGAGGTACTTTTGCTGAGAAGGGAAAGGCAAACCAATCAGAAATGAAAACTGCAAAAGAAGCCCTAAGATTTATGCTAGTCAAGTATCTTAAAGAGGTTGGCTAATGCATGAAGTACAAGTAAGTACAAATCATGAAAGAACGTGGCAGAGTAGAACAGAACAGGGAAGATGGATCTGTTTTTGCAGGATAAGCAGAGTCTAAACCTGGTTTTGAAGTATAAGAAGAATCTCCAAGGAAGTATTTTAGCTTATTAAAGTTTTCACGAGTTCTACAGCCGGTCTGTAACATCTACAAACTGGCTACTTTCACAAAGCTTGTACTTTTGATATACCTACCTCAAATACGGAAAGATCATTTCTTCTGTAGATTTCATTGGCTGGAGGATGAAACCAGCCACATTTCTCTGAGTGCCTTAACAAAATGTTTTTACTTTTCATGTATTTAAGACAGAATTCACACAGGTAAAGCTTTGGTAATCTGTAGGAAAATCAAGAAGATATTTTACACAAAAACTTTGTTACATTCTGTAAACAAAGTTACCACAAATGAAAAGCCCTTCCCATTAAAATACAAGGTACCATACATAAATGCTGCTAAAGCATAACTAAATCAGTAAATACAACATTAGAGCAAATGATTAAACATTCACACACAAGTCATCAGACAAGAAAAATAAGAAAACACCAGATTCAATCAATCAATCACAGCGAACCTAATTCAACAGAGCTGTGCTGTGGTCAGTTAGTTTGTTGTCCAGCCTCTCATAGATCTCAGTTACTTCCCCCTTCCCACACCTAAGCTTTTGCTGTGGTCTCCATCCAAGTAAGCACACTGGAGTAATACTTCAAATTTCACCTTTCTTGTTCCAAATAAAGATAAAGAAAGCACAAAGCAGAATACAGGGGATCTCATTCCCTTTAATTTCCCTTATTTTGCATCTGGGGAAGGCTAGGAGATGACTTTTCTTCCCACTGTCTTCCAAGTACTTGGGCAAGACAGCAAACTGTAGTAGGATTGTAGCCCCTCACCTCCACCTTAACTATCACTTTACTACAGAAGACAACCCAAGGAGTTCACATATAGGCACCATTTCCCTTGCACACGTCTCCACAACCCAGGCAACCCAGACAAGTGCACTTCTCTGGGGAGGATCCAGCCCACACTACATACAGGTAACCCATGTGCCCGGTGTTCTACATACCATCATAAACCGCTCCCTTTGGTAATTTTTATGGCTACTGACCTTCCTTTTTGAATTACTGAAGCAGTGGAAGACTGTTCTAGAAATTAATTAGTCTGCAAAGTTCTAGAGCAGAGGACAATCTTTATCTGCTCTGAAGTTACTAGCACATCCTTGGATTATAGCCATGGTTTGCACTACTCCAGTATCCTAAGGAAGTTCATCAACAACATAAAAAGTAGTTTGAACTATTTGTTCAGTGATGTAATCCCACTGCACTCAGCTGAGAGCCACAGTGCCTCCTACAGTGTCATCCCACTCTAGCCTCATACTAATAATTATCCATCATTATGCTTCTATCTGGGATTAATTTACTTGATGGAATAGGTAACTCACTCTTTCACAATATGGTATCAATTGAGGGAATAAAAAGTAAAACTGAAATAAAAAATTAACACTGTAAAAGCAGTGGTAATAATAGGAAGTGGAAATGCTTGGCACACTTTTTTTAGCCCTTGATTTATATATTATCGATACATGATATGTCCCTCACTCGCACCACGCAAAAAAAATGCAGTTTAGAGTAACACGGTGCAACAGCATTTTGGAACAGATCACATTGCTTGCTATAGTAGTAGAGCTTGACAAACATACAGTTCTGAATATCTTCCAGTGTGCCATAGAGCCAGTGGATTAATATAACATTTATTTTCAGCACACACAAAACTCTGAACAGATCTGCTCTGCCTGACTCCAAGGTGCACCCTTGCAAAGATGGCCAGAAATAAGATGCGCTTGCCACAACTTGCCCACTTTGACTTTATTTATTTAGCATGACATCTCCCCTGGTCCTTAGAAAAAAGGAGATTAACAAATGCTGGATCACAAACAAGATTAATTTGTCTAAAGGGTCAGAAGCTGGACATATCTCATTGTAATGGTCTAAGAAAAAAAAAACCCAAAAAACAACAAACCAAAAAAACCAAACAACCAAACAAATAAATGAAAACATAACCAACAAAACCAAGAAAATAAACCTCGAACAAAACCACACCAATACACACTGCAAATTGACATTTATGCAGGACTAGGAAAAAATTAGTCTTTTTATTGCATCTTTGATTTAGAGCTAGCTAAAAAGAAAGACATTCTCGTTCTCAGTTGTAATCACAAAAGCGTATTTACTTTTAAAGGCTTTAAATTATAAACAGTTACAAAAGAGTAAAAAATAAGTTGTAATTTTCACATCATAAAAATTGCAACCATGTATGGCAATCTTGACAACTTGGTACCTTGCATATTCCTGTGGGTAAGGTGAAGAGTACCAGGTCTGGATCTCGTATTTTCCAAACTCAATCACCGAAGGGTATCGTCCACTTGTTTCACCCGTGTTTTTGCACCCAATTTTCTGTCAGGTGCAACAAAAAAAGTATTAGTTACAGAAAAGTAAAAGAAAGTTTAACTTTACATAACCTATTCCACCCACTGAAATCATGAGAAACCTGACGTATCCAAATTAGTTGCTTAAGCTCTTTAAACCTTGACAGGGGGGAGTTTGCAAACAGCAAATACAAACAGCAAAAGCCCAGCCAAACAAGAGGCACAACAGCCTCTGGCTCTCTTCTCCCACAGCACCTAGTGTGAGGACTTCTCTGTAGTTCTGGTGCAAACTCGAAGCTGTCCTGTTGTCAAAATAATGACAGAAAAGGTATCAGCACAACCTTTCTGGAGTAACTGGAATTTACCTCAAAGGGTGAAGAATATACTAACACACTAATTTCAGCTATAATACTGCATTTAAGCTGATCAGATAATGACTGCAAGATTCTAAAGGGCTGGCAAAATATAAGAGTAAGAAAGGTGGGGGAAAACAAGCAATTTCAACATCAAATTTTAGAAACCTTACCACCTAATAGTTTTTGGGACTGCATGTGAAAGATAAAGAAAGCAAGAGGTGGGAACTCTTTCCATGAGCAAACAGAACTACGAGCTAATAATGAAACTGAATCTTTAAACTCAATTTGAGTCTGCTGGTTAACACGCTATGAATGAAGACTAAAAAAATCACTGTGTTGACCCTCACAGTAGGTAATGTCAGTTCTTGTACTTGTACTAAACTTGAAAAAAAATTGACTCCCGTTACTGAAACAAGTACAACACACAGCCATTTATGATGCCACTTTAGGAAAGCAGCAATTGAAACATTATATTCATCTACCTTCTGACCCAGGTTCTCAAAGACACTGGTTGTTCATTTCATGGACATAGAAAAGCAAAAGTCTGGTTCACTAGTCTGATTCAGCTCAAATATTATTACTGCCAGAAAAAGTCTACAGTATTTAAAATCAAAGTGTGGTAAGTAATCAGGTAAAATGAATTTATGAACTCACTAAGCCCAGTTTTCTACCAAGCAGTATTTTCTGGGACAGACTTAGCTTCTCAGAGCATCTGCTTTATTTGCAGAGGAAAATCATTAGGCACATCCTTACCCACCAGTATGAACTGACCAGTCCTGACCAGGATGTCAGCTACTTTTAAACTCTATGTTTGATCCTGTAGTCCTGTGTCCAAAATGCTCAAGGATATCTTTCAAAATCTATCTTAAGTGTCACTTATCATCTGACCCATTCCATCCATCTCCCATCTGTATATACAGTGTCTCCCAAATAAAATTCACAGCAAGCATGCTGCATTAGATATAAAAGAAAATATGAGAAATGAAGATGAACAGACTGAAAATTAACTGAGTTTTTATTTACAGAAATAATTACATTTTATGCAACATGATTCTTACCTCCAGGGAAAGTTCTCGGGCCTGTTTAAATACTTCCAAATCCTCCTGTGTAACAGTGTCCTTGCTTCCCAACAGAAATACATCCGTATTTTCTTGTTTGATGCTTAGTTTGATTTCAGTATCTGTTATTTAAAACCAGCAAAAAGTTTATTCACAGATGTGAAGGTTACATATGCCTTTCCAAAGTGATACTACTAAATAGGATTGCAACTACAGCTGTTATGAATCCCCATTTTAACCAAATTTGGGATTACTAAGTAACAGAAGTGGAACCTTCACCCTGCTTCTTGTTTTGGAGTTTACTGCTGCATGAGCTATTTTTTGGAACTTGCTTGTCTGTCTGTATAAGCCTTTATAGTCCAGTTCTGCTAAATTAGTTTCGGACCTCATGAAACAGAGCATATTCTATTGCTAGAACTATGCCACCTGATAAATTCCAGTATACTCTAGAAGGTAAAAATAAACACAGGAGAAAAAAAGTTGACCTTTAATGCTAAGTCTGCATTCAAACATTATAAATTAAATGTATTTTTTCCTTAAATAAAAGTAATTATAAAAAGGGTAGCTCACAGCAGTACAGATCAAGTGTTGTGGAGACTGTAGTACGATGGAACTGTTCATGAAAAAGCAATGGAGCAGAGGGAAATGAATTGAAATGCCCACCATTATAAGCACTGACAGCACACAATCAAGATGACAGCACTACTGCCACAGAAAGGCAGGGGAAGAACAAGGAAGTAGCATGACAAGTGGCTACTCATGCGGTACTACACAGCCATAAGCAACATTATGAAGGCATTTGGGGCTCCTAGTGTCACTACAGATGCAAAAAATAATAAAAAAGTGGTGTGGTATTAGTCAGGAAAAAAAACCAATCAAAAATGTTTTGGAGATTTAGTCAGCATTAGATAAAAGGTCAAAGTTTTGTTGTTTTTGTATGAAAGTGAAGTAAGAACAAGAAAAATAGCTAAGACCTATGTGATAAGAATTTTGGTTTTGGACGGGACGCAGGTTTGGTTGGTGCTTTGTCCTTTGCTTACCATCATCCTGATCAGGTTTAATCCTTCCATCTGTCAAGCTCCCCTTCCCTGGTGAGGGGGTCCCCATCTGAGGGGCCATTTTATACTTTAATCTGCCTAGAGCCCTGTGCTTTTTAAAGAAAGCTGTTCTCTTGAGGTGAGCAATTGCTTTAAAAGCATGTCCTCTAGACACACCCCATCCAGAGGCACAGGCATGAGAAATAAACCTACTCCTAACCTCTTTCTTCCCATAGAAATGGCTATTAGATGTTGATGTGGAAGTTAATTCTGGTTTACTACACAAATGCTTGCGGGGTGCATAGCTTGGGTGACCCTTTTTCAGAGACTGTTCCCGAGTGGTATAGATATGAGAGAGTCCATCAAAGAGTCCCTTCAGCTGACTGCTGCTAGGAAGGGTACTAAAGGAGGGTATGCTTGACTGACTGGAAGAACCTTGGGGAGAGTTAGAAGAAGTTGAAGTGCTGGATTTCTGAGAACTGGGGCGCTGACCAGAGGTGGGGATTGGGGGTAGAAGTGAAGAAGGTGGAGGTTTTAGCTGTTGTGTGGTACCTGTAGCCAACACAAGAGAAGTGCATGACTGTTTCTGAGAGACCTTTTTCCTTGGACGATAGTGCTTTGAAAAGTCTATTATTTCACCTCGTGATCTGCGACCATCAGGTGATGGTGTAAAGAACTTAGTAAGGCCATCAATGAGCCCTTTGGTTTTCTTGTTAACTTTAAGTGTAGAGGCAGATATGT
This sequence comes from Daphoenositta chrysoptera, assembly GCA_013397915.1. Lineage (NCBI taxonomy): Eukaryota > Metazoa > Chordata > Aves > Passeriformes > Daphoenositta > Daphoenositta chrysoptera. Next base: position 29,629 of record VZRO01008054.1, on the reverse strand, counting down.
AGGTGGAGGTGGTGGTGATTTTGGTGGTGGCACCAGGCCGAGTGGGGTCTGTAACAGGCAATCTGCTGCTTGAATCCTTCACAGATGCAGCATGACCAGATGAAGGTGTGGTACAGACTTTAGTCTTTTGACCCCTACCAGGTGACCCCCTTCCTGTGAATGCATTCACCGATCCTTCATCACTGGTTACAGACCTATGCAAGAATTGGAAAAATAAAAATCAGCATTCAAAATCATTACTGCCAAACAGTACTACAGTTTATACAAGTCACCTAGGCCACTGTACTTAAAAAATCTTTAAAGAAATTTAAAGACATATACATTTTGGAAATACATTTCACTCTATGACATAACATCTGGCTATTTTTTTCCCTTTTTCCTTTTTGTACCCCCTCCCCTCTTACATTTAAAAGATAGTCCACAGTATATATAAATGGAAGCAGCTGGCAGAGCAAGCTCTCCCAAGTATACACCCTTCTCACATACTTTTAGGCATAGCCAAAGTGTGCTTTGTTGGAAAAAATATCATTACACCGCGTTTCTACAACCACCACTCCATCACCATAGAGTTTATTGTACACACAGAGGAGATTCATGTTTTCAGTGTTACTACAATATGAAAACAGTTAACTTCAGACTACATTTGCTTAAACTGTAGAGAAAGTCTATTAACTCTTTAAAGCAATACACTCAATCACCAGGAAACTGCTATTTTTTTCCCCCACACTCTTGCTGTATTATGTAAAATGTGGCAATAAAAATTACCACCAAAGATCTAAAAGCCAAATGAGGTAGTTTATTAAGAGCACTACAACAAAACCAAAAAAATAGAGTCTTTAGAAATTCTAAAAATAGCAAAAAAACAAAAATAGCAAAGGAAAGCAAAGAGCAAAACTATAACCAAGTGTGTTTGCAGAAAAGCCATGAACTAATCAGGCCTAACATGGAAGGTATTGGAAGAAACAGAAACTACTTAAATGCTAGGAAGAAAAAGGGCATACCGAAAGCCAACACTTGTGACAGCAGAATTATAGGTTTAACTAGTTACTAATAACTGAAGAGAGAAACTACACTGAAGAGTAGTATATACTAGCATATAGAAAAAGAACTTTTAAAACTATCTGTAGTAAAAGAAATAGTTATCAGGACATATGATCAAACTACAAAACCGAACAAAGCTACACAGTTGTATCACGTGCTTTCTTTCATTCCGTTTTCCATGCTGCTCTTTGAAGTTAGCTTATTTACTTCACAGCAGAAAGTTTGCTTCCACAGATTTTTGCCTTCTTAATTGAGATACTGAAGTAAATTGCAACAGGTTACTTCTAATTAGAGATTCAACAGCCTAGGGCTACCATCTGGTTTACTGATCTCCAAGGGCCCACCAGTTTAAGAACTAGCCCGTTTTCCACCCACACATCCTTAAATTTGGTTAGTTCCTAAGAGGCAACAAAACCAAAAACTTCTAAGTCTTTTGAATCCTTTGGTGTCATAATCCTAAGTCTATCACAATACCTATTCTCAGTACCAGATGCAGTAATCAACAGCAGTGCCAGAGGCCAGCACACACCTGGTTTAAGTTAATCTTGCACAGTAATTTGCCTGTGAAGGGCTTCCTACAGATGGTCAACAGGAAAAAATTATTCCAGTACCACTGGACAGATTTTCTTTGTACTATACAAGGACTAAGTGGCATTGGCTAACCTTCCTGTATTTCATGTGACCACACACTTTTAATGTTTGACACTATTGTCTTCCATACTCCACAATCACTTTTAAATAGGATTTCATGTGGAAGAGTCTCTTCTCTTATTCTATCTCCAGCCACTATTTTTCCAAAACAAGAGTACTTTGTTTTTATATATATGATACACTGAAGTAATAGAAATGTGCTGGCAGTATTGCAAATATTTATTTTATGAAGAGCTTCCCAAGTACTCCTGTAACATGCTCATGCAGCTAACTTGCTATGAAGAAAACCTTTATGAAAATATGAATAATCCTCATATAATACTAAAAGAACTTCTGCATCCTTTAGTGAATGATGTTCACTTTAGAAGTTGCAGCTCAGAATCTCAATAGCAAAACATAACAGTAAAACCCTCACAACATTTCCAACCTTTCTATTACATGTATGAGGAAGGAGGAGAAGCAGAATTAGTGTCGGGGGGACACTGCTGCTAAATTCACTATAGGAACCCAAATCAGAGACATGTCTGAAGAGAAGTAAGATGGCAGTACTGTATTAGAACTGGTCCTGGTTCTGGTCAGGGCAGGGTTAATTTTTGCAGTAGCCAGGTGGGAGCATGGCCAGGACCTAGGGGTTATTCTGTACCACCTCAGGGGCAGGGGAAGGGACTCTCTTCCAGGGAGAAGGGGTTCTTTCCAGTCGGGTAAGCAGGGAGCAGCTGGGTAACACCATTCCAAATAATCACATGTGAATTGTTTTGCCTATCTTGTACACTTTGTTATTGGTATTGTAGTTGTTACTGCTTGCTTTCTTATCTCACTGCTGTTTCCAGTAAATTGTTCTTATCTCAACATGGGCTCTTTACTTTTTGTGCCTTCAGTTCTCCTCTCCAGCCACTAGCAAGGGGAGGGGGCAAGTGAGCAGTGTGTGGTTTGGAGAGTCTCAGCAGTAGCACTAAGCTGGGGAGTACCACTCCTGAACCACAAAAGAGTCCTAACCTCCTGTTGAAAGTTTATGTGTTTTCTAAGGGTAAAACCAGAGGTACAACTAAAGCCCAAGGTATGGCTAGAGATACAGGGAATATTTTTATTATGCACACACAATGATATACAGAAATTTCAATGACCTTCAAATTCCTAAGCTATTTATTCAGGAGGAGAATGGAGAAGTAAAATGTTTCACCCAGTCTAACAGCATGGTGTCATGAGCCAGTACAACTACACTTTTTACTTTCATGTAGTGTCACACTTTATTCTTGTCCTGAACTACTTTCCTAGAGCAACATACATTGAACTTTAGGACAAGAACCAAAAAGGCAAGATGGAAGATCCTGGCATAGAGAAAGGGAAAAGAGAACACAGCAAGATGCACAGTACCCAGTACATCAGCTTGACTATTGGGCTATACTGTAAGTACTTTTCCTTCTATTTTCACATGTGGGCTCCACTGGCTTCAAAAATCCTTGTTTTGCAAAATGCAAAGTTTTATGGCAGCTCCCATGCAACTCTGAATAATACAAGACAGATTTTTAGACTGTAGAGAAGAATGTCACAATGTACAGAACGAGTAGTTGGTAGAGTCAGAAAGCTTTTAAGATGCTGAGCTGTCATAGCCAAACAGTTAAATAATATTTAAATAGCGGGAAAAAAGGTGTAGGTGGACAGGAACATGTGATGCAGGGCAACATGCTACTGTAGCTGACACAGAACCTGTTCCTGTTTAACAGTCAGTGTAATGTCAACTCAGTATTTGAACGCTACTTAAACAATCCTCCAACTAAGACTTACCATGTCCAACTACAGTGTTTCCTGGGAAGACAGACACTAAAAAAACATTACAGCACGCTCTTGTCTTAGATAAACACAGTCCTGAGAGGCAAGAGAAATTGCAATCTCTTTTCCTAGCAACCAGTGGCACCTTAACAGCAGAATTCAAGTAAAAATCTTTTCCGGAGTACCACTGAAATCAGAACTTCTCTATTACTTGTATAGTTTGCTTTTTGGAATGGGTTTTGTGAGCTGATATTAACTAATAAAGTAATTTTTATATAGTGTTCATATAGTTTATATAATGTTTATATAGTGTTTGTATAGCTCTTTGAGCAGAACAGTCTCCTGAAGTTGTAGATAAGTAGCTCGATATTATCCACTTTGTATTCTGTAGGTACTTCAATTATTTGAAGCTACACTTCAAAGACAGCTGTGGCATAATTATACAGAAGTTTATTTGCATCTGCTATAGGTACAATTTTTGATAAAAACTTACGGCATCTGGAAAATTAAGTTACAGAAATTTTTTTATCACCTTCTGACATGACACCAAAAGCACCTACTATAATTTAGGAGTTATTGGACATTGGGCTGAAAGGCACATACTAAATCACTTGTTATCTATTTTCCCCAACTTGAAATAGAGTTCAAATCTGTGCTTAAACCTGTATCAAACTCTTATCTGACTACATTCTAAGAAAAATTAAAAGAAATAAAACCCAAGAGAAACCTACAACATTCGTTGCTTTAATTTATTTTTCGGTCGTCCAATAGGTTTTGCATATCGTCTCCTTATTTGCGCAGCTTTCTCATGAAGCAGCTTTCTCCCTTTCTTCTTTGGTCTACAGACCTGGCAAATCCACATCCCTATATAAAGGAAAAAAAGTTTAGTTGTACACAGTTTATCTAATCTGTACTGTAAATGTGCACCAAGATACATACCAAGTAGATACAAGGTCAGCAAATTATCCTTTGAACAGGACATAGGGAAGGGAAAGTAGACAAAAAAAGTGATCGACCCCTACCCATACTCTGAAATTTTTAAAAGCAAACTGCTCATGGAAAGGGGAAAACAAGAGGCAACAAGGATCACAGAAAAGATTATGAGCAATTAGGTTCCTAGAAGAATTTCTGTTCTAGCTTGGCACTTGTTATACTACCTAATTCTTTCTTCAGACACAATTAAGACAGGGTAAAAAATTTACCTGTATGTTACAAAGCCACTAGGGTAGAGCATGCTAAAAAATATACTAGATCACACCTAGGTATATTTGTTTTAATACACAACTTGAATTTAGCATCCTTTTAACATTAGATAGCCATGTCTAAACATTCATTGTAGAGAAGGCTGGGGACTGGGAGGGGAGGAACTGAAGAAAGTCTTTAATGTAACTTTAAGATTAAATAGGGAAAGCCATAAAGATATAAGAGCAAAAGTGAGAGGTGCTGTAAATCAGAAATCCAGAGATTAGAGAACCTGAAGACACACGCATCTTGTTTGTCTGTTTTTCCAATTACTCTTACAAAAGGCCTGAAGAAGAGTCTCTTCTACATGTTCCAAGGACTTCTCTGTCAGTGTATGTACTCCAGCCATTCTAAAATTTCACCTTTAATAAACTGGTCAACAACTCATTACACAGTGAATTCATCTGGTCAACTATATGCAGACTTTTACTATTTTCCTGAGAAAAAAACGCTTCACATAATGACAAATAAAATTGGCTTTGATATGAATGAAATCATACTGTTTATCATTGAAAAGAAAAACCAAATTAGCATGCTCGAGAGGTTTTGGTCACTTAACACAAGACTGCAAACGAAAGTATTTTCATGGAAAGGATTTTTAAGATCACCTTTTGGCATTCGGGATAGTGGCGGGTCACAGCACTCCATGTGGAACCCTCTATCACAGGAGTCGCAAAAAAGCATGTTATCCTGACAGGGGCAGGATGAGGGGGTGGAGAAAAGGAAGGAAAAAAAAAAGACTTAATATGGCATTGCTTGAAGTTGTACATAAATTATTTGCATTTGTGCATGTGCTAATTATAAAGCTACTATAAACAAAGAAAAGTCAGGTAACACTCAACAAGTCTAACTTACTGCATTTTTGCCTTGGATCCTACACGCACTGCATGTCTTGCACTCAATGCACTGCCACCTCAAGGCCTTCACATTTGTTGTTAACTCAGGACAGAATTTCAAACATGATGGATGTCCTAAAAAACAGCAAAATGTTATTGAGAGCTTGACATTTAAGATTGGTTAGACTGATTTTTAAGTTCAGCGGGATGTAGTCAGCAGCACCAGAACCCTGCAAGCACCAGCTGCTTTCAGAATTTTACAACATATAATTTTACTCATCTACTTCATACAAATATACAGAATAACTGTCGTGAAATCCATTCATGAAGACAGGTAGAAAATTGACTTCTACTGTAAGTGACACCTGTGAATGGTCTACATAAGCACCTAAAACTGAATTTTTACTTTCACTAGGTTATTTCCATAGCATATTAAACTGTCATTGGTTCTGAAAAAAGTATATTTATAAACTTGTCCACACTCCCCTTTCTTAGCAGTGCAAAATAAAGAGAGGAAACCTTTAGATAAAACTGCATTAGTTATTTTTCTAACTATACTAAGTATCTACCAGAGAAACTGAATAGCCAAACTATATGCATTTTTCGTTCCAACTTATTACTTAATTACACACAAAGAACAATCTCAGAGTAATAAAAAGGGAAAAAATGCATCTGGCAATTGGCATGAGCAAAACATCCTGCAATAGGTTTAAAATTGAGAGGGTGGGTGGGAGGGGGGCCTGGCAGTAGTTGAACTACCACCTCCCACAAAACACAGAACTCCCTCAGCAGGACCATCCTGTTTTCACAGTAGCCCTGAAGGCCTACGTGACTTCTCCAATTAACAGAAGATACCAGACAACTGAACACATCCAGCACCTTAGACAGTATTGGCAGTGATTTTTTCACGTCTTCAACAACCTCAGAGTGTACCCTTAATCCAGAAAAGATAAAAGCACTGCTAAATAGGAAGGGATAAACCTTCCCAGGGAAACACTTTTTGACAGTATTATATTCAGAGATTATCTATCAAGAACATCAACACAGAAGTTGTCAGAGAGATAAGAACCCCTGATGCCATGATGCACTTAGAGATGGCTGCAATGACATGGTACGCATGAAAGATGTTTTCTTCTCACTGCCAGAGCTGGGATGAGTGCTTTCTTCTAAGTAATGCTGTAGGCACAGTGATTCAGACTTTCTCCATCGACTGTTTCTCAGCCCAAGACTGAGCTAAAACACCACAAACAAAAATACAGTCCAATCTATGAGCATTCGCTGTTTTTGTCTTCTAAAGGACTGAGGCATGAATGGCAAAGAAAACTGACGAAATGCAAAAGCCACTTGAATAAGCGACAATTTCAGATTTTACTTCCTTTTATTCTATGTATCCAAGGCTTAAACCACTTTATTGTTAAACTTTGAAAGATAACTTGAATTGTGCATATTCTCAAAATAAAATGCAGGGATACAATCTATTAGTAAGGAGAAATCACCAATAAATTCAAAGAGTAGTTTCAGGCAGATATTGAAAAAGCATAACTCATTTGATTCTCAGCATACAGTTTAAGATATACCAACATTCTTTATGGTTAAAACTGAGTTATGCACTTTCAAGAAAGTGACAAATATATATATATATATATAACTGCAGAGATGAGCTCAATGAGATACTGTTTCCTTCAATGAAACCCCCTAGAGAGGTTGATATTAGTAATCAATACCACATAAAGACTTATCAACTATGACTTAACAACTGTATTAACACATTAAAGCATAGTCATAAACCAATCACTTCCATGTAAGTATATTTATTTCCAGTTATTTACCCTGCACAGAAGTTATTTATTTCAACGAGCAAGCTGCAGTTAAAATTTTTGATTTTCATTTTGTTTTAAGTAAATAACTGCGAAGTATAAACATAAGAAGCATCCATTCTCACTGGCTGTTAACCACTGGTTGAATAAATTAGGTGTAACTGTGCTACTTTATCTCTCTTATCTACCAATGGGACATTTCTCATTCAAGCAATTACACAGCTTAATACGTTTCTTTAAGCACTAGATTTTATTATCAGACAAAAATTCAATTAAAAAATTCCACCGATATTAAATATGAAGTGCTATTTGAAATCCTTGAGCCACAAGTAACTAGAAGCCAGAAGGGTGCAAATGGGAACCATGACTCTGTATTTGCCATGTTCTTTCACTGTCTTTTCTAGGTATGCACTTGCAGAGACAGCCCAGAAATCTTTAGATTTCAAAATCCCATATGGTATTGTTCTTTAATAGCTGATAATGCTTAAACTATTCATTTTAGACACAATTTGACATAGTGCAAATATAATAACATGTATAGGGTAATGCCTACTAGACATTAGGTGGTAAATCAACAAGTTTTCAATTTTAAAAGGAACTCTGTTTAACTACGGTCATAGCAGTTATACAGATTTTGTAGTTCAACAGATTTCCATAGTCAGTTGAAGTTACTGTACCCTTCCACTGATGTTACAGCTATTTTTTAAAGAATTTGAGAGTTGAATGAAAGCATGTTTTGAGCTTCCAAATTTGCAGTATTTCAGCTCTAACTAATCTAAACTGAAATTAAAAACATACTATCTTCTCCATATCTAGAAGCTGATAAATCTCCAAGTGGTTTTCAACACTAGTTTGAAGTGCTTAACTGGCAATTTCTCCTGGTCTCACCATGTGACTTTCTTTTTAAAACTCAGCAACATCAACATATTAAATGTATCAAACAAGTTTACCAGATTACTGGAAATTTAGACCTTTGAAAACTGGAAAATTTCACCAGGAATACATATAGGCCTACCTTAAAATGAAACACTTTAAAATTCATTCGTCCCTGTTAGAGACAGTTAAGATTTTTTTATACACCGACATAGCAGAAAGAAGCGAGATCAGGAAGTCAAAAGCAAAGGTCTCATTCCTTTGTGACTAAATGCACTTTCTATAACCCGCCCACTTTTGTGTCTTCCTCACAAAGTTGAGCCTTGTTTATTCATCAAAGGATTTGATGAAACAACTAGTCTTTTAAAAGAACAAGCATTGGATCAGTGACTACAATTAAGCACAGTGCTCAATTAGTTATGCTGATATCTCCAGTTACTTTTAACTCCAACACAAATGCTGGGAACTACTCTATAAGATAATTCACAAAAAAACCCCTCTCAACTTGTGTTTGATAATCTTTTAGGTAGAAAGCAGCATTATTATTTCAGGAGACTTCAGCTATGAGCAGAGATGGTCAGTGCACCTGTCTTGGGGATGTTCCAGTTTTTTCTACCTGCAATTTCTTAGCAGTTCATTTTATTCAACTAGCTCAATATCCTTACACAGACAGCACTAATTAAGACAATTTCTATATTCCATTATTACCAAAGCATACCCTAAATCTCAATTAGAAAGCGACCTCTGCCCATTTCTTCCCAAACATTTTCTATTCCTCTTCTTCTTGACCCAAGTCCAACATCTCTGCTGCTCTGCTCTCCAGCCTCCTCTACCCATCTTTGATCAGTAAGCCTCCTGCCTCCTCAGGATAGCATACAATTTGAGAGTACCCAGAGGTATCCTACTTTGGGCTATTTTTCCCCCTTTTAAAAAATACTTATAATTCTCCAGTCACTTGACTTTTTCCCTCCTCATTCTACAACTTCAAACCCTTATAAATATCTGTCAGCAGCAGCTCTTTAATTGCATCTGCACATCTTGTTTGGAAAAATAAAAGTAGAGTTCGATTCCAGTTCTCAAGTGCATTGATTTTTCAAAATCAAGAGATAGAGAAAAAGCAGGAGAGGAAAAAAAAAACCAACACAAAACCCAACCAAAACCAAGAGGAACCATATCTGCTTTTGTAAGGGGATTTGTTTTCTCACATCTGACATCCCTCACCTTACTTCTTGAGAAAATCCTCTGTGCCAATTGACATAGCAGTGCATTTCATTTCTACTACCCAAATACTTTATCCTCCCAAATACCACAAAAATGTACAGTTATCCAGCTAGTTTCTGCTTTCAGAATGCAGAAGCACTACCTGAAAAGACAAAAGCAACTAGACACAAAAACAAAAAGGGAAAGCAGACATGCCAGTAGTGGGCACTGCAATTTAATTTCTGATCAACTGAACAATTTGCTTGCTGTGCACAACATGCAATTTCTTTTGTATTTGTTAGACAGCAAGACCAGCTTTGAGATACACTGCAATGTGCAAAATTACAAATCCAATTACAATAAAACTCCACTTGAATGAAGTTTTGTTATTTATAAATTGCACTGAAATTGGTTTTTATTTTAGCTAGGCATCGGTAGCTAAAGTTCAACCATCCAGCAAACTGATTGGCAGTCTCAATATTTCATTCCTTATATCTAATACATTCGAGGAACTAATTAAAGATAATTTAGTCTTAATGAGGCAGAGAGAATGTATCGGTGTTAATTCAAATAGAAGCTGATCCATGAAAGTCAAGACTTCCAGTTCTGAAGTGTCTTAAAACCCACCAGGGGATTATTACACAACAGAAGAGTAGCTGGTATCTAAGCTCACCTGATTAACGTAAACTCTGTGCACCAGAGTCTAACCAAGCATAAACCCTATTAATTTTCCAAATATCAGAAAACAGATTTGGAAATAGAGGAAACCTATAAACCACTAAAGGAAGACAACTTAAAATTTATGGGGTTTGCTGTTGCGTACTGCATCAAAAAAGTCACTTTCTTATTTAGGAGTGTAATAATTGGCTAAAATGACTAAAAAATACACTGGCTAAAATACAAAGTAACTATCAGAGTGACAGATTGAGAAGCAGACAATCAAAAACACATCCTGATTAACTGAAAACATGTTTTTATCCATACTGTTTTGCTTTTACTCAAGTACTGATGTAGTCATCCTGGGTACTGTCATAGCTACCTTCAGCATACCCACAAAACGATGATACTCGTGGACTCCAGACTCACAGAATATCCAGAGCTGGAAGGGACCCACAAGGATCACTGAGTGCAGCAGCCCTGTGAGGACACCCCAAGAGTCACACCATGTGCCTGAGAGCATTGTCCAAACACTGCTTGAACTCTGCCAGGCTGGTGCTGTGACCACTGCCCTGGGGAGCTGTTCCAGTGCCCGACCACCCTCTGGGTGAAGAAGCTTTTTCTAAACCTCCCCTGACACCAGTTCAGGCCGTTCCCTCAGGCTCCATCACTGGTCACCACAGAGGAGAGAAGTACCTGTTTTAAGCACAGCACAGAGTCTGCAAGAGCTGCTGCAACACACAGGAGCAAAATACATGAAATCAGCAGTGCCATTATCTTGTGCCTGACAAGTAACAGGTTGCCCAACTGATGTGGTACGTTACCTGAAATATTCAAATTCCCTTTTGAGTAACAGAATAATTTTATTTAAAATTGAACTGGATACACAAGATATGCAGCAGCAAAGACTACTACGCAGTCTTTATTACTATGATTATTCCTCAGCTTCTGAAATACTGCAAATCTGTGCAAGCAAAATTCTTGATCATCATTTGATATCACAATGCAAAACTGAGTTTTCAGAGCCAGCACAGATCCCATATAATAACTGAATTCTTGTATTGTATATGTGTGGTTTCCCCCTCCTAATTTACTCAGCAGATCTATACTTCGACATAAAGATGAATTCATACCTCTCACTTGTAATTATCCTAATTATACAGATGAAAAAACCCTAGTTTAAACAACCAAACAAAGAAAAACCAAACCAACAAACAAAAACAAGAAAAACAACAACAAACTCCTCCAGCCCCCTGGTTGCAGTTCTCAATCTATGTTTGTTCAAAGAGAGGATAAGGTTCACAAGTTTAAAATATTTTTTAGAAGTCATATTAAAACAAACATTTCTAGTCTTTGTAAATTCAGCCAACTTACCACTGCTGCCACAATCTGCACAAGACAAGAGCTCTTCTGGTTTTTTTTCACGATTTGATTCTTTCGTTCCCAAGCAAAAGCTACATATCGGGATGGGATCAGCTCGTGGCTAGGTTTAAAAATAAACAGACAGTTAGCTAACAAAAAAAAACCCAACCAGAACCCACCAGCGTCCATGGCTTTCACCTGACATTTTGTTGTACCACATATTAATTGCCAAGGCGAAAGTCCACTTTACTAACTTTGTTACAAAGTTTTTATCTTAACATATTTCACAAACTTTATGTAAATGTCTCCAATACAAGAGTAATGTTAACAAAAACAAGGAAAAATTAGAACTTGGGACACTATTCTTGCACACACAGTGGCAACTCCAGAACACAATCACTTGTTCTTCAAATGTAACAGTGCTCAAAGATCAAGATGTAAACTAGTCTTTATTACAGATTAATACAGTTCCTTTACACAAGAAAACAAACTTACTAAAAACTCTCAAATTCAAGACATATTTTATTACTTGGAAATCCAATACAACTCATACCTCCCTCTGAAACTACCATTTTAGGGTAAAAGCTCTGGATTTAACAGATCAAGAGTTATCTATTCCAGTCTGATGAGTTCCATTAGCTTTGATACACAATCATAATAAAAAACATGCAAATCTTTCAATGTCTGGAAGCAATACACAGAACTTTTCAGAGAATTACTTCAGAATTGATACAAATTTACTTCCCATCTTCCTTATCAATTATATAACAAACTATCAGAGATTAAATAACTATTATATAGTTTCTGCATTACATTTTAGAGCTTTAATGAAAATATTAACCTGCAACATTCAAAATATTAATGTATTAATGACTACATGGAAGTATCTGTAAACAAGTCTGTAATAAATAAAATTATATGCAACTGTTTCTCCCAAATGGGATACTTGAATAACAGAGTACCTTCTCAGACTGGCTTCTAGCAGAGAGTATCACAATAACTCAGATTAAAATGGTTTCTTTCACAAATTCATAGTTTCCAGATTCAGGTAGGCTATGCTGTTAGTTTAACATATCGAAGTAATAATTTATTGACTTTACCTTCATTTTACATTTCCTATTTATGCTACAATACTTTGAAAGCTGGCAGGTTATCTTCACTTGACCTATAAATCTGTACTCCATTACAGACCTGGGAAGCGGGGAATGCTTGTTTTTAAGGGTATTCTCATGAAGGAATCAGTTCCATGGTGACATGCCCTTATATGTCAACACAATACAACACAGACATATTGAAACTACTTTTATGTTATTAAGCTTTATGATCATTTTAAGTCAAGCAGCATGAAGAATACTGACACCAGGAAAGTAAGTTTGTCCTAGCTATAGAAGAGGAGCACACCATACTTTCATCTAAACATACCCTGAGGCACCATACTTTTTCTTAAAACTCTTTTAGTCCTCAGAAGGTCTGCTCACTATTGAACTCTTCACAATCCAATTACTGAAATACTGACATACTCTTACACCCCAAAGAATATACATAAAAGATAAATAGAGCTGAAGACTTTTCGTAAGGAGATGTGTGTTTCTTCCATGATCAACAAAAGGGAACTGCTATTACCTTCTTGTAACTGATAGGAACAAGCATCATCTGCAGTCCTTTGTCTTACTAAGGTCTCCATTATGGATTGTATGGTTAGCTGAAATATGAAATTGCTACTTGTACAAAAAGCTTGGACAGACCTCTTTCAAAAATGGTCATGCTTCAAAAAAAAGGATTATTGGTATTGTCAGTTTTAGCAGGATGACATTGAATGAGATCAGTAATTCTATAGGTGGGATATAGAAATTACTTGCAGGATTTTTCACTTGTTAAAAACATTGTATTTATAAATAAAATAAAAGTATTTAGTTACTATTCTTGCCAGGCATACCATAATTTCCACAGATCTTTCCCATCATTTTACTTTTATCAGATATGTCACTGGAGCAAAATGATATTAACAACAACAACAAAAATACATAAACTATGCCAATAATCAGCAGCAGGAAAAGGGTCCAGAGCTATTCAAACAATTTGCAGCATTGTATGGACGTTTCTTGACTGCTACTTAAAGTTTAATACAGATAATTTTAAAAGAAAGATTATTCTTTTAGTGGAATCCAGTAAAAATCTCCTCTTGGCAACCATACCATTCTCCTTCCCTTTGCTATAACAGTGCTTTAGCCATTTCAAAAAGGCTTGCTCTGATAAATAATTTACACAGCTTCACATATCATTCAAGTCCAGGTCCACAATCTCATCTATCTTTCCAAGATATTTTTTTTGCTCTAGGAAAAGACATGGCCATTAGCCAACATTCATTTACTTCCCTATTTCAAACATGCCCCCCTCCCTTTTTTTTACTGAAGGTAAAATAAAGGACAAAGGTTGTTGGCAGTTCAGGGCTACAAAGACTGATGTTCCCATACCAAAACTAATCACAAAGAGCTTGCAAATCCTATCACTTCATATACAAGTTTCCAAGAAACTTACAGGCTCCAGTGTATACTTTGAGGCCATTTACATTAATAACTGTTTTACAGGGTCTGATCTCTCAACTACTGAAAGTTAAGAATACAAACACACACACTCGTCAGCACAGTAAACAAGACATCATTTCAATTTGCTTTAGCTTGCACAGTCGAAGCAAGCCTGAATTCATACTGGTAGTATTAGTTCTGGCTCACAATTGTCTCAATTAGCATAAACTTGGGGCATTTGGGGTTAATTTGCGGTGGGGGCGGGGAGGGGGGCTGGTGGATTTTTTTAGCTGTTTTTTTTTTTACAGTAGCAGAATGTAGTCCAAACAGCAATGCACCTCCTACCTTAATCAAAGAGAGCTCTAAGAGAAATTAATCTCCTTTTCTAATCAGTAGTTTATCTTCTAAAATATAGCCATCACATATCATTATCTTTTGAAAAACAATTATTAGTCTTCAGGAAGGTTAATTCCATTCCATCTCTTACAGGAAGGAGTACAGTCAGTTATTCAACACTGCAGTATTTTGTACCAGATGAACCAGTAATATTTTTTGTATTAATATTTAATATTAATATTTGCATTACAAAAACTTTAGGAGTATGGTGTCTGCTCTCACACAAGAGAGGTCTGAATAACACCCAGTAACATCCTATTGCTTTAACACAACTAATAAACAGAGAAGAATTTTTCATTCATTTAATTTTGCGAACAAGGTAAATAATAACTTGCAAAACAGTTTGGTCCGCTAGGTTACTAGAAACTGAACATTCAAATTTAAAAGACTGCCTTGTGTAGTAACTGTATTCCAAACTGCAGTAAGAGCAAATTTACAGAAAATTCATCCCCTATGCCAACATGCATTCAAAAATTGAAGCTTCACAAAGAGTAGTCAGGCAACTGGATTTTCAAAAAAATGAATATATACACACCATGGAACAATGACAAGACCATCAACTCAGCACCTGTAAACAGGCTGGGTTTTTATTTTACTTTCCAAGTAGAAATTGAATTGTACTTATTTAAGCATCACACATCCAATTGCCATAGTCAATCAATCCCTTAAAACATCATACATACAACCACTGCAGTCCATTTATCCTCTAAAGAGTGTTAAAATCACGTACTGTACCACCAAAACACACCACCAAAATCTAATTTCACAACATTTATCATTTCAAAATTACTCTAAACAATAATGGATTGTGATTATTCTAACACTTGAAACAGTTTTCACTAAAAATTATATGAATGTGTGTACACTAAATTTTGTTTATAGCTTCATTATTTCAGTCACTAAAGAACACAAGAAAAAAAAAACATCTTTAATGAAAGTTTGTGGCACAGATAAAGATTAAAATAAAAAATATTGGTTTAGTACCTTCATAAAGTGCTTTGTAATTGATCCATCTGAAAAAAACCACCCCAAAGTCACCAAAAAACCCCAAAGCATTTTAACTATTTGACATAGTTCACATGTTGTGAAACATTAAGGACCTTAATGCTCACAATCTTTACATACTCTGCATTCTGACTGGTCCATGAAAAATAAAGAATCATAGAATGGTTTGGGTTAGAAAGGACAAAAATCTAATTCCAACTGCCCTGTCATGGGCAAAAACACCTTTCATATCATCACTAATTTAGAAATAATAACATAGTGCTAGCATTAGTTAAACTAGTGCAGTTTCCATGTTTAAGCAAAGACTTAGAAGTCATTTAAGCAACCGGTAAATTATTTTATTTACTTTAATGACTCACAGCTATCTATTCTGAGAAACTAACACGCTTTGCCAAAATTTTGCACAAAATCAATCCTTGGTAAAAATTCAGCTGGACTCCGGTTACCTTATACCAGAACTTGTGTCAGAACTATGGCCCAAAATAACATTTTTTTTCCTACATATTTTCTGTGCTTGTAGAATTTATATGCTTATTTGATTGTATTTATAGTTACCATGAAATTCTTAAAGCATTTAGCATGTTTTAACATCCCACCCCCAAAGAAGTCACACTAGGTCCCAAAAAGTTTTATTTTACTTTATTTTTGAGTATGCAAAGTTACCCAACACTATAAATCCCTCTTAAAGCAAGAAGACTCCGATTTGCATTGCTACAGCACTCTGAGGTTTTAAACAGATTGTCTGAAAACTGTTAGGCATTAGCTGTGTACATACAATTATGGTCTTAAGTTCTATCTCATTAAGTGTAATACACACATTAAAAGAAATTACAAGTTTTGCACACAGTTCCAAGAAATTTGACTAGTAAACCAAAAACCTCAACTGTTCACATTTGTAACTGCCTGTCCATGCCTTTTCAGAACTACCTCAACATCATCTGACAACCTGCTGGAAAACACATCCTTATGAATGATACCCAAACATGAGATCTCTGTTATCCTATGAACAGAAACAGCACATGTAAGTAATTACAGGGTTAACAGGATAGAGGGGCAAATTTTACTGAAAAGTGAAGCTGCCATGACCTTCAATACAGATCCACAGTCCTGGTCCCAGCCTATTAACAGCCTTAGGAAGGACAGAAGCAGCAAGCTGGCTTTCTCAGAATACCTACATTTTCACAAAGTACCTTTGAGGGCTATCTTCACTACTTTTTTTTTTCTTTCTTTTTTTTTTACCATGGTTTGGAAAAAGAAGTCTTTGAACAAGAAATACCACCAGTAGCATTTCTAAATACTGGTTTTTAAAATATTAATAGTGAAAAGCAAAAGCTTTACCAGCAACAGGTACTGATTCCTGTCTCAGCTACTGCAGCAGCTGCTCTTGATCACAGGCAAGACACAGTACTGTGAGTACTTTCACCTGCAATCCCTTCCCTGCATCCATTCTGTGTGTGTAAAAAACAGTTTACTTTCCACATCTGAAAAAAATAAATAAATTCATAATGTTTCAAGAACTAGTTACTGTAACTTAAACTAAACTCTGAATTTTTAAAACAACTTGGTAACTATCCAGTAGCTCCCACGTTAGTCCTACAGGCCCACAAAGCATGGTAAACAGTACACACTAACTCAAAATGATGGCAAACACATGCTGACAGGCAGGAGTGTGGAAACATTACACCTGCTACAAACCTTAATGTGGCAGCTATGCATTCAAAGAGCACAAAGCAAAAGCCAGCACAAGGGCAGCTCCAAAAAGAGAGGGCTGACCAGGGTGTGAACTTTATTACATTTTAAATCAATTAACTGCATAAATGGTGTGTATTGAGGAAAAGCTACACTGAAACTTCTCCCCAAAGATTATCATCACTGCTAGAATGCAGATTTGCATGCCTTTTTGGTATAAAACTCACTTCCTTACTACACAGTGGCTTTGTAGCTTTCTCTGCTCACATCTCCCTCCTGTACTTTGAAAGGTTATGTCTCTATGGGCGTTGTGATATACAAGGTAACCATCAGAGATACCTAGAATTGTGCAAAAAGAGTAAATTTAAAACCCTTCATGTCCTCCTAGATTCACACACCCCAAAGGCATCTAACTGCAACAGTAATACTAGATTAGTTTAGGCTTAATTAGCTGCACATAAGCCAACCTGCGTTCATGTTTTGTTTGTAGTTTATATCCACTGAAAATTTTAAAATTCCATTTTCTGTTGAAAAACCACCACCCAAAGCAAGCACAGAAGACATCTAGAGAAAGGTGCAAAGCAGCAGCTCAAAAACACAGCTAAGTCTCCTAGTCCTCTGGAGGCTCAGCTTTCATTTTCAACAGAATGAATATAAAGCCTCTGCACTTACAGAAGGGAGGCTTTCCAACTTTAGTCCAAATTCAATAGACACACAGGACTACTGAAGTCAATCTAAACACAACGCTTGGATAGCCATAGGCCCTGCTACCGTTTCTGTCAACAAATTCTGATACTTTACTTATTTAAACTGTATCCCTTCTGTGATCCTGTGTTAATTTCTATGTGCCTGGGTTTAACCCCAGCTGGCAACTAAGCTCCACACAGCTGCTCGCTCATTACCCCCACATGGGGACAGGCAGAGAGAATCAGAAGAGCAAAAGTGCAAAAGTCATTAAATAATTTAATAGCCAAAGCAAGAGCCACATACACAAGCAAAGCGTACCAAGGAAGTCATGCACCACTGCCCACGGGCCGTGTGTTCAGCCATCGCCAGGACAGCAGGGACCCTTCACATGGAACGGGTACTTGGGAAGACAAACACCATTGCCCAGTGCTGGTGTACCCCACTGCCTTCTTCTTACTCCCACTTCATACACTGAGCATAATGGTATGGAACATCCCTTTGGTCAGCTGGGATCAGCTGTCCTGCCTAGATCCTAGAATCCTCCAAGATTCTTGTGCACCTCCAGCCTCCTCAGCGGTGGGGATGTGTGAGAAGCAGAAGATGCCCTGACTCTGTGCAAGCATTGCTCAGCAATAACCAGCACTATCCCTACATTACCAACATCATTTCCAGCACAAACCCAAAATATCGTCCTATAATAGCTACTATAAGGAAAATAAAACTGCCCTAGTCAATAGCAGCACACTGTGGTAGCACTACAGAAGAAAGCAAGCTTTTCCCTCCTGAATGGGAAGGAATTTGTTCTTTAATTTGTAGGTTTCCTGCTTTGGTCCTGCAACTGGGACCAAACAATTCAGAAGTTTATTCACCTTTCCATTGTAATAGTAAGAGTGTTTCTAAATAATAAAAAGTTCTGTAGCCAAGGCTATTAATATAACTGGGCTATGAAGAAGGCAATCCTCAAGATCCCTCTTAGGCATTCTCCACTGGGAGATTAGAGCCCAGCTACAGAACCTGCCACTATCAGGTACTTTTGCTTACCAGGTTATCAATAGCTCAAGCTGAAAATACATACAATATACACTGCAGTTTCCTATTTACATCTTCCTGTAATTCTGATGACCATCACCTACATTTGTAAACATAACCTTGGGCCAAACAGTCTTCCAACTTCCTGAAATTCTATCTTCAATAGTTTAAAAGTGAAAAGATCAAGGGGAGAAAGTTTTTTAACATTTTTCAGCTATGTTATTAACACCTGTGGCAGTATAGTTCCTTCAGGAATACACATCTAAGTTGTCTCTATCAAACAGATGAAACTGAACAGACCATGCAACATCAGTACTGCATGTAGGCAATTCCACATTCAACTACAATTGGGTTTGACCCCTTCTTTCACCTTCTGCAAGGTACCCTCGGGAAATTACTTCAAAACACATTTCTAAGTTAGACTTTATATAAAGATAACTCAGTTCCATTTTCTTGGCACCTAATATATAGAAAACTTTTGTCTTCAGACTCATCTGAAATGGTATTTCAGTAACATTTAAATTTTAAGGGGCTCCACAATTTTTAAATTCCAAACTTCATCCTTTCTGCTCCCTTACTTGCCTACCTTGAGAGCATCAACTGGCTAAAAATCTAAACATCTTAATAACCAGTTTCTGGTTAAAAGACCTTTTTGTTTGTATGCTTGTGTTTGTTAAATTACACTCTTGAATCTGGCACACAAAACAACCTCAAATGTACCAACAACAGGCTTGCTTTTCTTCATTCCCCCTCCAAGCTGTCCACTGACTCCTACAGACCAAAGTGAAATCACTGCTGCAAATCCAACCAAGCAGATTATCCATAAATTGTGTTACTCCTTACATACCTATCACTAGTCAAAGAATGCCACATTTTCCAAGTGACACCTTTTCATTTCATGTAGCTTAAATTTTTCTTTTCCAAAGTAACGAGTTTTTGCTGTTCCCAATTCCCTCAAAACTCAATTCTTTAAATCCATCTAGGTGTCTTAAGAGCATCACACATTTGTTACTTGCCATGACTCTTTGTAATAAAAATAATGTCCTTCAAGCCTCACCTTCAAGTACACTACTAGATATTCATTCAGAGGTAAAGTGCCTTATGTATCTAGCTTTCTCCAATCCTGCTCATCACTTGCTAATTTCCACAAGGTCTTCTTTATCTCAGTTTCTTCATATGCTTAGGAGACTTCCAAACATGCTATCCACTGATTTTTGTCACATGTATATACAGTTGTTCAAATGGGATTGCATTTTTCAACTCCAAATTTGATCTTTTACTGCACTGCAACTAGAAGGAAGCAGGTGACACATGTAACCACAAGGTAAGAAGTGATGCAATTCACAGACCATGATCCCATGGGTATGCCAACTTTAACAATCTTTGGGGAAATGTATTGTTTTTATGCAGATTAAATAAACTTCAGTATGAAAAGCACATGCTTCATTGCTATGATATTATGTTTACTCAGATGTTTGTATATATGCATATTTTTATCCATAAATTATTACCAAAGTCATCCTACATAAATGTGTATAATGTTTGCAGCGTGGCACAGGATAATTATTAGTTGTCTTGATGCTAATTGCTCAGGGAAAATGTTTAATTGCATATTAAATTGATCATATGCATATTTTATCTAGTTTACTCTTTGGGGCAAATTTACTGTCAGCACAATCTAGATTTCAATAGCAGTATACTAAATACAGAAGCAGGGCTTTTTGAAACTGCTAGTGTTTGAAATGCAATTCTAAATAAAACAAGCAGGGCCCTGTTCTACTCCAAGACGAAGTACGTGAATTTCTGCACAAAGTCAAGCCATATTCTGCCTAGTTGCCTCATATAGCGTAAAATATTAGGGAAGGGAAAAATATTAGGACCAAAGCAGAATTGTTATGGCCACAAATTCCAGAACCCAATATGAGATTACAAGACAACTATTTCTTTGGATTTCTTCCACTGACATGATTAGGAAATAGAAGCTTTAAATAGAGAGCAGTTATGTTTTGTTTTTGTTGTGTACATTTCGGGTTTTGTTTAAAAAGTATTTAGTTGTAACTCATGCATACAATTTGACATCCTTTCTGCTCCATTATTTCCAGAGCAAATGTAGTATAAGTGATATCACTGTAAATAGCACAGCCACTTCTCTTACCAAGGCCCCAGTAGTAGAAAAATGACATGCCTAAGCTGATATTCCTACAGGCAACAAGTGGCAGCAGCGTGGCCATTGGCCATTTGTTTTTTATTCACTGGTTTCTATCTAGTAAAAAACACTGGCACTAAGATACTTCTCTACCAGGTGAGCTACAGAGTAATACAAGTAATGAAAATCTACTTATTTATCTATTTATTAATTCTAAAATGAAGTAAACTCCTGGTCTCTTTTGAAGCAAGAGAATGCCAGACAAATAGCTGATTAAATGCTAACAGCTTCATTTTTTTTTTCTTGACAGGAACTGAACTTTATTCTTGAGTGAAGAAAAGCAGTTTATTCAACAGCCAAGACACTGAAATCACTCGCAGGCATTTACCTTTACAAGCCATTGCTCAAGACACAAAGCCATTAAAAATCTGCCAGCTCAGTAAAGTACATACAGTGCATTTTATACAAGACTTGGGAGAGTAGCTGTTTTTTGCTAGATCATGTGCTGAAATCCCTGGCAGAGGATAATTAAGGTGAATAAGCACGGTAGCCCTATACCCCAAAGAGTTACCTAAGAGGCTGGCCCTTCCAACAAATGAAACAGATTGCTTTGTCAGTCTCTGCTTCTTTGTATGTATAGATCATGTGCAATAGTGACATACTGTCAAGAAATTATAATATCCCAAATCAAAAAGCAATTTCATAATTAAAAACCCAGATCACTGTAGGTCATTTTACAAATAAAGTAAAATAATCTCCCTTAGAATATAATAAAGCACCACTAACTAGTCATGTGATGTAAACCAGAGCTCGAACAGCTCAGAACAAAGCCAGTAAACATTTCACAGAAGACCAGTTTTTCTTAGAAAGGCTTTCAAGTAGGCCTATTATATAAAATTAAATGAAAGTCTCTTGAAGCAAAGAGGCTTAAAATTTGCCTTAAGTATTACATTTAAGCTGGGGGACTGGAAGTGGGGAGGGGGAATTTAAAAAAATTATTGCAGCAACTTGTACTGCGTGGCTTTTAGAAACAAATCCAGTGAAGCTTTCAAGCATTGGTCTCAATTTATCTTCCACACTATTTCCAAGTATTAAAGTCTATGAAGCCCATGAGGCCATTCTCTGTCCTACCAATGATATTAAATTGCCATGCTACTCAAGGAAAACATGAATTCTAGCATCAGCATTTGTGCAAAAGGACACAAAAAAGGACAGGAGAAGGGTCATAAAGTTCATTAAGCCAGCAGCTTGTTGACTGTAATTTTGTGAGGGATTTTTAAACAGCGCTTCAAAGGTAGTTACCCTCTGCTTCAAAAATGGCAACTGGACTGCTGATAGCCTACAGAAGCTGATAAGCAACTTCAACAAAAAGGCAAAACCAAAGCAAAGAATGAATTAAGAAATCATCACTTAGCAAATCCCTCTAACAGCACTCTTAGACCATACCCAAGTTTGAAATGGAAGTCTTCCAGAGTCAACTTCCTTTCAGCTCTGAGAGAAAGCAGTTCCTGTTTGCTTCCATCCAGTAAAAGAATTAACCAGTGAAATAACCTGTACCTACAGCATCACCCACAGTTAAGAGCCCTGGCCATTAAAATAAAACTCTCACTAGTAATACTCAAACTACGTTTGCTTGTGCAGTGGAACTGCAAAACCACTTTTTGATCTAATTCCAAATGAGTGCAGAGCATAGTTGGCACAAAACACAACGATAAATTCGTTAAAACATACTGCAGGAATCCACTTCATGACAAAATTTTCTGTGCAAAGATTTTCCCCTTGCCTCTTCCTTCACATACAGGAGAAAATACAGTATCTCAAAGGAAATAGCAAAGCAGCATGACAAGAGCTACCCTGTATAAATCACTGAAAAGTCTTTGGGACTGGATTAGTCTGTAAGACCAAGAGACAACTAAACAATTTGCTTTTATATTTCACTTAAACACTTTGTGCACGCACTATTCAGCTGTTTTACCACCAACAGATAAATACAACAAAAATCTGATCCTTGCAATGAAGCCTGCAATTCTGATCCCTACAACCTACATATTTCAGGCTCCCATATAGGCTAGTATGAGTAAAGTACCTCCCTTAACCAGTCCAAAGTACCAAGTAGATAGTGGATCCTGAGACACAATCAGAAGACTCACTATACCACTGTGTCCTAACAGTCTAAATAAAATTATTATTTACAACTCTTGTTTGTTGGTGCCTTAACTTTCCAGTATCTAAAATACTTACAACTAAGCATTTACATTTACACCATAAGAAAGAATGTTGTCAACTCAGTGAAAACCAAAAATTATATATGGCGGTTTTTAACTGCAAAGCTAGTTTAAATGAGTATTTACATTTAGGATGGGCACAGTATCTCCTTCAAATTTGCAAAAAGCAAGGATATTTGAAATAGCACTTCAGTGATGCAAATCAGAAGTTTCAAAGAGGACAGAAAAAGTTTTCAAAACTATTTGTCTAAAACATGATCTATTCAATAACAGGCTATTAAGACCTCTCTACAGCCCAACCTACAGAGGAGGCCTTTTCTCTCTGTCTCTACTTAGATGCTTACAAAAAAACCTGGAAGTCTTCATTACTAGCAAGAAGTCTTAATTAACAAATCAACATCTGAAAGGTTCAACATCTATACCTTTGAATTTCAGATTGCAACCTAACTCCACTGGGATGCCTTTTTTTTTTTTTTTTGGAGGGGAAGCAAAGAAAAAGCCCTGCAGCATAAATAATCGAAGAAATTCCCTCCAGACTTCATATTCTGCTTGAGATCTTGACTCCCCTGCCATGAGAGCTGTGCCGTTCATGCCCATACAGTTCAGAAATAACATATCATTACCCCATTTTTTAACTTCTGGCAAATTTTTCTTTGAGTATTCCATTTAAAGAGCGCTCAGCTTTAAGCAAACAACTATAAATTTTACCATTTGGGAAGAAAGGAATACCTGCAGCCCAAGCTCGTTCCTTAAAAAAAAATGATTTCATTTACATTAAGTGACCCATCAAAAAGACATACATTTCATGTTCCAAATGTAAACAGGTATGTATAGAATAGTTAATACAAAGCACTCTGAAGTTACTTGATCTGACCAGAGTGCCTTCTATCCCTGCCAAATAAATAAAACATATGATCCAGTTATTCCACACACACCAAAATAGTTTCATGATAGGCTAATTAATCATGAACATAACTTTTCAGACATTACATAATTTCACAGACTTGCTTGTAGCTCCTGCCAAAGAAAACAACAGTTTGAATGAGAAATAAATCTACACTTGAAGAGAGATGACAGTGACAAAACATGACGATAGTAGGAAAAAGAGGGGGGAAAGGAAGGGGAAGTATTAATATCACACACCCCCCCCCATAACTGTATTGCTCAAAACAAAACAAAGCTTAAAAGCCAAAAAAACATGAATCAAGCAACTGAAACTAACTTCTCACTCTAATCTTTTTTGCTTCTTTAAAATTGCAGACTATTTCTGGAAATTATGTTTGATAGAACTTGAGAAACAAACCTAAATCACACAACTTATTCTGTGGCACTTATGTGGGATCAAGAATGTCCTTGTAATTGCTGTGGGGTTATTTCTTGTTTGGGACACATCTAGTAGCACACAGATCAAGCACAGATCACTATTATATTTCAAAATGGCCTCAGATCTACATTTCCAACCTGCCAATAAATTAATATCTGATTAATTCAAATTATATATTAAAGAAAGTCAGATATAAGGAAAGGTAAAAATCAATTTTTCTTGGTAATGTACTTTTAATCCCCCTTGTGGGCCCCTCTGATAACAAATTCAAACCCCAAATGGCCAAGACACTCTAACTAATCTAGTAAGACTATGCAGGCAGACAGAAGTTTTGATTTAGGAAGTCCATGATTTCTACTGTTAGGAAAAAAGGCTCTCAAAAAGTCCCTCCAAATCCTGTATCAGTAACAGCCCACACAACCTGCAGATGCAGATTTATATTCCTTCTAGTTGTGTCATTGCAATTCAGTGATTTAGTATTCATATGAGAACAATTGTAAGTTTGACAGTTATTCACTAAGGTAAAGTTTATTGTTCAAAGAGTGCTGGAAAAGACTGATGAGAACTAATAACTTGGTTATGTATCATGCCCCTTGCCACATTAAAAATAAGGTGAAGAACATCTCCGTATCAGAAGTCACCAGGACCGAAAACATCAGCTGTAAGCAAAAGCTGCTGTTAATGTTGTGATTCTATGAGTGTTTCCTAACATCATCTCTCTCTCAGAAGCTCAGGAGAAAGAAGTAGCACCATTACATCCCCAAAACATCAACTTTAATTATGAGATCTTTCATGCACTGACACCATTCTCCTTCACAATAACTACAGATAATACCCACAGGTACAGAATGAAGTAAAGTATTTTTTACTTTGTTTGCAACTTATCTTCTTCAGGAGGAAGGACATTACAAGAGTGTTTTACTACATTATAAGACTTCTGTCGCCTGGGAGAAAATGATGTTCGTTCCTCTGCCCACAATCATAGTTAATCATGCAGTACAGTCACTACTCCAGCACCGCTTTCTAGGAAAAATCAACACTTTCCCTAAGACATCTGCCCTACTCATATGAATTTGCAGAATCATAGAATGGTTTGGGTTGGAAGGGACCTTAAAGATCATCTAGTTCCAAGCCCCAGCCACTGGGGCATGGTGGTGGGGGGTGTGTGTGTTTCACTAGACCACCTTGCTCAAAGCCTCATCCAACCCGGTCTTGAAAACTCACAGGGATGGGACATCCCCAACTCTGGGCAACCTGTTACAATTCTTCATCACCTTTACAGTAAAGAATTTCTGCCTAATATCTCATCTAAACTTTACTCTAACCATTTCAATTGAACCTGCTCTTAAACCTTTTAATTCAAACTCATTACCTCTTGTCCTATCACTACACAGCCTTGTAAGAAGTCCCTCTCCAGCCTTCCCATAGGCCCTTTCAGATACTGGAAGGTGCTATACGTTCTCCCCGGAGCCTTCTCTTCTGCAGGTGCAACAAGCCCAACTCTCTCATCCTGTCTTCATAGGAGAGATGCTCCAGCCTGCTGAGCATCTTCATGGTCTGCTGACCAGCATCCTCTAGAGAATCTGCACTGCTTAGAGGGGAAAGGTGGAATGAAAGTATAATGGAATACTGAAGTCATCAGCTGAGGGAAAAGGTATTCGCCATACAAACCTATACACACTCCTGGAAACCAGTATCTCTTAAGATGAATGACTTTTCCCCAGAACACCTCTGGTGAATCTTCTCTGGACACACCATAAAAGGAGATAAATTCGGTGCAAAAACACAAATTGATGTCAAGTCAGACAACAGGGAGACACAGCAAATCAGTATCAGAGTCCTGAACACTGCCAAGGATGGTGATTCAATAATCTCTGGGCAGCCTCTTGACTTTCTCAAGAATAAATCTTTCTATTAACCATCACAAGCACATTCTCTAAAAGCTTAAAATCTCTGAAGCCAAACGGAAGTAAAAGTCACAGCCTACCAGCAGACAAATCACAATGGTACCACCTGACAGAGTTGTATAAGATGTCAGAGCCATGTTGCAACTTTTGTTTATACAGAGGCATAAATTTATTACTGCACTAGTTAATCCCACATTCCCTCACTTGAAGTTTATTTCCACTACAATTCTGAACAATGTACTGAGGCGTTTTTACAGCTTTTGTAAAGTTTAATTTATTCACTTAATTTAATTTTAATTTAATTTATTCAATTTATTCAATTGTTTAATTGAAAACATCTACATTAAGCTACAAACAGCTGCTAGAACAATAATTCAATGAAGAGCTCCAGTTTCTGTTTTGGATCCGTAATTTCCCTCCTTTCACACTGTCTTTGGATAGTTGATTAAAGCATCACTGTTTAGAAAAAAACTCAAAAGTTAAGAAATGTTCTTTGCTCTTCCCATAATACTTAAACACCACTGAAGAGAGCCCAGCACTGAGGAGCTCTGACCCTATCGCTTGAACTGAGGCTGAATATGCAGCTGGTCTTCAGTTCTGCACAGGGAGTTACTGTGTGACAGTCAGCATAGACACGTACCCCCAAACAATATGAGAAAAAAAGGAGAGAAGCCTACAGCACACTTTTCATTGAAAGGTGTCAGCTCAGGGTAAGTAACATAAATTAATATTCATTCATTCTCAGCAGTGGTTACACCAAGAACTTTTCAGCTTAAAGACTAAATTTACAGAGACATGGAACCTTCTTCCTGCCCCAAACTCCCAAGTACACTGGAGACAAAAGTGAGAGGACTGTGCAGTAACTGTTGAAGTGAAGAGTTTCTGGGACACCTGCAATACAAAGCAATTTAAAAGTGATTGTCAGTCTTAATTCCATGCTCTAATTTAGCAGAGTTAATCAACATGCACTCATTTATACTTGATCTGCTCAGAGATTAAAGCAAGCATAATTTCTCTGAAAGAACTTTACTATTTTCCCTAGACATCATGTTAGTATTTTAAAGTAATTCTAAAGTAATTATATTCTTAAGACAACACACCCACCAACTGATAGACTATTCACAGTTTTAGACTATACCACCTTGTTTTACCTCAAAAAAAAATTTAACAACTTTTTAAACTGACCCTTCCACTCATTCAGCTTTATCAGGAAGAATTTAGGGAGATGCCTTCATATTATTTCAGTTTGAAAAGTGATCATCTGGCAACCAAACCCTTTAACTTACTCGTAATGCCTATTAGGTACGCATGAAAACTGTGCAGACATTGTAGCACAAAGAAAAATCTATAAAAATATTTGGTCATATGATTGAGTCAGGGAGGACACCAGAAATACCGAATTTCTATTTTGACCACAGTGGAGAAAAAGGGGATTTTCCAGTGTCCTGAAAATATGGTCCCAGGCCCGAAAACCATCTAGCACTTGTCTCCTACAGTGACAAATCTCTGCATACCTAGTTTATGTGGACAAAAGGACTCAAGTTGAGCTTATGCTACTTGAGCAAGTGAAGTAACTAATGCCAGAAAGAGCATTTTGGCATACCAATAAACGTGTACAATAGTCTTAAGCCCATTAAACATGTTTTTGAAACACATTTGTCCTTGAAACTATCTCTTTAAAATAGCATGCAGCTCTAATGGACACCTCCCTGCTGCATGAAAGGACCTTCTCAAAAATTCGGATTATAAAAAAAGGGTTTGTCTATACATTCACATTATGATGTATGTGTAATTCATGTTGAAAGTTTAAGTGCATCTCTGTTTCATTCTAAATACTCTACCCATCTCACCTCTTGGAAGGAAAATCATAAGAAAGAGTTTAAAGAACTGAAGTATTTTGCATAGTTTTTCTGCCTTCTGAACAGTTTTTAAGCCTAATTCCCAGTAGTTCTTCAGTTGTAGCTTTACAAAATGAATGGCATGGCAGAGCTGCAAACTCTTACCACTGCCATCTAAGCACCAATAATCAAACCACAACTCAAAAGTTACAATACTTACAGACACTAGAAATAAAGCAACTGAATAACTTCTGTAAATGTCCAGGCTTAACTTATACCCAACTGATCTCATATAATGGTCCCCTACATAAAACATACAACATACAACAAATTGTGTTGGAGCAAAGAAATACACAACTTGGCAAGACAACAGGTTTGTATCCAGACTAGCATGGAGGCAGGAGAAAGGGACAATGTGTATTTCACACAGGTGCATGCACTTGAATTCTGCATGTAAGGCAAAAGAAGTAACTGATGCAACTGGGTTCTGCTGCAATATCATCACAATTTTGATACTGAGGACAACTACAGCTAAGCACTTAAATTGATTTGCCACTTCTAGTTCCTCAATTAAGTACATAATCATCTGATCACAAGAAGTGTATAAAGCAAGACTGAAGGGTAAACATAAGACAAGATCACTCATGCTTTAGTAGTAAATTCAAGGGTAATGGCAGGAAGGCAGGGGGAGTTTCCCTGTCAACAGTAACCTTCCTGAAAGACTACTATATCACATAGTTAAGATAAAAGAACAGTAGAGAAATGTATCAAGAGGAAACAGTGAAATAAAGTTTTGTAGAACAGGAATAACACTGAACCCACTTTTGCCTCAATAAGCTTAATAGCATTATCGCTAATTAACATGACCTGCCCGAAGTAAGTTATAATCCTGAAAATCCAAGACTGCAATGTTCTTGTAGGGCAGAGTTTGGACTTGATATCCTGGAGCAACCCCTACTCCCAAATCAACAATAACAATCTACAGAGAAGGAGGATGAATTTTAGCATTTCTTAAAGTCTGACCTACAGACTGCTCTGCCCATATAGATTTCCTAAACTAAGTTATAGTTGCCACATATATCTGAAGAAGACTCTGTGGACCACACCTGTTGGGGTTTTAAAAAAAGGCGTTATCAGGTTTTTTTTTCTTTTCCTCTTAAAGAATTTTTCCCCATACGTGTTGCTAGGAAACAAATTGCTGAGTACTTAAGAGCGACAAAAGACCTGGCCACAGGGACAGGTCCAAGTGGCTGCCCTCTTTTACCTGGGATTTTATCGTGCAAAGCGAGAGGCCACAAGATTTGAACTGAATAAAGGACGGTAGACAGGACCCCTAACTCTCTTCTTCTGGCATTGGAGTGGAGAGTGGCTGCTCTCATGATGCAAGGAATTCATCGCTTTGCGCTCTT
>VZRO01008053.1:153167-195678 GCA_013397915.1 Daphoenositta chrysoptera | reverse complement strand
TCTGGCGGGGGCTGCCGGGCAGAGCCGTCCGTGTCCTGCCCTGCGTGTCCCTCGTCTGTTCCCTCGCATGGGCTGCGCTGTGCTCCCACACGGCTGCACGGGCGGCACTGCGGCTCCCAAGTGCCTTTAAAACCCTCCCCAAGGCCCTAGGTTGTGGTTTCTGGTGTGGCAGCGCTGTTGTGGATGAGGCTGCCGTGTCGGGAACGAGCTCTATAGGGTGCTACAGAACGCCTCTGTAATTTGTCCTGATGCAGCTTGGCCTCCGCAAGTAAAAGGATTAGTCTCTTGCCAGGTGGTTTTAACTGTGCTTTGAATTAACATCTGTTTGTATTAACAAAACCTGACACGCACAGGGAGTGCTTCTGGCAAAGAGGGAGGTGTGTGTGGTGTGCAGCCGATAAATAACAGTGGTTAATAATTGTTTTGTTAACCGGCAGTGTAAAAGCCATTGCCATGGGCCCCATCGACCTCATATGCACAACAGCCACAGTGCCCACGGAGATAAAGGTCTCCCAGGCCCGTATGGCATTGATGAAGACCCCAGCACCTGTGATATTGTCAAGGCTACGCAGTAAGTACACGTTCTGAGTGTGCAAAGTGTTGAAATAGATGGGAGTGTCCTCAATTGTGAGCCAGGCTGGATATTTTACAAAGGAAACGTTTTCAGTTTCATTTTCTCCCTGGAGTGGAAGAGGAAAAATCAGTTACAGCTGCTATTGTAAATAAAAGCATTTCAAGCAGGTTTGTTTAAGTAGAAAATTCTATTCATCAAGGCACAGCCCCACTCTTTTTACAAAGCTTCCTTTGAATGCAGCGTGGAATTTGCTTGAGTAGGAAGTGCTGGGTGATGCTTATTGAGATGTATTTTTTCTTTATGTCTTCTCTATATTTCTGTATTTTCTGTCTTTTCTATATTTATGGAGACAGCATACAACTGTCTCCAGACTGGAGAATATTGAAGAAATGATAAGTAAATAGATTTTTTTTTTCTCATTTAAGGTATGGAATGGTAGAGCGATGCAAAGAACTGGTGGAAGCAGGATATGATGTTCGACAACCAGACAAAGAAAATGTGACTCTTCTTCACTGGGCAGCAATAAACAACAGACAGGAGCTGGTGAAGTAAGCTGGGAGTCCCTGTGACAGTAACACAGAGTATTCTGCCACTGTTACCTATAATCACTTTGTTACTTTTGTCCTGGAAAACAAAGGAATGCACTACTTGAGAAGAAAAGGGTAGAATTCAAATTTTAAAGCACTTACCTTTGTGAAAATGTCACTGAAATGTAAAGATAGCCTGGTTTCTTTATGTGTGAAATCATGTATTGCATGAAATCATTCGATTTTCCTGGGTTTCTGTAACAAAGTTGAAAGCTGATTTTAGAAGTACCTTGCTAAAGACTTTTTTCTCTTCAACATTTTCTTGACATGGTGTCGTTTACTGCAAAAACACTTCTGTCCATTTGCTTCTCTAGTGAATTTTTTCTTATGAGTCATTTACTCCTTTAGCTGTGTTATCATTAGTGAAATGTTTTGCTGTTTTGTTCTGTCTGTTCCTGACCTTACTGTGTTGTTACTACACAGATACTACATTTCCAAAGGTGCAGTAGTGGATCAGCTCGGTGGAGATTTGAATTCCACGCCCCTGCACTGGGCCATCAGGTAATGCTGCTTGCAACCACTAATTGCAAATCTGTCAGTGTTCACAGCTGTGGTGGTGTTTTCTGAGATTCAGAGAACAAAGCACTGCTTGTCTGGAGAAAACATAACCTGAAGTAATTCTTCTGGAAAAACTTCTGCCAGTGTGAATTCTCCCATTGGAAGCTCAGTGCTTTCTTCTGGGCTATCAGTCTTTTGCCAGAGTCAGAGACTTGGATGACTGCTCACAGGAGAAATTACTGTAGAATAAGCACTGTATTCTAAATTAACGCTTTGCCCTAGGCTCATTCATTAAGGTATATATTTAATATAATTTCCCGAAAAAAACCATGCAAATCCAAAATCTTTTGTGGGATGTCTCTGAGAGCTATTAAGGCAATGCTTTCATTAAAATACCAATTTTTAATATCATCTCTATAGTTTCATTTCCCATATCGTTGTAGACAAGGACACCTTGCCATGGTCATGTTGTTGTTGAAATGTGGAGCGGATCCCAGTCTTATTGATGGGGAAGGATTCAGCAGCATTCATTTGGCAGTGCTGTTCCAACACATGCCCATCGTAGCCTACCTCATAGCAAAAGGCCAGGTATGTTGCTGATGCCCCCAGTGTTGTTTTCTGCTCATGAGTAGCTGCCTGTGTGTAGGAGACATTTCAGAATCAACTGGTTTTTTTTTCTAGATGAAAAGCAGTTATTTTACACCTATTTTTCTGTACTATAAGTGCAGACAAATTTAGATTTTTTTTTTTAAATTTGCATATATTATTTTTTTTAATACTCTTCCCTGTTCCTGTCATCCCCCACATCCAGACTCACCTACGTTTCAGTGTTTTTAGGAGCATGGTTAAGGCTGTGCAGATTTGTATTGCTGTGAAATAAGCACTGGCTTTTAAACTTAGGAACAAAAAGCAATATATAATGTGTAGACATCATGAAGTATTTCTGATTTGATTATAGTTTTGTCACTAATAATTATGCAGTTGTCCATCAATTGAAGAATGCAGAATAAATGATCAGACTAGGTCTGAATTTTCATTAGAAATGCCTGTGTTTAATTTTGTATTGTATCCATGGTAGTTGATGACTCCTAGCTTATATCTGAAATGAGCAGAATTAATGACAAGTGTAACAACTCGCTAATAAAAATGACAGGAGAGTTCTTGAATGATCTAGACTGATTCTGAGATACAATCTAGTCATGGGATTTAAAAGTTTGCTAAGTTTATTTTCTTTCTCATAAAATTCTCTTAAGGAAGAGTAACTGACTTCTGGAATGTAGGGATAGTGGTTTATATCACAGGCTTAATAAAGTTGTTGGCCCACCTGTCATGTACTAAAAAAAATCCAAGTGATTAATTCTTTTAAGTAAATCTGCTCTAATATAACGATGGATAGAGGCAGGGAACAAGAAAACCTTTGTTGTGAAGAAGGAAGAAAATTAGAAAGAAAGAAAATTAGAAAGAAGGAAGAGGAAGGAAGAAAATTTAGGTTAGGTATTTAACTATGTCTTGAGATACATAATCCTTCTTTGTTGTTTTAATAAACCTGTTTTGTGTACTTTCTGTACATGTTATGTGCATCTATTTACACAAGGAAGATGGTTAGCATTGCTTTACAAGGGCCTTCTTATTTGTAGTATTTCTTTGCAAAAGAGGACAAGAAATACTGTTGACATGATTCACTTAAAAGTATCCTTAGTGGAGACTCTCCCTTAAAAATTCCCTTATATGGAAACTCAGAATATTCTATAAGGAATGATATTCAAGACTTGTAGAAGGAGGAAAAAATTTTAAATGAATGTTGGCTTCTTGGCTGATAAAATTTGGTTTCTGTCCATTTTCTGTTGATTAGTGAAGCTAAGCCAGTTGTATAGCCCCGAATTTCACTGTTCCCTGAAATCACTGGTAATCACTTGTTATCTTATTCCTAGAACATAGACACAACAGACTTCAATGGACAAACACCTTTAATGTTAACAGCACAAAAAGCCATGGGGTAAGTAGAGAATAACTGAAGAAGAGTATTGCATTGTACTCATGAAGCAGTGAGGTGAATTTTTCTTACTATTTTTTTAAAACTGACATTCCTTTCCCTTCCATTTGTACTAAAATATGCAGTATTTCAGAGATCAGGAGTTGGGAATGGCTCATTGGATATAGCAAAGAAATGGAAAAGAATTTCTAAAAGAAGTTTAGGTTTGTGGCTGAATCATCTGCAGCCTTATTGTATTTTCTGCAAAATGAAAATAAATGGGTGTGGATGCAGTGAAATGCATTTAGAACAAATAAAATGGGGAGATACAAGCTACACATGGTGTTGCAGAAGATATAATCTGTGTTAGGTACCTCATATTTGTTAAAATGGTAATGTAACATAGTCTGGAAAAAAACTTCCTGGGCAGGTCTGGAATTCTAAACATGGATCTATCATTGATGAGCTTGTTCTGAGAAGGCATTATATATCTGCTGTTATTTCACAAATAGGGACTCTTGTTTTATAAAGTGTTCAAAAGTTTCATTTCCAGTCTAGATTATCTTGTTTGTTAACTCTTATACTTTATTTTCATCTAGACCAGAACCCGTGAGGTTTCTCTTAAAGTTTAACCCCTCTCTCAATGCTGTAGACAATGTTCAAAAGAATACTGCACTGCATTGGGCAATAGCCTCAGGAAATACCAGTGCAGTGGATCTGTTGCTGGAAGCTGGTGCCAGCCTGGACATAAAAAATGTCAAGGTAGATTTTCCTTTGTGATATTTCATGTGGCATGAATGTGTAAAATGAATGTAAAGAAAAATCTCAGTCCTCTCCATGCTGGATGTAAATTGCAACAGGGGTTGGCTAAGAGCAGGTGTAATTAAAGTGTTCTTAGTCCTTCCCAAAAGGAAGTAGCACCTTTCCTGAGGTGTGGCTCAAAGTATGAATGCAAAGGTTCTTTGCAGCCTGTGAGTGAACACAAGGCTTGGCTGTTCATTACACAACAGTAATTGTGTCCTTTGCAGATTCTGCCTCCCTCACCTTTTTTGGTTTCATTATCTTGGGGGCCTTGTTTCATTTCTTTTTCATTTCTTAATTTGGCTGTTTTCTACTTAATAACGTTGTGATGAAGACTTGGGCAGATTTTAAAAAATACATTTCTTAGTGTCCAGTCAGACTCATAAGGACTTCCAATTACGTGGATGTCCTCCTTTGAAAGCTGGTATTTGGCAACACCTGTTTGTACATTCAAAAGGATTATCACATATGAAAGGCTTCATCTTAATATTTGTAGAAATTGATAGTGAGAAGTATAAATGTTGAAAGTATCAATTCCTATGACTATGTAGATATGTTATTGGAGGCAGTCCAACAGATAAATAGATGCAATCTATTTACAAGTATCAGCTTTCAGAACTACAACGCTCTGATTAAAGCATGTTAGCACTCTGAGTTTAGCTTACTCTTGCCTTAAAAAAATAGTGGGGGAGGTGGGGCTGGGAAGTAACTGCCCAGTTAGTCTTGTTTTAACCACATTCATTTCTTGCTTCTGTTAAAAGTGAGAGTATATATGTGTTAAGTACATAAATAAACAAACAAACAAATAACCCTCTCTGTTGTTAAAGGGAGAGGCACCGCTTGACCTTGCTTATCAAAGTCAGAATCACTTCATGGTTTATATGATACAAGAGGAAGAAAGAATGAGAAACAGGAGAAATAACAGATTACTGAAAATAGTAGAGAAATATGAGGTAATTTCCCGAGTAATAACTAATAGAAATAAACTAGAGCATGCTGTGTTTAGAATGACGTGCAAATTAATAAGAGTAATTTCTGAAACTGGAT
Source organism: Daphoenositta chrysoptera (assembly GCA_013397915.1). NCBI lineage: Eukaryota > Metazoa > Chordata > Aves > Passeriformes > Daphoenositta > Daphoenositta chrysoptera. The sequence continues at coordinate 190,199 of VZRO01008053.1, read as the reverse complement.
GCACAAAATAGAATTCTTTAAAAGCACATAGGATTGGTTTGGGTGGGGGGTTTTGTGTCATACCTCAGCCCTGCTTTTGATGTATTGATGTCTCTTATCTTGAGTCTTTCAGCATTCATTATTACATGAACTGAATACTTTGAAGTAAGACCTGCTTGAGAACTTTGTCATATTTTAACAATAATAATTTTAACAGCTCTTCCTGATGTTGGCATCTGCCTTGACATTCATGTGGGCCATTGGATATGTCATGAACTTAAGTTCTGATTCTTGGCTTTTAAAAGGAGGTTTGCTTCTCAGCCTGCTATTTGGGATGGCTCTGTTTGTGAGGTTTGTGGCTTTTTCTCTCTGTTTATGTACTTACTTGTCAAAGACACTTAAGAAAGTATCTGATGCACAATTCTTCCCAGAGTTCAGTTTCATTTAATATAAAAGATACCTCCTGAGAAATGGTTGCACGGTGTGTGAAGAATTTAAATATATGTACTTTTTAGAATGATTGACCATAGAAATTAAATGTATTTAAGTGTACACAATAACAGTTTCTTGTCACTGAAAGATTTGAAAAAAACCCCAAACCCAGTCTGTTAGCTAATTTTAATGTCAAAGAGTGTTATTGATGGTCTGCATCTGGTAGACATTGAGGTATCTGCTCAGAAATGTGCTTTATCACAACTTTTTCCTGCTATATTCTGTCACAAAATAAGTTTTAATGATCCATCCCCTCTCCTTCTGCTCCCTAGACCTCCCAGTGTTATCCTGAGCTGCTTCTCACTTTTCCTGCCACTGTCAGTGGTCATTGATATGGCAATGCTATCTGTGTGCAAAGAGACAGAGATTGGACTTTTCACCCGGTCCTACAGCTCTTCTCATATATAATATTGTGCTGGAACACAGCACGCTTCAGTTTTATTTTTGCATTGTTAACCCCCTATATATATGGATAAAAAATGCTTTGGAGTGACAGTTCTTGATTGCTTTGAGAGGCTTGAAATAAACTGTGTACATGAAGTTTTTACAGAACCAAACCAGATTACATATATTCTATGGATTTAGGTTTTAAATATATTTTGAAAATATTTTTTTCCTTTAATGTTCTTTCAGGCAACTCGTGGGGCTCAAGAATCTAAGGTATCTTCCCACAACATTTCTTCTAAGTTCAGTTTTTTGGATGGCCATGACCTGGTTTTTCTGGTTCCTGCCTGATATCCTTTATACTCAAGAAATGCTTTATAGCTCTGCATGTCTGGCTGGTATTGTTTAAATAAAACAGAAAAGCTTCAGAGGGAAAAAAAATCAAATTTGTTTTATATCTGTGAAATATTCGAAGGCAGAAGCCTGGAGGACTTTTAAGGAGGATGACAGGGAGCCATATTGTGATGCAGGTTTATGCAGTTGTAAAAGGTTTCTCCAGCACTCAAACTGGACAGAATATTCCACTTCTCTGATAAGATAACCTTGGAAGGAAGGAGAGGATCCCACTATAAAAGTGAAAGTAATTTTTTTCTTTTTGTGTGTTGCTTGTAAAGTAGTATCAACTCATTTTAGAATATTCTTGTTTTGTTTGACAAATAGTGGTGATACAAGTTATAAAAATATAGTCCTTAACCTGGCTCTCACATATCACAAATGCAATTCTCAAAATCACTGTCGTGTTCAGCATGATGGGTCTTCTCTATTATTTCTATAAAACCTGGAGTACTGATCCTGGATATATAAAGACTTCAGAAGAAGAAAGAAAAGAGGTAGGTGGTTTTGTAACAACAAATGGAAGGGCTGACCTGGTGCACCATGTATTTGCTTCTGGTTGATTTGTTTGTCATCATGTGGAACTTTGTTAAACTTGAAAGTAGTGAAATATTCTTCCTCAAAGGTTATTAGCAATATCATTGAACAACACAGATCTTGGAGAATTTCTCCTTCTACTGCTTGTTTCCTTCTCTTCCTCATCCTGCTATAATTTCCTTGCCTCTGTCATCTCACTGAAGTGTGAGCTTTGGCCAAACGTTGTACAGACCCACTGGTGTTATCTGTGATACCAATTCACATTTAAAAAATAGAAGTTTCATATGGTTTCTGCTCCAGTTGTCTCTGGTTAGAAAGAAATCGTCACAGTGCTTTCCTATATATCATATGCTAGTAATTATTTAAATTTTATCATGTGCTTTGTAGATGGGTACAATGGTTTGATTTTTGTGCTTGAACATCATGCAACTAATATTCTGTTTTGTAACTGTTTGATAGCAGCCAAAAGAAATCATGGGCAGCCAATCAGCAGAGAATTTAGTGTTTGGTCTCCCCAACCTATAGGTTAAGGAAAGCATTTTGTTTGTGATCTCATGGCTCTCACTGAGGTTGTATTTCATCCGATTGCCAGGGAGAATAAACTGCAGTTTTAACTTACTGCTGCAGAATTTATAAATGTTGTGTCCTTGTAAAGGAGCAGATGTCATCTCTCTGAAGTCTGGCTGACTATATGAGAGCTGCCATCTCATTTTAAGGAATATTTAATTCATATTCTTTTGGCAACACAGAGATACTTTTCTGAATAATCTTGTGTAGGTGAAGCTGCCTTAGTCTTTACTGGTTTGTTTTGCCTTGTGGATCTCTTTAAATAGCAAGTTCTTATTCCTGTTCGTGCTTGGCACTTAAAATACTTACAAACTGCAAAAGGCCTAATGTAGAAATCTTCATAGCACCTATGGAAATGTGACCCAAATGCAAGCACAAAATATTTTGTCTTTCAGAACATTATAGCTCTTGCAGAAGCGGGTTGCTTGGACTTCAGAACATTTTGCACATCATGTCTTGTAAGTGGGGCTTTTTTATTTATATACTTTGTGAACCTGCCTTTTACTCAATACTGCCTTAAAAGCTTTTTTCCTCACTGCTTGTCATTAAAGTGTTACACAAGTAGTTTGTTATATATTGTTTAGATTTCTTTATTTCTTTTATGGTGACAAGAGATGCTTTGAGGTCCTTGGACTCTAAATGAAAAAAAATTTATTCCATCTCCTTTTTTCTTTTTTTTTTTTTAAATTAAGGTGTATGATTCTCACTTATGTTCTGTGTTGTGAGGTCTGTGACACAGTAATTATGCAAAATGTGGTGGTAACTGTAAGATGATGCCTTAAACTTTGAGCAAAGCAGATGCTCCTGCTATGGGTGTATTCTTTTCCTTCATCCTCACCTAGGTAAGGAAGCCTGTGAGATCTGTGCATTGCCTTGCTTGCCAAGCATGTGTAGCCAGATATGACCAGCATTCTCTCTGGACTGGGCAGTGCATAGGTGAGAGTGTGTGTTTTATCAAATTTCAAAATGCCACATATTTAAAAAGTTACAGAGATAACATTTATCCCCTAAAGAGAGAGCACACATGATGCAAGAATATCCCATTGATACCGAAGGGCTCTGATAGGTGCTAGAGGGAAATTGGATGGAAGAGAGAAAAGCAAATAAAATTATTCAGGGGGTAGAGAGGTCACCCTAAGAATAGAGACCACAAAATCTGGAGCTCTTTCTTTGGAAAGAAAAGGAACAGGGGTATGATTGAGACTTTCAAAAAGGAACAAAAAAAATTATTAAGATGGTGGCTAAAGTGACTGCAGAACTGTTACTAGCCAAGCACATTGTAGTAGAACTAGGGATTTAAAATTGGTAAAGAAAAAAATGTCTCCACATGGCAGGCAGTGAAATTTTGGAGCTTGCTGCTGTAAGGGTTTGCAAACACAAGCAGTATCAGCAGGTTCAGAAAGGGATTAGACAAACTTTTTTGGACAATGTGTCCAAGAGTAGATGCTAAAAGAACCAGACAAGTGTGCACACTCTGACATTTTAATGCAGTAGCTGTGGATGAGGAGGATGAACTCCAGGAGGTGGCTGGACTCTGTGTCCTCCTGAACTTCCACTGCCTCTTGTCACTGTTAGGGACAGTTCCCAGGGAGCAGCTGTACCACTGAGATAACCCCCAGGGCGTTTTCATCCTCTTGTGTTCTTCCCTCTTGCTTTCTCTCTTGCTTTCTGGCTCGTTACTGGTGATGCTTAAGATAGAAAGGTGACAGCTTTACATCTGTAACAGTATCTTTTTCACTTATTTTTTTTTGCCAATAGCCTTTTTTCTAATGTAAAACTCTATTTTTACAATGTTTGCTATTTACAAGGTGCCAGACATCCTTCTGATATGTCGTCTCAAAGCTTTGAGCAATATGATTGTAATTAAAAAAAACCCCATATCTTCATATAGCAGTTTTTCTGACAGAGGTCTGGGGGTTTTTATGTGTATGTTTTCAATTCTGAAGCACACAAGGTCAGATAATTGAATAGCTTAGATTTCTCAGTCATACGATACAATTTCATTGTGCATGGGAGGGAGTTGTGGTTGCTTAATTAGTCCTCATCAAACTAAAACAGCTGAAGGCCTGCTCTGAAGGAGAGAAAAATCCTGGCCGACTTTATCAGAACTAATTTTATTATATAAATTGGGGTGGCTTACAGGAGAAAGTTGAGAGAGAGATCAGCCTTGTCAAGCTCTCTTGTGGATGGCAGAGGTTAAAATAAGACATGGTTTTGACTCTCTTTTTATTCCTGTTAACTTCAGTGGAAATGCAAGTACTGCTGAATTTTAAAATGTTCAACTTTCAAAAATTTTTTTCCTTGCCTCAATTTCAGGCATTGGGAACCATTATTACTACCTGTTGTTCCTGTCTTTCCTAACAATGACTGGTGTCTGGCTGCTTTATGGAACCCTTCAGTGTATGTATCCGTGAATTTAGTTTAATTTAGCTTTCAAATCCATCTCTGTGTGGTTTTTATTTTTCAGCATTTCATTTCCAGCAAGTGTAACCTGCACAAGTGATACCTTATTTCAACAGTGATGTTATTGCATAGCTTAAGTGAAAATGCATCTGAGTCTTTGATCAAATACCTGATTCCATTTGTGCTGAGCAAGAACAAAGATGCTGCTGTAGTGGGATGTCCTTTGGTAAATGAAATAGCAGGAAGCATTTTTGTTAGAAAGGAAATAGGGAAGCCATGTGGAGGAAGGTCAGGTGGCAGGATCTAATCTGGATGCCTTTTGCAGTAGGAGAAAATAAGTTTGTAAATACATTATTGCAAAAGCTTTATTGATTTTTTTTATTTATTTGGAACTATCTGTACTAGATGCAGCCATTTCTTTTTGTTTTTAAAGTAGTTTAATTCTGAAGAGAAAAAAGTATATTATCTCATTAATAAGTCTGAACTGTTACTTTGAAAAATTAAAAAATTTATTGGAAAGGAGAGGAAAGCCCTTATAATGTAGTTCCTGAGGATGAATAACCATAGCACCAACCTTTTAAAACAAGGATATTTTTCTGTGGATCATGAACACAGAGTGTAAAGATGATGCAGCCAGAATAGCAAGCAGTCACACATCTATGTGGGTGCTTTTAGGTGACAACGGGGTAGGTGAAACGTGCTATTTCTAGAGGATGCTGCTATGTAATATTCATTTCATGCAAATAATCTTTGCTCAGCTCTTAAGGGCTTAAAAGCATAATTAACTGATTGTGTGTCTTGTCAGATTGGTCCAACCACTGTGCAGCAAGTTACCATCAAGATGGAGCATGGACCTACTTCACCCAGACAGTGTCCTGCTCTCCCTGGGTTTCCTACATCTCCTCAGTAGCCTGCTTCCATACCCTGTGGGCCTCCTTGTGGCTCACTGTTCAGCTTTATCAGGTAATATTTTCCTTCAGTTTATGCTTCTTGTCACATTAAAGCTTTTCCTTGAATGATTTGCTCCCATAAAAACTCTGTGCCTGCTGTCCCTGGTTAGTGTCACAGTAAGGTGCTTCTCTTAAATCTCAGGGCAGACCTTGAAGTTTCACAGATTCTTCTCTCAGCATGCCCCTGTTGGAAGCAGAATCACAGTCTGCAAATCATTCCTATAACTGAGTTCTGGGTTTACTAGTCATCAAAAATTCCAAACCTATAAAAAGTTGTATTTAAAGACAAGAAATTTATTTGACTAATAGAACTGGTATTAGTGCCCCCAAAACTGCACAAAAGCTCAGTAACACAATTATTCCTGAGTTGAAAATTCTGTGGCAGAGCTCAGCCATGTGTCATTAGAGTGTATTAAATCCCACTGCTACAGTAAAAATACATGACCTGGATTTTATCTTCTTGAGGACTGTCAGATTTCTTGTTTATGTATTTCTCAGAGAAAAGCTTGGCTATGCAAACAAAATCGAGAAAAGCTGTCTTAAAACATCTGTGGAACAGCTTGTTTAGCAGCTCTTAGGAAGGAGGTGTCTTTGAAATATTTGTTAAGCATACTGAGCTAAGGGCTTGTTTTACATCTTGTTTAATAAAAAAAAACCAAACAAAAAGCTCCACAATTTTAAACGTGTACTGATAGATTTTTGCAGTGTCCAAGACACTGGGATGTCATGCTGGAAAAAGATAGGGAGGATATTTATAGTTTAACTACTGTGTTTCATTCAGGGTAATTTGAAAATGTACTGCTTTATGGCATTTAGTGTCATTGTGGATCAAGGGATCTTTTTCTACCATTTTGTGTGGTAGAACATAGACAAAATCTGAGGAGATTGGTGCTTAACTGTGATAGATCTTATCCTTCTGCAGACCTCTGTAAAAGTACAGTCTTCACAGATACCCCAGTTAAGCTTGCCTTCTCTGGAAGCTGCTGTTGGAGCTTGCTGGGGTTCTGTTTTAGCCCAAGTGACATTTAAAGCCATACTTTTCAGTCATCAGTTATAGGAGTGGTTACTTATTTGTTAGATATGGCCAACCTCTTCCCCCCTGCTCCCTTCTCATTAGTATCTTTTGGTCTCACCAGAATTTCAATTTGTGCTGTTCATGTTGTAACCATTCCTTACATTTTTTTTCCACTCAGATTGCGTTCCTGGGGTTGACCTCACATGAAAGAATGAATCTCCTTGCACAGAGAAAATCCTCTAAGCATCCTGTTTCACTCAGGAGGACTCCATACAAGTGGGTATTAATGAACAGAGTGTTTTAAGCATGTTATCCTCTTCAGTACTGATTTGCTTCACTGCTTCATAAATGCAAAAACACTGTTCAGGGGGTGAGGGAGTGCTGTCCTTTGTTTGTCAGTCTCTGTGTCTGTTGTGTAGGACCAGGAGGAGAATTAAGGTATGAACTGGCCCCTTTCTGAGTTCTCTTGCAGTATTTAGCTCTATTAATAGAGAAATTGGCACCAAGGTTTCCCTGTTTCCTCAGGTGTACTAACAAATGAGATCTTACTAACTTTTAAATATTTGAGTTCAACGTAATCTACTCTCATTTGTTAATGTTAAACATGTAAAAGTTGAGCAAAGGAATAATGCTCAATTGAGAGCTCTTCTGTTTCTTTTCCCTGAGCTGTCTCCCTTGACAGGTTAATATCTTAAGTACTGTCTCATGGTGAGCTGGTATTTTCCATGCTTGCAGTCTTCTTTTTTTAGGTTTATTAATGCATATTTTTCTCTTTTTTTCAGCCTTGGATGCTTCCAGAATCTTGCAGACTTTTTCCAGTGTAGTTGCTTTGGTATGTTCAAACCCAACGTAATTGACTGGACCAAGCAATACAAACATTTTCATCTGGCACAGGAGAAAAATGTTCATTCTGTGTAAAGTTTTCCTTAATTTCTAAGATGGTTGAGCTGAAAGCTAAATAAAACTGGATATTTTGTTAATTTTTACAAATTCTTCTGAAGCTGCTTGTTTTTATTTTTTATTGTTGTTTCAAATATTAAACTTACCTTGCATAAGATACAGCAGATTTGTGTACAGTCACCATGTGTCTGTGTATGTATAGTTTGAGCTGAAACTATTTAAATTTTATGTGAGGAGATGACACAAATATATATATTTTTAAAGGTAAGTTTTTAGGGCAGAATTTCAAAATGATGTTGGTATCCTTTGCTTTACTTTGCTGATAACAAAAGAATTAAATTTGAGAATTAAGATGAATGTTCACATTTAAAAACTTAATATTACAATTACATTGTAATTTTATTGCTTATGCTGTGAAAACCTCTATTAAATCTTTGTATTTGAAGGGTTTACATGTAATAAAATAGAACTTTCATACTTGTGTCTTTTTGCAGACTGAAATAGATTCAAGGCATATGTGACCAGTGAGGTATTTAAGAGAGGGTAGACACAAAACCATAAGAAGCCTGACTCTGCCTTATGTTTTTCACATATGTATGCCCTGTTAGTGTATAAAAATGGGTAAGTTTATGATGGAAAATAGCAATGTACCTAAAAAAACGGAATTTTTCCCCACTGCATCTGTAGTAGCTAATGTCAGCCACATTCCCAAGAAAAGGAGGGGCCAGCTGGACAGTGTGGAATGAATGTAAGTCAAAGTAGGTAACAATGAAAACCAGCAGGGAAAGAGTTCAAGATCAGGAAATTAAAGTCAGATACCATCTAGAACTGACACAGTAAGTAATGTAGTGAAATGCAGTTCTTGTAGTTAAGAAAGGGGTTTCATTCATCTTGGTGAAATCCATTTATCTGCAACACTGTAGAATGTAAAAGCACAAGCAACTACAAATAAAAATAACGTGAAGCAGTAAGTACTTTATTGTAGCTTGAAAACAGACAAAACTTACAACACTGTATTCTGAGAAAATACTGGGTTCTTTTAGAAATACCTCTCTCAGAGAGAGAGAATTTCAAATCCTTTTTTATTGTCTCAAAGCAAACAACATCTACTTGTCACAACACAAATGCCAGCATGTTCAAAACTCAGCTAGGAGACTGGTGGAAATACAGACAGTGTAACATTGTGAACAAAGGAAAATCCTGGGAACACCTGGACCCTTCACTCCAGAAGGGATCCCTATCCTACTGGGGCACTATGAGTCTAAAATTCCAGTCTAAAATGTGACAAGAACTAGTTTAAAAAGCAATAATGCTCCATGAGGTTCCTTGCCTTTATTTACTAAACACAAACATGAGTCTAGTTTTATCAGTGTACCTTTTTAATCTGCTCTAAGAATTTCTGAAGATACAACTCAAAAATTTTTCCTGCAAGGTGGAAAATCTTAATCAAATGCCCTAGGTTCTTAGCAATATGTGTTCTTTAATATTTTACTTGACAGCTATCACTTGGTGGCATCAACAGCAGCTTGAATCTATTGTATTCATTTCTTCTCATTCACACTCTTTCTTTTCCACTTGAGTGAGGCCACCAAACCCAATTCCTTTGGGACCGAAATTTTTTGCATAGCAAACTGCAAAAGAAGGAGAGGGAGGTAAATGGTACTCTGGAGGCTCTCAGATAGAGGTAAATGTCTTTTGGTTTTCATTTTTAGATTACTATCAAATTTAAGTTAATAAAAAGGAAGGAAATCTGAAATACTGTATTTCCTATAAGTTTATCCAGGTCTTAATAGTGAAATTAGTATCACATATTTGAATTACACAGATGTTGCATCTGGTGATTTCAAAAAAAAATTAAGAAACTATGTATTTTTTTAGGTCTAAGTAAAATTCTCATTAAAGCTACTTTCCTGACTGAAAGTGTTCAGTAAAATGTGGTCTGATGAGTAATAAAGAATAAGTAGAGATTTTTAAGGAGGTTGAAAGAACTAGAGCATAATGCAGAAACTATTGATGGGCATTTAGGAAATTCCATTTGAACTCTGTATTGGTTAGTGTGTGTGTAGTTATTTATCACAACTCTGCCAAGTGGTAATGGGTGAGCATATTTCTCCAAATGTGCCAATTGGATCCACTTGTGGTTGACAGACTGTACCCAAAGTTTTAGAACAATATTATTCTTTTGGGTTCTCTATAAAGTTTAGCTTTGGATATAAAAACTTGGCATATTTTTTCCCCTTAAGCTATTTCTAGGAGTCAAGTCTGTGAACTTTCTGGATCTAAGAAGAACATCTAGATGTATAATTTACCATTTTTGCATTATGTTCTGCACTACCAATGCATTGGAAATATCTTTAAAATTTTACTGGCAAGAATTCCAATCTGGAGGACCAAAGACCTGTATGTTTGTGGATTTTTTATTTTAGTAAGTGAGACTGCAGGTGTAAGAGCCTGCCCAGCAGATACGACCAGTGCTCTGTTAGAAGTCCTGAGGACAGATTTGAGAGGTTGCCACACTTGTAGGAAATTTATAGCTTTAAAATTTAAATGTTAATAGTAGAAACTGCAACGTTATCATAGCTCTTTGCTTTCAGAAAGTTGTTAAAAAAAACAAAACGAAATTCCCTGGGGTTGTTAAGCACACAGCAAGTAAATCAGGATAGCAATCCTAGGTCTAAAGAGACTAACTTTAGATTAACTCTGCCCCCAGTTCAGCTCTCTGCAGCTCTCACCTTTACAGTAGAGCTCCCCATCTTTGTCCGTGACGTTCGTGGATTCCAAACTCTTCCCACAAATTGCGCAGCGGAAACAGCTCTTGTGCCAAGGCTGAGCAAAAGAAGACAATTCATTCTGTGCTGCAGAAGTGCACAGCCAACAGGTACAAAAAACAAACAAGTACTGCTTTGTGGGGAGTGAAAAGGTTAAAAATTCATTTGTTGATCTTGTGGCTTCCATTTTTAGTCTTCCATTCCTGTTATGTTGTCTAATTTATCTTCAATTGCCACTACAAATAAAGGGTTGTAAACATACCCAGAGATGGAGGGAGAGCCAGCCTGTACAATAATCAGTGCTTGGTCCTCAGACATCAGTAAGAAGCAAAAAGTTGGAGAAGACTTACAAGAAGCACAAGATTTTAAACCTGAACCTACGTCCTGTTGTAGCAATTTGCAAATTCCTCCTCATGTTTTCTTTATGAATGAAAATTTAAACGATCGAGGACCTCTCTGCTGTAGTTTCTCACCCTTAAAAAACTGTGGAGTTTTTTCCTGGTGCTGAAGTCACTACTTACTTTTCCTCCTCCCATGATCTTCTCTGCAGCATACACTGATTTGCCACAACGGGGACATTTATCCACATCTACCATCTTTTTGGCAAACTTTGAAGCATTAGTTGGTGTCGAAGGGCGAGCAGGCTTTGGTGACCCCCTAAAACAGAAGTTTTCAATGTTTTTAAATGCTGCTTAAAAATGTTATCTTCCTTAGAAAAAGGATTTCATTATATTTGGGTAAGGTATAAAAAATACTAAATTGCATTTTCTGACATGCAAAAGGGGATAAAAAAAGAAGAAAATCAAAGTATTCTATTGAATTCTGTGTTGTGTGATTGAGAAGCTGGTACTGTAAGCTCTGATGTTACCTGTTCTGTTATCTGTTCATGGAGCTGACAGCAGAAAAGATTATATTTAATGAAAAATGATGTAAAAACCAATTTTTGCTCATTGAGAGGCAAGAGGGAAAATACAAGGAAAAGAGGTCTCTGATCTTTGTAACTGGCTATCTGCTGGTACTCATCAAACTGAAAATAAAAATTCAGGTTTTTGCATGCTGTAGTTTCATTAGGCAGTGAGACATTTGGACAGGGAATTGGGGTTCTTACCTGGCCTAGGGTCAAAAGCACATCAGAAAAGTAGCTTTGTTTTTTATTTCTGGACTCTGTGCTTTATATCTTTGTGCATACAGCCTTTCACAGAATGATTTCTGAATTATCAGATTGTTGGACTGCAACAGGTCATTATATCCACAGGATGTGACAGTTTTTGGTGTAGAGCTCTGCCCCTAATGGAGTCATATGGTACAAGGAGTAAAATACATTGTTTAAGCTTTTATTTCCTACACAGCATATTGGTTAATTGGTTTCTTTATTGTTAGACCGCCAGAAGGAAGAAGCATCGTTGATTTAGAAATGTGCAGCTTTGAGAATTGCAGGAAAATCCTATAAAAATGAACTGTCAGAGCTAATTATGTGCTTTTGGAAGATGGTATCCCATTAGAATTTCTTTGTTCAAACACATTCTCAGTGTGTTTGTAAGTGTTATTCGAACCACAGGGAGGATTTAGAAATGTTATTTCCCCCATTGAGAGGAGAGCTAACAGTGTGGGGTAGTGTGATTAGTCTCTAAGAGTAAAACCTTAACTGGATTTTAGCCTCTCTCAGGAAAAAAAAAATTATCTTTTTCTATAGTGAATGTGACTATACCACTGTGCTACAAATGGCAGATTACAATTGCAGTGAATATTTACATGTCTGGTGGCATATAAAGGCTGCTTCTGCAGAATAATTGCCTATTGAAGGAGGGGATAATTTGCAAAGCATGCTTAAAGAGACTGAGCATCATTAAAAACTGTAAATTACTGTATCCGTGGAAGGAAATGGTGTAGGAAAGTCTGCTCTGCTCCTTATGCTGGATGTCGTTATGGAAACAGAATAAAATACCTAAAACAGCCTGGTAAGAGACAAGTGGGACCAGAAAAAGGAGCTTTCATGGGGTTTAACTCACTGCTGCTGCAGATTCAAGCCCAGGTGGTCTCCGGTGTCAGTGCTGAGGCATCCAGCCCCTTGTCCAAAACCAACGCCTTTGGGGCCGTATTTCCTCCCGTAGCAGGTTTTGCAGTAGATTTCAGATTCGTGAGCTGCTACTGTGGTGCTGTCCAGAGCCTTCCTGCAAGCCACTGGAAACAGGGAGAGAGAGGCATGGATCAGCATTTGCCTGTTCAAAGTTGAATTGATGTGGTTTAAAATAATTGGAATTAGTATTTTTTTTTTTAACTTGAAAAATACGGGAAAAGGAGCCAGTCAATATTAAATTTGTCAATATAAAACTTGACTGGGCTGTTGCTGAGGTAGGGGGGAGGTGCGTGTGTGTGCACAAAACCTGTTCTTCTTTTGCCACTCTGAAGTCATCCTGTAACCCCAGGGAAATCATGGGCTTGCTGAGAGAGGTTTTTTAGATCTGTGAAGCTTAAGATGGACTTGAGATAACCATCCTAAACTCCCAAACCTTAAAAAAAGGGGGAAAGAAGGTTGCAGGGGCATTGATTCCACTGTGCATCTGGACTTTTCAAAATCCTTGCTCTGTGGTGGCTTTCTCAGCTCAGCCCAGGCTATTTTGATGTGGTGATTCTGAGACTTTGACATCCACACCATGTCTGGAGTCAGGCAGGACATGCTGGGGGTTTTTTATCATGATTTGTTTGTTTGAGCTGTGGCACTCAGGCAAAGCAAGCGTCAGCTCTGTCAGACTTCCTCCGGGATGACCAGAGGGGGGCTGTAGCCATTCCCAAACAAACCTCTTAAAATCATGTTTGTTACAGAGAACGACAGCTTAGCTTAGCTCACTAGGAAAGGTCTGGCAGACTTTTGGACAGCAGGTGCCATAGGAATGCCCAGCTTTCATCAGGGAATACAAATTATGTCCTCTGCAGCACTACTAATAATGAATGAGGAAAAAATAGTAGCTGCACTCCTCATTACTTGGTGATGAGAGTATGCCTGTGTTTGCTGCAGGACTTTGGGAATTCGGTGTGAGACAGCCTCCACCCCACAGAGAGAGGAAGATCTTTCAATTCAGAGTCCCTACCAAAAACCAGGATTTTCTAGTATGCTAAAAAATTAATATTTCAATACTTCTTACATATTGTTCACTGTTCAACGGTGGTTGATTAGGAGTGGGGAAAAAATAAGCAAAGACTTTCTCTGCAGGTTCCTTAGAACATGTGCTTGCCCTGCAGAGGGCATTCCAGTCACGGGCTGTCGACAGCTTGGAAAACAAAGTTGCTGAGTTCATGAATGCAACAGAAAGCTGTGAAATAGCTAAGTATTGGAAGTGGCTGGAAGTGCAAGCTCTGGAGGAGCTATCTGAGGGTTTGATTAGTCCCTTTGCCTCACGTTTACTTTAAATGTCTTCCTCTGAGTCCAATTTATCCACCGCAGGGAATTTACACCCTGGAAGCCCTGCAGCTTTAATTATAGAATCCTAGAACGGTTTTGGTTGCAAAGGACTTTGAAGATCACGAAGTTCCAACCCCTAGACCAGGTTGCTGTTAAGAGGCAGTATATAATACTAGTTATACATCCCCAGCTCTCTGGTTATCTTTCTGGCTTTCATCCTCCCTGTATTGCATGGAGGGGGAAATAATTTGCAAAGACCTTTAAAGTTAACAGAAGTAAAATGAGGAGCTTCTGTAAACGTGTGAACCTGATCTCCTCGTACTACAGTCTTGCTTTGAGATGATAATTATATTTGCTAAGGGAGTTAAGGGATGATGGAAACTCTAGCAGCAGATAAAGTGTTTCTATTTCGGGTACCTTAGGGATAGGGTATCAATTCACCACGACAGATGGAGCAAAAGCCCTTGAAGTGCTATTGTTGAAATAACTTTGAGACCTGTCATCTGCCAACAGATCCCGTTCTCCCACCAGCACTGAGGAGATCCAGGTTGATGTGTGTGGTCCTGCCAAATGTCCATCACAGCTGCACTTTGGGTGAAAGCTGTCAGTGAAACAACAGGCTGCAGGTAAACAGGGGTCTGCACGGGAAGCAGGGATTGCTGGAAAGAAGTTTCTCTCTTAGAATATGTGCAGGGAACAATTATGGAATGAAGAGAGAGTGTTCTATATGGTTTAGTTTGTCTGATTCTTCCTGTGTTAACAGGTTGCTTGAATTGTTTATAATTCTGCTGAAATTGAACTCTTTGGTCAAAAAATACTGATGTGTTTTGTGTGCTTGGTCAAATATAATGTGATATAGAAGATATATTTGAAATAGCTTTATATAGAAATATGCAAAAGTGCAGCTAAGCAGGTAAACTGTTCCCATGCCTGAATTTAGGTTGGGGAGGATTGATTTCCTTCTGTTGAGAAATGAAATCCTATAAATGGTTCATAGAAAAGCCCATGAATGTGATACATGATACTGAAGCATCCAGAGCTGCTGAATAGTGTATGTGAATCATGGGGAAAGTAAAGCCAATTAACATACTTTTTATATGCCAACTGGGCAACTTAGATCCATCTTTAGGTTTTGACCTTAAACATATTTCTGATGGGAATACTTTTTTTAGTATCTAACCTATTAATAATTTAATTCAGACTTAAAACTACAAGGAGCAAATAAAGAAAAATTAAAAAACCCCCACAATAAAATACACCCCAAACTAACCAAAAGAGCTGCACAACAAACCAAATATTTGTCAGAGCTAACGGATGTATGTTGGTTATCATGAATCACTGAAAGAAAATAATTCAGTTGTATTAAGAACAAAGCTTACACATGAGAAATATTCATAACTATGCTCTATTAGGACAGCTCTTTATTTTTATTTAGTATTAATTGTTATGGGCAGGACATGGAAGCATTAAGAAGGTTCTAGTTGAGACTAAGATTTTTCTTTTAGCATTCTGTAAGAATTGGCTGAAGGTTGTCAGTTAACTGAAAACTTTTTGTGGGAATCCTTTCTTACTTGGCCTTTTAAGCATCACTAAAGGCATCGTTTGAACTTTTAGGCATTTTAGGGCACCTGGAGAAAGGCAAAGACAGCTCAGGTGTGTTCTTTGAACTCATTCTGCAAAGTGCTGCACTGTATCAGCCAAGCATGCAATGTTAGTCTCATGCCTCCAAATAAGAAGTCTCTATCCCTCCAGGAAAGGAGGGAGAAAATTGGATTCAATGGCTTCTAAACTGTCACGCTGGAATTCGTACTGCAAAGGTACTAATCCCAAGCATTGTCTGCAAAATAAACTCTTCAGCTATCTTTAGTCCTTAGCAAATTGTTTGCTCTCTCTCTCCACAAAGGGCAGAGAATGAATTGATACCTTCTCTCTGATTTTTTTTTTTAAGTGCTGCCTCATCTGCAGAGAAAGCAAAATTCCTGGAAGCCAAACATCACAGAGGAGTGTGGAGGGAAAGAGTAAGTGAAATGAGACTACATGAAATATGGGAAGGAGGGGACTGAGGTGCCTGCAGAGCATTGGTGGGAGGTTTTGATGATACCAGGGTCTCTCAGCTTTTCAGTGTGAAATGAATTAATGTCAGGATTCACTGTGAAAAGTAATCATCTCCTAAAAGTAAAGAAGTAACCATCCTTCTGTCTAATGAGTGCTGTTTGTTTAGTTCTGCTGGACTTTTTAACTTGAAGGAAACCTGTGCTGTGCCACACGGTGGGATAGAAGGAAGGGTATCCTGGAGATGGACCTCGATACTGGGATTCTGCAGCACCGTAGCATCCCTGACAAAATCCATCTGATGTTTGGACAAAGAAAAGCCAGGAGCCCAAGAGGCAGATTGCTCCAGGCAAAAGGCTACAAAACTGCCTGCCAAGTAATACAGAAATAAATGTTCTGGCTTTAATGGAAGAGTTATACAGAGCTAGGGGGGTGCTGTGATGTTAAACCATTTAGCTCAGCTTACTGCAGAGGAAGCAGGACTTGTGGAAGCTCCTTCCATTGCACTGGATTTCCTCAGCGTGGTACACTGTCTTTTCACAGGCCCCACACTTGGCTCCTCCTCCCCAGTTCGGCATCCTTATCTGAAAGGTTAACCTAGGAAATCAAATTAGATAAAGAAATACAGCAGCAAAGATGAATTCTTTTAAATGGAACAGCTTGATTTTAAAAAAAGTTGTTATTTTTTCCCACCTCTCCAGTCAACTGCTACTGCATACTTGCAATATACTAAATACCTGTGTGGTACCAGATGTGAGGGTGCTACCTCACTGGTGCTTTGGGGGCAGTCTAAATCCCTGTGATTCTCTCTTGTATAAAAGGATATTCCTTAGCTTGGTATATTGTGATGGTAAATACGTGAAACGATTGCGAGGTGTTTCAGTGAAAAGGTGCTAGGATCACTCAACCCTCTTCTGGAAAAGAGGATCTAGGATTTGTTTTCCATCAAATAATCATCAAACAGCCACCAGATCCCTGTGCTGCACAGCCATTGTAAAGTACTAATGGATAGGTTCCTGAGGTGCTTCAGGTGAGGGTTTTTGTCTTTGGCAATTGCATTTAAAATCTAAACATCAGAGAAAAAAAGAACCGTGATCACTGTTCCAGTTCTTGCTACTCCAGCTGGGATTGGAGTGCCTTGCCCAAGGTCAGCCAGAGGGCAGAGCCCAGCCCAGGTCTCCTGATGCCAGGCTCAGTGCCCTTCCCTGTGACTGTGCTGTCACACACCTGGAACAACCCCAGCCCTCAGCCTGCCCTTCTGTTTTCTTGTTTGAGTCATCGTTTCTGGAAAGACTGGGACGTCATCTTGTCATCTGCACACTGTATTATCGGCTTGTTCCAAGCTCCTGGCACGGGCCTTCCTCCTCCTTCTTGGAAAACCACTCACCTTCTTATTATAGTTATTCTGAAGCCTGCTTGTGCTATTTGTGTTTGACTAAATTCACCAAAAGGTACTTTTAAGTACGAGGAGGATTTTGAGGGCTGAATCAGGCCTGCTACCTGAGAATTGTCTTCTGAGGTCAAGTGATAGAGAGAGGGGAATTTATTATAGCAGTGATGTAACATAGCTGGTATTTTCAATTACTTCCATTTTAGACTAACATTTTGCTATATATTTACATTGGCCACTAATGTCCTGTGCTTATCATCATCTCAGTGGCTTCTGTCCTGTAATATTCTGAATTCCAGAATGAAATGAACATTGTCTACATACCAGCTCTGCACCTGAAGGCAATCCTTTCTGGCAACCAAGACCAAAAATCCTGCAATGGTATAAAAGAGATGTCTATCCAGCAAAAGGAAGGTGCACACACTGAAGCAACAGCACTGGAGACATGTAGGTTTTGTAGTCAGTGTTTGATAACAGTGCAGATACCAGCACATCCAAACATCTCTGCCTTACTATGGCAGTTATTAGCATATCCTTAACCCTGTGTAATTAAATAGTCACTGTTGTGACTGCTGCCTTCACTAGACAGCATACCTGTCATCCTCGTGCAAGATCCAGTATCTCCTGCTCTTTGTGAGGCTGATTTATGCTCAGCTGAGCACCCTCCCCAGCTCAGTCAGCCCAGTCCTCTGCTGTCACACAGCAGCAGCATCGTTAATCTCTTCCAGACCCTCCCAGCTCTCTTGGGAGGATGCTCAGGAGCAGAACTGCTCTGGCAGTTCCAAAACTGAAGTGGTGCAGAAAGGAACAGAAAACTCAGCTTTCTTCTAACTCTGTTAATCTGTAATGTAACAAGTGAGAAGCAAAAAATCCTGATGCAGCTGAAACAAGAAACAAAACTGACCGTGCACAATGAGCAGATGATGAATTTGATCTCTCTCACTCGGTGAAGCCTTTACTGAACAGCACTGTTAAATTGGTTTTTCTATTTCTTTTAAATGTGAGATAAAGGAACAGAAAGGAATCTTTCATGTAGGTGAAATCTTATTCTCACTCTGCCATTCTATATTTTCTTCTATTTTTAAAATACTTTCGTATTGGTGCCATTTTTTTTTTCTCTTATGAAAATAGTTCAAGCGATGCTTCAAACATTTTAAAAGAAGGACGACCAGTTGTGGATAAAAATCAGTTTTGTGACACTTCCTTGAAAATTAAAATGAGATTTTTGTGTCTACAATGTTCTCTTTCAAATCAGGTTTCCAGTGGAATCCTTTCCCAGCTGAGGCAGCACTGGCAGCTGCCTGGGAGGAGGGTGGTTTGTACCTCTGGTCTCTGTAAAGCTTCTCCTGCTGCATTAGCTCTCCTCAAAGGCACACCAAGCCTCCAAATCTGTGGCAGCAGGGATAGCTGTTGGAAAGTAGCTCCAATTACATCATCAGCTGCAGGGGAAAAAATAATCTCTGAAAAAGTCTGATAAAGTGTGATAGTGAACCTTGTGCTGTCAAGGGCTGTGGTTAAAGCTCTTAGAAGAACCATTGTTCCTGAGGCTAATTATAGTAACATGACTGGGCATGCATACACATTTTCCATGGTTTTTTTGGCATCACCTGCTGGGAAGCTGGAGGAGAAAGAAGAAAGGCACAGCAGGAATATTCCCATAAGGACACTGGTGTAAGGAGAACACTGCAAGCTGTGATGTCTGTGCTGGGTGAGGTACCAGGGCACATCTGTGCTCTTCCTGTCGGGGTTTGCTCATCCTCTGGAGAGGAGTGGCCATCCCTGTGGATGCTGCCCGTGCAGCTGGGTTTCCATGAGGAAGTAATCCCCACGGGGGTGTGGCATTCATAGTTTTCTACTCATCTAAATTATAACGGTGGGTAAAGCTCCACCCTTTCAATGTGCAAATAGAACTCGGTCTCCCATTTGTCATCAGAAAAAAATACATCCAAACTCTCCACTTGCCATAATTTCATTGGCTGTCAGTGTCTAAATCCCCTTGAAATTCCCTGAACTTTGTTGTCTTAATCTGGTTAACTTTGCATATCTGCTCATCACATGGTACTTGTTATATTCTGGAGATCTGGTGGGAAGTGGAGCAGACTCATCCTAAATGTGTGACAGAAACTTCTGGGTGTTGGTGTCGTGACGTGTGGGCACTCTGGGTGCTGTTAAGCTGCAGGAGTGTTTTGGGCTTGCTCAGTTGCTACTCAGCAGCTTGTGTCATTCTTCAGAATGCAGCTTCTATATGGAGCAGAACTTATACACGAGATGTGCAGCCAAGGATTCGTGCCTCCCGTTATTTAGAGCTTATATCACTGCATTGTAGGCTGGGCTCAGAGCAAGGAAGCCTTTGAAGTGTTGCTGTGCTCTGCACAGGCATGAAAACATTGTGAGCCATCTTCTTTTGGGCTGTTAGTCATACTGTACAAATCTGGGTGTCACATCACTGCCACAGAGGGTCTTTCTCTAATCAAAGTGCTATTGATAAGGATATCATCCAAAAATGTGTTTTGATCCATTGATCTAAATGGGTGGTGGATGCAGTATGGGCCTGATGAAATGTGGAGGGGTAACAGGCAGTGCTAATGCCTGACTGTGCTGCAGGTGAAAAATGTAATTAATTAATTAATTAGAATTAATTCTGGTGCTTCCTGGCTAAACTCAAGGTTTTCCCTTCTGTGTGCTCATGCATTTGACAGTCTAGACTCAGGTCTTATCTGAATGACTGCAGAGCTGTGTATTGTGTGGCTGGCAGGATTATCTCGGTGCCACATGTGCTGCAGGATGGCTTTGGAGGGGCTGAACAGAATGGGAAATATTGGTCTTTGTGACCAGTGGTGGTAGAAACGCTCCATGGGGAGTGGTGGGCAGGGTGTGCCTTGCATCTCTCTCCATTTCAGTCCCAGCTAAGCTGCTCCTTCTAGGCTCAATATAAAAATACTCATTCCTTGATTCCTTACCTAACAAACAAGCAGCAATAATATAAAACTCAAACATCGCTGTCTACATTGAAATGCAAGCTATCAAGGCCATATTTGACATTCTTTTCCCAGCTGAAGTCTGTGGGAGATGCCAGTGCAGCCAGGACTCCTCTCTGGTATCTAATCACAGCTCTGCTGTGACCTGTCCTGTGACCACCCTGACTCATCTGACCCTCCTTACTGGTGCTCACCCCACCACCACCGTGGGGGTAAAAAGATATTTCTTCCTTTATATAACAGCAATAAAATGCTGCTGTACTTTTTCTCTGCAACTAACTCTCATGGTGAGGTTTTATTTTGATGTATCTGCAGTGCCAAGCACGATTCCTGCCACTGCATCTCCAACAGCCTGGAGGTGTTTCTGTCAAAATCCAGCCCCTTGTGGAACACATTTCTCCCTCAGCAGGAGAGATTCACAACAGAGGGAACGTTTGTGTTTGAAGATTGAGCTCATCAGATGGAGATGTGATCTTGTTACGTGTTTATAATCGTATTTCTGATATTCCAATGCATTCAGCTGGACTATGGCTACAGGTAAATTTTATTAGTTAGCTTCCACCACGATCTCATAATAACCAGCATTTTTCTCTTATTTCTGCAGTCAAGCAAGATAGAGAGGTCAAGGGATGGGAATTCCAACCCTGACACAAGAAAGTAAATACTGATTTTTCATTGGCACTGGTCATGGTAAGTTACACACAGCCCTTTGAAACAAAAGATTTTAACTGACTCGATGTGAAGCACATGACATGCATTGCTGAGAGCTGCCAGTGTCCCATTCCCTTGCTTTCTTCTCTGTTTTTCCACGTTATCTATTATTTTCTAGCACAGTGATGCCACATTTCCCTTGAAACATCCTTGATGCACACTTCTGCAGAGATTTAAGATTGCATCTCCATAAAATATGGTATCCTGACACTAAAACAAGGTACTTCATTCTACTTAGAAACCAACTACCCCCCACATTCACATGCTTGTACATTCACACTTAGAGTTCAGTCTCATCCCTGTGGCTGTGGAAAGCTGCATCCTGCTCTACAAATGATCCATTCCTTTTTCCAGGCCTAATCCTGGGCTATCAGCTTTCACTATTCCTTCCACAAGATCCTGCTCTAAATTCTTATCCCTGCACTAAGTCCTTTAAGTGCCAGGCAAAACTATTACAGACTTTGAAATAGCACTGTGAGGATTGAGATAAGACACAGAATTATTTTATCTACATACAAGGCTTTGTTCTCTGAAATAATTTTATCTTTAGGTAGAAAACTTTCCGTAGTAACAACATTTATGTATTTATTTATTTGAATTATTGGGGGTTTTTCTGAAGATTTGACCAATCATGTTCTCTTGCAATCCTTGAATGAGGGATGTGGGAATAATTCTTTCATCCTGCATTCTTACCCAGTCATTTTCTGTCAAGTCTGCATAGAGGTTTTCTTCTTATTTGATATGAAACCAGTTGGTCACTGACATTAAATATTTCAAAGATTTGGAGGGTTTTGGTTTGTTTTTTTACTTCTAGGATATTATTATGAAAGCACATAAATTTGTATGCTTTGTACGTGCGCTTTCTAAAGACTGACTTTAATAATAATTCTAAATAATAAATTAATAATAATTTTAAAATAATTCTGTAGCTTTGTAACAAAATCTTTAAATATTCTGAAACTTCTCTTATCCAGTCTTGCCTAATCCAAATGAGTGTCTCCAATGAGGATCCCCCCAGCCCTGCTCTTGCTACACCAGCAGCTGCTCTCCTGGCTGAGCCAGAAGAATCTCTCTTTCTACTGACTCCTCCAAACCTAAAACACTGCTCTGTGGCACTCATATTTCTGTGCTATACCTATGTGGTTTTCTTTGTCAGGCAACAAATGCTTCTATCATCTGTTAGGAATAAAAAAACACCCAAACCCTTCTTTGGCAGAACCCGTGAGACTCTACTTACCGGAGCTGCTTGAAGTTTCTCCCTCTTTCCTTAGGTCTCAAAGGGTTGGAACGGGAGGGGTTCCTGCTCTCTTTAAAGGCAGTGCCCACCTCTGTCAGCCCTATAAGCTGGGAGGGGAGGGGAGTGAGAGTTTCAGGGATCTGAGCAATGCCACTGCTATCACCAAGCTGAAAATAACCTCTGACAAAAGCCTGGCATTTTGTTCCCTTATGTCCACTTGTGAGTAGGTGGACAACAATGCAGCCCCTCGGATTACACCTAAAGGACATTCCTGACTGCAGCCTAACAGATCAGAAATAAAGATTAAAGTTTTATAGTTACTCTACTGCATTGCTTAAATGTGAATCATAAAGTAACAGTCCCTCAAATGAGGATTTAGTTATTAATGGTCACATGGCCAAAAGTAATTCACCAAAAGAATTGTTAAAAATAGTAATAAAACCTGTTTGTAGCAGGTTTTATTAACAACAGTTAATAAACTGGAAAACAACAGTTTTAAACTAAATAGCATAAATTTATTTTAAACTAAATAACATTTCATTCTGCAGTTCATGGTTTGATAGATGCAACCGGTTTGTCTTCTAGGATACAGAGAATTATGCTTTTAACTCAAATCTTTCCTTTTTTACTGTTTCCAGGAATTAAGATGGGTAGCTAATATGTATAATATTTAGCCAGTGTAATTATTGCAGTTGTATTTGCCATGTCTGACTGAGCCCCTTGGAAATGGATGAGGCTGCAGCTGTGTTAGAGATGTGGGCAATAAAGTATGAAGCACTTTTTTACAGGGTTTTATTTTAAGGTCTTTAAAGGTTTAGAAGCTAATTCTCACTTTCTGAACAGATGCCTGAATTTAACAACTTTGTTCAGGATCTTGGGCTTTGCTCTGTATGAAAGGGCCCATCCCAGGGGTTAAACACCTGAGCTCTCAAGCTGAAAGTCTCAACGTGGGGACTTTCATGGAAGTGTGAGGAAATTAGATGCCTAATCCATGTCAGCATTTAGGGGTCTGTTAGCTGAGGCTGCTAAGAAAAACTCTTAGGAACCTATAAATCTGTTTACTGTTGAGTCTGGCAAGGATTTTATAATGCAGAGACAGGTCCTTGGTGTAAAACTGAAGGACTGTTTTTTTCCTGAGCAGAGGAGCTGGACTCCATCTCTTCCTGGTCGTTCTCCCCAGACAGTTAATGGAATTATAGCATGTCAGACAAGGCCGAGTGCAGAGGGGACAGTGCAGTGTGTGTGGCACGAGGGCTCCTGGTAAGGGGGCAGTGAGGAGGGCTTGGGGCAGGCCTGACCTCCTGTTGGAGTACATGGGAAGCACTGAGAAGCTTCTAAAATCTTTGTGTTTGCACCCTCGGTGACTCCTGTTAGCACCCCTGATACGTGAGAGAGATGAACCTTCTCTAATATTTCATACATCCTGTCCTAGGATGGATCTGCACCATGACCAACTGCAGGGAGCTCTGCAGAGAAAGGTTTTCCCCCAAATGTAATCATTTTCCCTTTGGTTTTGGCAGAGGATTTAAGGGGAAAATGCAGGTGAACAACCTTTAGTTTTCCTGGTGTTGGCTGCTGCTTAATTTCTGTGCTCCTGTGTGCCCTGTAAGGATTGTCAAAAGGCTCTTTGCAGCTCCAGGGAACAGCTGGATCTATAGAGGTAAATTGGGATTACCTATAATTCCAGGTCAGCTGTGGGTAGCAGGACCTGGGATTGGAAGAAAAGACTCAAAAGATTTAACTGGAGTTGCACATGCACGAACTGGAGTGAGAATGTGGAGTTTTCTATAAATCCAAGGCAGGGATTAAAAACCCTGCCCCGAGAGCTGGAACACAGAGACTCAAAAGCAAAGCCAGCCTGGGATCAGAGGGACTTTCCCAGAGCACATCAGAACTCGGGGCACGCTCCAGGGGAGGTGGGGCAGGTGGGAAGAGCAGGGAGCTGGGCTGTCAGAGACAAATGCAGGTCTGCCAGGGCAGGAGACCCTTGGAGCAGGGAAAGCAGCAGCTTTTCAGCCTGCAAAATGAGCACACAGGGAGAAAAGTGCTTGTGAAAAAGCAACTGCAGTGTGTCAGCAGCCAAGGGACACTGCACAGTGAGTCAGAAAACGTTCCCAGCTTTCCAAAACAGAGCACCATGTGTGAGAAGACCATTTCACCAAGCCTAAGTACTGTAGTTTCTTAGTTTGTCAGCTGTGGTGTTCAAAAATGAAAGGGGTGGTTTGTTTCCATTGAGTAATGCAGGTTTCTAAACCCTTTGCCTTTATAATTCCAGAATGAAATTGATAGCAGCTGTAAGGAAGATCAGTTATCTCTTTGGAGAAGAAAAATCTTTTCAGTGCTCTAGTGAGAATTCTTCCCTCTTCCAGATTTTACTCTTCTTTCCCCCTCATTTAGGAATATTTCAGTAGTGATCCTATTCTGTCAGGTGTATTTTGTATTAGAACTTTGCATGATTAAAGAGCAGATGAGTTTGTTTTACTGTGGTAGCTGTTTTAATTATGGCTCTTTTATGCAGTCCAAGCCTGGATCTTGGGCTTTGCTACCATTTCTCCTATCCCAGTTTGGTTTGCCAGGGACATTTCACCTGGGAAATCAGATACACTGTATTTTTATTTAATTTTTTAGCTATTACTTGTTACCCGAGTGTGAAGTGTAATGAGGAGTCTTCATCTTTCTTCTTTCAGTGTGTAAGAGACGCTGCTGCACATATTTAAATTCAAGTGGTTTGATTTAACCCGTTTGAAATTTCTGTGACATTTGGACACACTTTCCTGAATGCTCCGGGGTGATATCTTACTTCCTAACTGTTTTATTCTAACTTGTTTTTAGGAGCTGTAATATCTACTGATAAGAGTTCAGAAGTCACACTCAGTTACTTAATTCACTTTTTCATTAAATACCATTTTCCCTCCTTCCTTCAGAACACAGCAACACCTGCCTGACAAAAAATGAATGAAGAGATGCCAGTGAATATACAAGGTATTACTTAGGTAATCTAATCTGATCAAACAGAAAAAGTCAGTGTAAAGGTTTATGTAAATTTAATCTGAACAAATCGATTTAAAAATACAGTATAAATAATTCTTAACTTATATATAAAAGTTGATTAAGAAAATTTGGGGGGTTTTTTTGTGCTTCTTACTAACTTTACAAAAGAGCATTATTAAACACAGAAGCAAAACATTTTAACTATGCCTTTTTGCTAAGACATAAAATATGTACACACTCACAGTACTTTTTTTTTTGGTGCAAAATAGGTACTGACTGATAGGTTGTACCTTTCTGTACAAAGACAATTTCAGCTTACTTTGCATAGAAGAAATCAACACACGCTCACAAAAAACCCCACTAGATACATAACTTTGTTGTTCAAATACTTCAGGTAAGCTTTTTTGGAAAAATTAATTAGGCATTAACTTTCTCCTTAAGAGTCAGTTTTATTTTCTAAAGCATTAATTAAGGCTGTTCCAGCATTGAGGTCTTGGCAATACTTGTCCAAACCATTGTCCATCTCACAATGCCAGACGTGTGCAGTGTGTCAGCAGTAATTTTGCCTGCTAACACAGTCAGCAATTTCCTATCCCAAAATTAGTCTTCTGAAACTTCAAGTTTTCGTTGAGGAATATATAGAGTTCCTTGAGAAATTCCCTGGGTACCAGCTGAGTTTGCAGACAGGGAAGGTTCTGTGTTTGGCCCTCCTGGTGTGCGGAAAAAGTTTTCTGTAACTGCCTGAGGCTCCTGAGGTTCCTTTGGAGCAGAAGGCTAAACAGAAAAGAGAAAGTTACTTTCATTTATGGGGCAATAAAAAGTAAATTCTACTTCAAAGATTCTGCAGGATGTTAGCAAAGTATTTTTTTCCCTCTGACATTTAAAAACTTATCTTTTTACTGAGAAACCTGCATTCCTTGATATATATATAAATACATAAAAATATGGTTGCTCTAATCCCCTTCTTTTTTAATACAAACAGATATTAGGCAATACAGTATTACATAAAATATACAGAGAAACTTCCTGTGGGGAAAAAAGTATTTAAAATCCTGTACAATCCCATCCTATTAAAAGAAAAGCTATTATTATACACAAGAACTTGAGAGTAGATACGGGAAGTAACAAGAAGGAAAGACAAAATAACAAATGGACAATTTGTTAATAAGCACAGTCTCAGATCCATGTAAAATCCTCCCTCTACAACAGTTGTCTCTTCACATCTTGTCATCTTCCAGCTGGCTCCACTTCCACCACAAATAAGTCATTATCTTCCTTGCTAACCTCTCATTTCTACTGTACTTAGGCTGGCCTTCACTGCTAGCTCTTTTTGGGCAGTGCTGATTTCTAAAGATCAAAAAGAAACGTTTATTTATAAATTTTACCTGCTGTAAGGGAACTACTGCACCATACTTCCCACTCAACCCACCACGCTCGAGTTGCAATGTATTTTTACTCACCTTCCCTTCTTGCACGTTTGTGCTTCCTGAGCTATGGCTGATATTTTCTGACTGGGAAGAGACTGGCACGTGCTGGAGAACAGGATTTGCAGGAACTTGCACACCAGCAGGTATTAGTCCTATGTGTTGCAGCATAAAGTTCAGAGCAGAAGAGCTTGGATTTGGGGCAGAACCGGCGCTGCCGGAATTGAGGCAGGAGTTGCTCAGTACAGGAGCTGCAGCTATAGAATTTGGTGACAGCATGATGTTCAAGGGTGTTATATGAAAAGCAGGAATATTGACTGCTTTCAGTTCTGAGGCTGGCATTGGAATGACACCTGGAAGACAAACAGCAAATGTGGAGGGGGATGAGGGCGAGCTGGCCGCAGCCCCTCGAGCCGCCCGCCGCGCCCGTGTCCCTGGACACTGACCCGTGAGGGGAGAGCTGTAGGCTGCGTGCTGCAGCGAGCACAGCCCAGCCTTCTCCTTGCTGGAGCACTCTGCCTTGTTGCCGTGGGTGCAGTGAGCCAGAGGAATCAGGTAGCCAGACGGGAAAAATGTCTGAGAAAGAAAGAGACAGCACACCTTTAGCCCAAACATGTAATAAACAAACCAAGCCAAATGTTTTCTCCAAAGCTGCAACCCCGCCTTGCCTTGTTCTTATTCTTTATCCTCCGTGTCCCCAGGACCCCATATCCCAGGCCTGTGCTACTTTCTGGCTGAAATGAGACACAACAGACTCAAGGACATGCTCTTTCAAGTAGAACCACACAGAAGTCAGCTGGCTCCATTTCCAGCTGATATTCTTGATGGGGAACTGGAAATCCATCTGGGATTAACACAGTGCAATTTGACTAGATGGAAAACAAATCCTGATACTGAATACTGTTTTTCCAGAAGAAACATCCTGGACCCAGTAATCATCACTTCACCTCATTCTTGGATTGTGTTTTTCATAAAACAAATATTGGAAGACAAAACTTTTGCATTTACACATTCTGTTTTTGTCAACAGAACTGTTCTTTATTCAGGTTCTCCACAGTAATCACTCTTAGCTGCAGAATACTGAATTTTACTGATAAATAGAGTTTTGTGTGATTCTGTTCCAAAGTATTTGACAGTCAGTATATGCAAACAAAGGACTGGGGAGGTAAGGGATCCCAACGTTGCCCTCAGCTCCTTAGTGTGACCTTCATTCCAAAGGAAGCCTGAAAGCCTCTTTATGCTCTTATTTGTATACTTAATGCAGAAACAGAAAGCCTACATTTCTACAAAATAAGGTTTTAAAAGCACACTAAAAAGAATTCAACCAAAGACAACCTATGAAGGTGTAGATTGTTATAGTTTTGTTTCTTTTGCAATGACTCCAAGCAGTGTTTTCCCAGAAAATGGCAAGACAAATCTTACCTCAGGAGCAGGAATGGCAAATGCCACAGGTATGTCTTGTTTTGTTTTGATTTTGTCTTCATCTTCTGGAATATTTTCTTTTGTACATTGGTCACAGCAACTTGCCATGTTTTGATCTACAGTTTTGATTTCATTCTGTCTCTCTTCCTGGACATTGTCCATTTCATGATTCGTTTGTGAGCTATTGGAAGGTGGTTTTTCATTCTTAGTGGATTCTCCCTTTGAGAAAAGCACATACAAAAAGAAAGGCAGGTTTTGTAAGGCTTAACATTCTCAATTACAGCCCTACAATGATATTTATACATTTTCCAAAATTGGAAAGCAAGTTTTTACTTCCTCCTCATTCCGAAGTTGGTGCTATCAAAATTTCTGGTCACTGGGATAGCCAGGTCCATGTTATCACCTCTTGCTCCTTCCCAGCTAGGATGTTTGATAGCATGTGCTGTCATACCACACCCATAACATATGATGACTGTTTCAGCAGGCCAAATTTACAGCAGATTTATAATTTACAGAGATGCTAAAACAAGCAGCAGCTGAGGAGTAGAAAGCAATCCAGCCTCAAGTCTCCCCACGTTTATCTGAACCTGTTATTCTCTTCATGTGCTGTTCTATTGTGCCTACAACAACCCTACACTGGGTGGAAATATTTAGAAGATACCAGGATTTTGGGATGTTCCCTGTCCAGTGACTTTTACATGTCCACTTTCCCTCCTAACACCTCCAAAGCCAAGAATGGATGCCAGCAATTTATAGAATCCTAGAATCCAAGGGACCTTGAAGATCACCTCCTTCCAACCTCGCTCTCAACCTGATCTACTCCAGAATCATGTATAAATAAGTAAGTTTTGACATAGTGTTTTGGGAGTTGTTTTATTTTCACTACACCTGTACACTCTGTCTTTTTAGATCCAAACCCCAGTCCCTGAAGCATCAGCAAGCACAGCAAATGAACACCATCTCTTCAAGCCTGATGTTATTTAAAACGCCTACACACACTGGCAGGCTCCCACATCACTTTGAAAACGAGTAGGTGGCAACATCACTAAATTATAAAATGGCATTTTAAAACTAATTGAACTTACCAAAGAAGTATCAAGGCTTTCCTCGTCGCTTTTACGCCTTTTAATTAAATTATTCTCTGGTAGTGCTTGTGATCTTTTCAGGCACCGTTGAGATGAAGTTTCTGATTTCGTGTCGGGTCTTTCTTCAGCTGCCAAGGACTTTGTTGGCTCCTCTGTGCCTCTCTGAGTGTCCCCTTCCTCAGTGCTTATTTTATTTAATACTTTGGAATTCTTACCCTTAATTCCAGTTACATTAGCACATGGCAGAGGCTGCAACATGAAGCCTGGGCTGTAGGTTGTCACGGTGTGGGCTTGGGAAGGGTGCAGATATATTGCATATGAAACCCCCGACTGAGGATGAGGTAGGATGACTGGGGACACCGAGCTGTGGCTGGCAGGACACACCCCAAGGGGCTGGCTCAGAGCTGCCTGCTGAGAGGGTTCAGGCTTGGGGACAGCCTCAGGTGAGGACAGGGCACATTTCATTTGCATCTCTTCTGCTGCCCTTAAGCAAAAAACAAACACAAAAAGCCCAAATGTATTTTAATTCCTTCATGCGGAAATGAGTGCCCTGACAAATTATCTTCTGTTATACAAAGAGTTAACATGAACTTGTACTTCTCAATCCACTAAAGAGAAAATAAATGAAAATATAGCCTGCAGTACTAGGGGTTAGTGGTTTTTGCAGGCTATTGCCCCATTCAAACTGAGCATAATTTTAACTTAATGGCCAGTGACATCATAAAGCTTCTCACCTTTAAACTTGTGCAAACTTACTTGGATTGTCCTTCCAGCTGATGTTTAGTGATTGCTGGAAACTGAGCTATTGTATTTGGGAAAACTGGTAAACTTTGACAAGTACCTGGTTGGAGGAGAAAAACAAATCCAAACTGTTAGTACATCAAATTCAGAAGTTAAATTTTAACTTTAATTTCAGGAGACTGCATTATGTAATGTAACATACACATTTAATGAGACAACTTATCCTCAAACTCAGCCCAGATTTGATTTGATCAACTGCACGTCAGCTTACATCAAACAAATTCTAAAGGCCCCAAAGAGGATCCCTAGCAAGAACATGAACATTGTCAGGTAATTTTCTGGCCATTTTTGGAATACAGAACTGCTTAGCTAGTATGTTCCAAAGCAGAGTTTCTACAACAAAGTGGGTTCAGAGAAGATGCAATATTCAGAGATTCAGTGATCTCACACAAACAGAAGGTTTGTAGCCATTTCTATATTTCTGACAGTTCTTAAGATGTATTTTTTTAAAGGAAGCACCACCCATGTCTAGTGAGAAGAGGGCAAGCCCAAATATTTAATGCAAGCCTTTGTTTTCTTCTGACTTAAAGAAAATGAAGTTTCTAAAAGAAAAATTCGAAAAAAATACATACTGGTACTTATTTTAACTGGGCTGGTTGGAGCAGACTGGATCTTCCTTCTGTCATTTTCTATACTCTTAACTAATTTTATTAGAGATGAATGGCGAGTGAAGTTTTGCTTTCCTTTTGAAGGAAAAAGGGCTTTTGAGCACTGCTCTTTGGAAGGGATGGATTCTGAAATAGGTGGGGAACAGGTTGTAGATGTTGCTTCAAGTTTTGTATCTGAAAAAGAGGAAAAAAAAAAGAGAAAATACATATCATATGCAGATTCAGTAATTAAAGCAATTATTTGAGCCTGGCTTATAATTCTGGAAGTATCAGCAGCAGCAAACATGGAAATTCAAGAATCTCAGTATGTGAACATTGGCTGTGTGCAATTAGATAGAGGTGGCTGTGCTGTTAAGGACAGTGATGTGACCAGCAAAAGATTTTCTGCTTAGTTATTCTGTCTTTTGGACAAAAAATTCTAGTAGAGAAAACAAAGAAACAATCAATATCATCAGCAGAACAAAAGGAAATGCACCTACCCTGAGTATTTGGCAAGACCTCAGGTCCTGTCCACTTGAATGCTGGTTTTCTACCTCTCTCCTCTGTAACATGAACTTTTTTTATAAGCTTGAGGCTGCTGAGAACGTTAGCTATGTCATAAAGTCTTCTAATTTTGGCTGAAATAAAATAAAGAAATATAAAGTATAGCAATTGCAATTAACAGGTTAGCATACATCAGATAGAGAAATGTTTTAACATCCTTTAAGCAGCTAAAAGGGAAAAGCTTTAAAAAAATTATAAGAACAATT
Organism: Daphoenositta chrysoptera; assembly: GCA_013397915.1. Taxonomy (NCBI): domain Eukaryota; kingdom Metazoa; phylum Chordata; class Aves; order Passeriformes; genus Daphoenositta; species Daphoenositta chrysoptera. The sequence continues at coordinate 158,963 of VZRO01008053.1, read as the reverse complement.
TTATGGAACAGGTATTTATACAATGAAATAACACTGTGATACAAAGTTTACATGTAAAATAGAATGACATAGATACAGATCTAGAAGACACTGCAAAGTGTCTAAATATGGAAAGTGCTAAATATGGGAAAAAGAACGTTTTCAAATGTGCAGTGATCAAACCTATACAAATCCTGTAGTAAAAATAAACAGATTAAAAGGCAGGTACACACAAGCAATGGCAAACATGAGAACTGGAGGGCAGACAGACACTAAAATCCAACAGGATAATCATTCTGCATGTCTTCCCTGTCTCTATGTTCAACTATTGGGGAAAAGTTTCAGGCAGAAGTCAATGTACAAATGAGTTCTAGAGCAAAGTGAGCATGCTTGGGCCAAAACTGATACTGAAAATTTGAAGTCTAGCAAGTAATGGAATTTGGGACTGTGCTTCATAACCAAGAACATGGTAAAACGTGGGATTGATACCTGAAATACAGGCAGATGGATGGAATGCCCTGAAAATGCTTTTAGTGTGAGACAGGCTCTTCTTATGGAAGAATAAAAGCAAGCAAAACACCCCTCCTGATTAGCCATCCACCCTCTCTGTGTTGCTGTGAGGCAGTGGAAAGGAAATCATGAACTGAAACCAGCAAGGATCAGTATTTGCATAGATACAATTCCACCAAAAAAAAAAACCCAAACCAAAAACAAACAAACAAACAAAAAACCCCAAACAAGAAAAGGAGTCTGAGAATCAAGGAACAGACTAATTTTCAGTGAAACCCACAACTATCCCTCAAAAGCAGCACATTTTCAATTATTATATGTGTACTGACCTAGACCTAGAAATACCATTTCATTTGAATGGAGAGGAAGGGGAGGAAGTGTGCAGGGAACTGAGAGAAGGGTAAAAGAATGAAGAAATAATTGGCAGTTAGAGCACAGGGTTTCACTTCCTCTGACATGCAAGTTGGTCACAGGACTTTGACAGAATTTTAGATTTCTACCAAGTTAGTTATGTGGCCAGAACACAGATTTTGCATGACTCTGGAGCATCTTTGGTGAAATGATGCTGAAAACTTTGACAGGCTGCTTGAGAAAGAGGAATTGTTACCTTCCTTTGGAAGGGGTGGATTCTGAAATAGGTGGGGAACAGGTTGTAGAAGGATGGAGCCTTGTGACATTACCTCAGGAGGATTTAATGGACTTTTCCTCTTAGGTGGGCATTATGTATCAATGACCATACACAAATTATAAACTGCAGAAGGTGCTTAGTGAATTTTTGGAGGCTCAAATAAATACTTGTGACAGGAAAAATAGGACAGTATTTTTCATTATATGAACTAGTACTGGAATAATTCATTTACCTTACACTTGTTGTTGTACTTACTTTTAAACTTGCTTTTATCTAAGTCTTCTAACTGATCTTCTCCAATCAAGATTTTAGCAGCAACTTCAAGGCTCACTATTTGAGGTGTTGATACAAGAAACAGCATCACAAATTTCTGACTCATCACTCGTAAGGACTTGTATTTCCTGCCATTCACTGATGCTGCAGCAGACAGGAGAAAGGATTAAAGTATTCAGTGACACACCAGCTACAAACAAAACACTGAAGAAATTTGTCAGTAACAGTAATTGTAAGAACAACACAGGGACTAGGCAGGGCCAGTGCTGACTCCAGAATCATATTTCTTTCTACATGACAAAAAACAGATGATTGGGTGGATACCAAGTCTAACTACAAAAAGAGGGTGATGTATCCCACATATATATTTCCTGTTGTCTGACATCTCGTACTCTTAAACATGTTTAACCCTTAATTAAAATTTCTTCCATGCATCAAAGCTAAATTAATAAAACAAATTGAGTAATTTATGCTTCAGGTTTCTATAACATTCAGTAGTAATTCTGATTTCTATAACAATTCAGTGGTAATGGCAATTGGATTACATGTTGGTGTATTTGATAGTTTCACCTGATGTTGAAACAAATTACAAGAATTGAACGAATAAGACAAGTGAAAGAGTGCAGAGCACTTTTTCTCAGCACAGTTGTGTTGCCTTTGGGGCAGTACCCTCTCAGGAAAAAAAATAAGACAAATAAAACGTTTTTTCCAAGTTCATAGAAACCTATCATTACAAGCACATACTATTCTTGGCATTATAGAGAATTATTACCAGCACGAAATTCCACTCCTGGGAGCTCGACAAAAGACATTTCTGCCTGCTCACTTGACCCAAAAGAACTTGCCATTTCTTCATTCCTTTCACCGTCAGCATCGAACTCGTGTTCGTACTCTCTTCTCTTGATCGTCTGGATTTGCTGGATGTATTTGTTCTCTTCTCCCACTTTTTTCAGGGCCTGCAGGGTCTGGGGGAGGTTGTGGCGCCCGTGCCAGACGTATCTGTTCCTGGCCAGGCGGCTCACCATGTGCAGGCTCTCCAGCACGTTCACAATGTCATAGATGCGCCTGCGCTCCACGTCTGCAGAGGAAAACACCACCCTGACATCTCTGCTGCATGAAATATCTTCACTCGTGCATTACCTGCAGCACAGATCCCTGCCCTCACTCTTTATGTATTTCTAAAGCATTTTTGCCCCTTGCGTATCATAAAAATTTCTGAAAATAGCCCTCGGAGGTGTTGCCAGCAAGGAAAATAATTCATAGATGGAAAGACTTTACACCTGGCTTTCAACATTCCTTAATAAATAAAACGAGCCATTACATGGGTTTCAATCTAGTTTTAGAAAAAACAGAGCATTTTTAATTATTCACTGCATTGATTTTAGACTGTGTCCTTAAAAACCCTTGGAAACTCATGTTTTATAACATCTTTTTATATATTATTTTATTAGCACACTCTTCTCATTTGTCTGACAAACTCTTGGTTTTGACCAGACATTTTCTAAAAGAGATGTCCCTTTGTACAAAACTTTAAAAAATGTAAATAATTTAAAATTTGTATAACTATTATCCATATATAAGCTGTAGAACACTGTAATTCCATAGACTTTTAATTTAAAAAAGGTTCAGCTTGATGTTAGAAACACAGACTCTGCAGAAATCATTGGTGCAATATAAAAATAGCGATATAAAGTGAGAAAGTTAAGTTATCATCAAGAACAGAAAGCAATTTCTTGCTTTGATGTCATGATTGGACAGGAAGCTGTGGGCTCAGTTTGAGAAATGCTAGTTCCTGCTGCAAAAATCTAACTACTAATCTTAGTCCTCATCTCTGAATCCAAAAAACTGCAACCGATTATTTGTGATATCAGCATTTAAATGTTTAAAATGAAACAGAATCCAGAGTTTCTCAATTCAGCTGACAGAGGAAACATCAGCATTTTAAAAGAATTGCTCTAGGCATGAGGAGGTTAAAACTGGGTTTAGATAAGTTTGAGAGAACAGAGTAAGCACCCAAAATTGTACAGAGCAAAAATGTGCTAACAAAAATGGCAGGTTATTAGGAAATTTGGATGAAGAAATATTTAATGGGATGAACACCAACTTACGTAGCTCTTCAGTGACTTCATCAAGGCAAATGTAACTTTTCTGTGAAGGGCTGGGGAAATCAGGATATCGAGCTAAGAATTTATGACACAGTAATCCCAGACTTTTCTCTTTGCGACTTGGCTGAGACTTTTCATATTCATCCCCCAATATGTGCTCCTACATGGGAATAAGGAAAAGAGAAAGTCAGATTTTTGACAATATGTAAACACAGATATTTAACAGCTTCGTAGTGAGCACTGTCAAAGGGCCAGTGTCCTCCCTTTTGACTCACCAGCTGTGAAATAAAACCAGAACATTACCTGTTGCATGTAGCTAGTCAATATCCTTAGTTATATTTGGTAAATGCTCCAAAATCAAAACTTAAAAAAAAGATGCATTATGTCAATGTATAATTTTTATACTGAATAAACAGCCTTCAGCTAACTCTAAAAAAAACAAGAAAAATAAATACAGACAACTGTACAACATACCTGCAAACAGTGTTTTGTCTGTAGGACATCACTTGAACTGTCTGACAGTTGCTTTCTCTGTTCTCTGCTCCTAATCTCAGGACTAGCTGCACTAATCAGCATTTTTAGGTTGGAAGTAGGTGTCCATGGATCTGCCGGAGGGGTTTCCTTAGGTTTCGGGGGTGTAGTTAAAGGCTGGCAGTCAGGCTGTCTCTCTGTCAGTACCAACTGTGAGGTAGCTGCTTGTTTCAAAGGGGTTTTCAGTACGTTTTTGCATGGCTCAGAATGCTCATTTTCCTACACACCAAGAAAAAGAACAACGGTGACATTAGAAATCAGTAACAGCCAAAGAGAGTTAGAGATCCATTGCAGTTTTGGGGTAGCTGCGAGCCGAGGGTTCCAGTCCTGCTCTGAATCAATGAGCCCCTTCCCTGAAACCCTTTCTCTGCCTGTAGCTTAAGGCTCGGGGCCCGGGGCATTTATTCCTCGGATAATTTTCCTTCTCTTTCCTCTGAGGAAAGTACAATCAGAACGTATGTTAATGCATAGCAGAGAGCTATAAAGAATGGCAGAAACATGTCATGGCCCGGGAACGGGTGTGGTGCTCCTTATAAATTCTTGTCGGGCTAAATGGACATCAACCCACATGTCACGGAACTCTTATCCTTTATCATATAATCGCCTTAACTCCGGCGACCAGCCCAATATATAATAGTCACGGAAGCGTTGGCTCTTAGCTCTTAACTTTTACAGTGAGCTTTTAACAAGCTCCCAACTCTGGCAACGAACTTCGCGGCGGAGTAAGGGGTGGGATGCGATCGCGGGGCTTGCCGAGACGGATCCAGAGAGGAGAAGGCAGAGACGGGAAAGTGAAGGAGAGGGATGCCCGGGCGGTCGGGACCGATCCCTTTCCTCGCCGTTCCCCTCCTGTTCCCCTTTCCTTTTGGCGCCGCGCGGCCGCGCATGCGCGCCCAGCCCCGCCGAGCCCTCCGGGGACCGGGCTCGGGGTCTGAGGGCCCTCCGGGGAACGGGTTTGGGGTCTGTGGGCCCTCCAAGGAACGGGCTTGGGGTCTGTGGGCCCTCCGGGGAACGGGTTTGGGGTCTGTGGGCCCTCCAAAGAACGGGCTCGGGGTCTGTGGGCCCTCCGGGGAACGGGCTCGGGGTCTGTGGGCCCTCCGGAGAACGGGTTTGGGGTCTGTGAGCCCTCCGGGGAACGGGCTCGGGGTCTGTGGGCCCTCCAAGGAACGGGTTTGGGGTCTGTGGGCCCTCCGGGGAACGGGCTTGGGGTCTGTGGGCCCTCCGGGGAACGGGCTCGGGGTCTGTGGGCCCTCCGAGGACCGGGCTCGGGGTCTGCGGTGCTCCTGGAGCCCCTTCCCCGGAGCTGCCCGCGGCTCCGGGCGGGCCGGGCGCTGTGAGGGAAGCGGGCTCGGCCCAGCGCCGCCCCAGCTCGGCGGGACCCTCTTCCCATGGCAACTTCCCTGTCACAGCAGCACAGCGCGCCCGAGGCGGACCCGCTCTGGGCAGCGTCAAACCTGCTCCTCCACACACCTTCTGCTGAGGAAAAACCGAAGAGGGAAGGGGAGCCGGGAAGGAGAAGTGTTCTGTACGGACTCGGCGGATAAAGGTCGTGAGAGATGAAGTTTCAGGAGCTTTTGTTAAGGACAGGAATTACAGCGAAGGTAAAACGCGCTCGGTTTCTGCCAGCCCGCGGTTTCTACGCGCGGTCGTTCCGATCGCAGCGGTTTCGCCCCCGGGGCGCTGAGCGCGGGCAGCGGGGCTGTCACCGCCCCGCGCCAGGCGGCAGCCCCGGGGCTCGGCTTCTCTCGCCCACCGGAGGAATTACCTTGT
>VZRO01008053.1:135531-151938 GCA_013397915.1 Daphoenositta chrysoptera | reverse complement strand
TGGTGCTGGAAACACACCGGGAATGGTGCTGGAAACACACCGCCAGTGGTGCTCGGAGCACACCGCGAATCGTGCTCGGAACACACCGCGAGTGGTGCTCGGAACACACCGCGAGTGGTGCTCGGAACACGCCGCACCTCGCGTTTAAAACACTTTGTGTCCGTGCCCCGGGCCGGGAGCTCCGGGCTGAGCTGCAGAACCGGGGCTGGACACCGGCTGGAGCGACTGCCCCGCTCCTCGCTTAGCAAAACGAGAGGATAAAAGGTGAATTGCTGAGCCGGTGAGGGGCTCGCAGTTGGGTGGGAGCGCTTCGATCGCCCCTGGCCACGGGGTGTTGGTGTCCCCCAGATAAGGGTCCCAGCCGTCTGGTGCCGCTTATCGCAAAATCACAGAATCAACTCGGTTGGAAAAGACCTCTGAGATCAGCGAGTCCAAGCTATGACCAGACACCGCCTTGTCAACCCGACTGTGGCAGCGAGTGCCGCGTCCAGTCTTTCCTTAAACATCTTCAGGGACGGCGAGTGACCCCACCACCCCTCTGAGCAGCCCATTGCGATGTCTGATCACCCTTTCTATAAGGAAATTCCTCCTAATGTCGAACTAAAAAATCTTGTCCTGTCCCTGTTCCCTGGGAGCAGAGCCCGACCCCCACCTGGCTGCACCCTCCTGTCAGGGAGTTGTAGAGAGTGATAAGGTTGCCCCTGACCTTATCACAGAGGTTAGGACACTTTTGTTCTGCAGGCAGGAGTCTGGGATTTAAACCCACCTCTCCTCTAGGTTTTATACTAGAGCCAGGATTACCAAATCTTTCAATATAACTGTAATTTTTTGAAAGGGAAGTCTGAAAGCTTGTAAACTCAAATGAAAAAAATTGACCCCAAAGTGATCTTCACTTCTTGGTGTCACCAGCCATGTAGCAGCCAAGGGTTATTCTCCTGCAGTACCTATATGCCACATCTTTAAAAGTGGGATTTGGGTGGACATTTGCTCTTTTTCCTTGTTTGTGCTTTGGTACAATTACTGTGTATTGGTTTCTGTCTATAAAAGGTGCATTGGAAGGTGTGATTGTTGTAACCCAGAGCTGGTGTGTGACTCACAACAAGTACAATTATAAATACTAAAAAAACAATGTGTGGGTTTTTTTACCCCCACAACCCCAAGGATGACCACATGGCATGCACATGGAATTTGAGCTTCTTAAACGAGGAGCACTCACGTGTTTCAAAAATCAAACCAGGAAAAAAAATCAGGCTTTTACATTCAAGCTGTCATTTGAATATTTATTTAATTTATGTTGAGCTTTGGAAATTACCTTTATCACCTAATCAAGAAGCCATTATCTCCATTCAAACAGCACACTCTTGTGACCTTTGTTCCGGGGACTTCTTTCCTGGTCTCCAAGTTAGCCTTACAAGCTGCCCATTACGACAGTATCAGACATTTTAAAGTAAAGGTTAAAAGAATTTCCAAGGTTATTACAGCTGTTGAAATAATTATTCTGTTAATAACTTGTGTGTCTCTGTTACCACTCTCCTTACCGTGCTAGTGCCTTTGCCTTTCTGAGATTATGGAATTACATGGAGCAGTAAAGGGCGTTCTCACTTGCAGCCACCAATTTAAACTGTTTGTATTTCCCTCTGCTCTTGCCTGACTTACATAAGAAACTGCAATTACGTTCTCTGCCAGGCACCTCTTGAAGGAAAAAGAACAAGGATTAAAAACTCTGTGTCCCTGACATGGCAACCGAAGGCACCAGTAGCAATTAATGATGGGTCCTTTAATGTATAACCTTGAAACCTTTTGTGTGGTGATCCTTGTGGGGGATGTTTGCTGTTTTCAAATGTTGTGCTGAATCAAGACACCACCTGATGCCAGAAATCAGAGTTGGAGAGTGATAGGTGATTTTATCTATGGTGGTTCAGCTAAAGAGTTACTTGAAGCATCGTCATGTGGATTAAAGAGAATGTGTGACATATCCTAGTGGTTTGGTCAAATCAAATCACTGATAAAGTGGTAAATAAGCAAAGAATTTGTGAGATGAAGTGCTTCCAGTGCCTGTATTCTAGTTAAGCACCCTCCTCATCTGCCTGTAGATATTTTCCTCTTCCAGAAACAGCTTTAGCAAAGCACTAAGACAGCACTGATCTGGTTTGGTTTGCTTGCACTGCTCGAGTTGTGTTTCTTGTATGAATACGTGTTGTCAATACTGGATTTCTTTCAGCGTGATCACGAGGCAGCAAAGTCCAGCATCTTGTGCTCATGTGCTTCCTGGATGTGGTGCTGCACTTCCATCAAGAGGAATTGTAATTAATGGCTCACATAAAGACAACATACATACTGAATTTTACTGGAGTCATTCTTATGAGGTAGTTCCATCTATAAGACCACTTAAAAAATGCCCAGGTGGAATCTTCATCCTTGGGGTTACTCAAAAGCTCTCTGGATGTGGTCCTGAGCAAGGGGCTTTAGTGATTACATTTCTGAGAATAATCTGCTCTAAAGTTCCAGTTTAAAAAAAAAATCACTGATAATATAGCATGTGAATTGAAAAGATTCTGTGATTTGCACAACCTTCAGAAAATGTAAATTTCTGTAGCTTTATGCCCTGCTGTCTGAATTCTCAGACTATTTTAGGCTGCTTTCCTTAAGGAACTACTTTGTGATTACTCTTTCTAGGGCTGGAATTGTGAATTTGAACAACATCATAGCTGCCAGCAGGAGACTTTCAGGGAAGTGCCTCGAGTTCAGCATCCAGTTCCACTGCTGAAACACTGCTTGTGGGAATCCTGGCAAGTGATGCTGTTTATTGCATATGTCTCTTTTAAGTGTTGTGTTTTCTGGTAATGTTTCTTTTATTCAAGGGAATTTTAAAAGGCAATTGATACCTTTCATTTCTTGCACCTTAATTTTAATGTCTGATGGGTTTCAAGGAGAAACTGCAGCCTTCTGCACGTATGTACTTCTAGTCAAGGAGTTCATGAGATAAGCAGACCCCCAAATACCTCAGAAATCTCTCAGTAGCTTGGGTTAAATATTTGATATATTTTAAGTAAAAATAATGAAATTATTGCCTTCAATGAAAATGAAAAGAAGGCAGAGTAGTTGCAGGAGTACAAGGTAGTAGTCAGAAACCATAGTTTTTTCTTATTCAGATGCTGCTGTGATGTTAATCTCTCCAGTCACTCCAAAACTGTGAAGAAATCTGGATTATAACATTTATCCTTTTCTTGTCCTTGTCTTTGTTCTGGGTTGTGATGTAACAAAACCATATCTTCGTTTCTGAGCTATGAATAAAGTTTTGCAGAGCGTGCAGATAACTTGGGGCTGTGCCTCTTGCAGGAGTGGTGGGGTTCACTAGAGGTCACACTTCTTTTACTCCTCTCTGTCTGCAAGTCAGGCTGCTGCTCCTCACCGAGATGTGCTGGCTGTGCTCCCGTCACGTTATTTACCCAGCAAAGTGACATCTGTAATTCTCTACAGGGTATAGCAGCACCAAGTGGCTTTTAAATGATTTACAAAAAAACCTAACAACCAAAAAAAACCCCCAAACATTTTAAAGATTAAACAGGGAAATGATGGCAAATAAATGACATGTGGCAGACTGAAAAAACAATGTCTAAAAGCGATCTCATGGATTTTTGTCAGATGTTATTGCCACAGGCAGCAGCGTGCAGTCACAGAATCCTAAATTGGTTTGGTTTGATTTGGAAGGGACCTTAAAGCTCATCCAGCAGGGTCAGGAGGTGGCAGTGCCTGCTCCAGAGGGTCCTGTGGAGTGCTCTACTCCAGCCCTACCTAATTCTGTATTCATTAGTCTGCATAAAATTAGTCTGCATAAAATTAAATCATATTAAGGCACATTATTGAATGAGCTGATTCAATTTAACTTGAGTTTATTTGCTTTCAACTGTTACATTATCTTTTGAAATTAGGCAAATTAAATCAGCTGGTCAAGCTCTGAGGTGAAGGCTGGGAAGGAAACAAAACCAAAACATTATGAAAACCTGGATTCCTAAACAAACAAATGCCTTTTTCAGGCATGCTAATTTCAGGGAATGCTAATTAAAACTTAATGCATGCACCAGAAACTACACTGCAAGAATATTAATAGCATGGTACGAATTAAAATAGAGATACAGTGTTTCAGTGCTTCACTTCTGTAGGTATATTTTTCCTGCAAAGATGAATTATTAGGAAAAGAAGATAACAGCTGAGAAATGTGTGTTTATTTAAGATCAAACACAGGGCACTTTCTTAGCACTGGAACATCTAGAGCTAAGAGTTTAGAGTACTCAGTAAAGAGCATGTTTTTACTTCAAATGCATTTTACTCTTTGTAGTCAAACATTTCACAGGTAATACCATCTAACTATTTTAGTGTACTTTAGATTTTGTTGTTTCAACATTTCAGAGGTGAGTTATCTCTACTAAGAGTTGAGACTTACAGCCATTGAAATGAGTCAATATTTTTGAGAAATTACAAGGAATTCTGCTTACCAAACACAAACATACAGACAAATCTTTCACAAGAGTTATTTCCTGAAAGGGTAAGTTGGAGCAAAGGTCTGCTTGCTTTATGTCCTTGAAGTAGAAGGTTACATTTTTAAAATTATTTATATACCCAAGTATTTTTTGTGTAAAAAAAAAAAATTGCTATTATATTATTATTTGTGGGAGCCTTTAGAAGATCTTATTTCCCTAAGTGATGTGCTACTGAAAATGCTTTATTTATTTTGTGTTTGTTCTGTCATGTATTTGTAGTGGAATCCAGCATGGATTCCTAAAGCAGCCTATGAAGCATCTTTCTGAAGACCTGATCTCATTTGGTTCTTGTCAACAAGCAGCACCTAAGTTCTTATTCAAGAGGATTCCTACTGCACAGACACCTCCAAAAGTTAATGTTTGTTTAAAACGCAGGTTCTTACACAAATTCCTTCCCCCCTCAGTTCTTTAGCTGAGAAATGACACATGTAATTTTCAATGGCGTGTCAGTAGCAGAATACTTTGTATTGTGGGATTAACAAAGCAGACTCCTCTGACTTTGCACAGACATACTTCACTCCTCTGGTTCTACTGAATAGATTTTCAATATTCTCATGTTGAATTGTTTGCCATAACTCATTGAGTCGGAATAATGTTGCATTCTCATCAAGACATTTTCCTCTACTGCAAAATGACTGGTTTCGGAGGATTTACATCAGGAATGAATTAAGTTTGAGAACATTAATAGTATTTTCTATTTGAAGCTTTTTCTCCATGTCAGTGTAATTCTCCTTTCCCAGCGTTTTTGTACCGTATCATATCTGAAAGCTGTTTCTTTGAGTTTGCTCTTCACATGTCTCGCTTAAACCTTCTGTCCAGCTCTGCCTTTCTAACTTGGGCCAGCTTTTCATCTTCTGGCTCTGTAGATTCTCCTGCTCTAACTTCTGATGGCTCCTTTTTTCCACACTGACTCTCTTTTAAGCCTGCTCTTGGGTACTCCCACTCACAAGAGATGTGTTCTTGCAGGCTGCCTACAACACCTACATGGCAGGCACCCACCCAGGGACACGAGTGTGCATTGGAATTATCTCTAAGCTTGTGATGTATGGCTGAACACATTGGACAAGGACTGAGCATTCCCCTTTCCCTCCTTCTGCCATCTCCCCAGCTGAAAGGATTGCCTGCTGAATGACCTTCTGCTTTTCCAAAGGTATTCAGCACCATATGCCCTGGATCCAGTCTTCCTTTTAATAAGTATATATGAAAGGCAGACTCTGAGCTTGTCTGTGCTGTGGATTCCACGTTGTGGAATGGGTGATAAAAATTCCTGGCTTCTTGGAAATGGCACACATTATAAAGGCATAAAGGGAATAGGGGGTTCCCAGCTTCTTTTGTGTGCAATTAAAAGCAAAATTCTGTTATGAGTTGAACACAGACTTTTCTCTCCATTAGCTAGTTTGCCATGTCTTTTGCATGTAGAGAGAGTTGCTCAGCCCTGCACAGATAACCTTTTTCTTTTTTCCCCTATGAGAATGCTGCTTGAGTGCAATAAATCTGCCACAAAGCCCATAATACCCGAAATAAACTTTACTTGCACCTGCCATCTTCTGTTCCAAATGCCATCTCTATTGAAACACTCCTCTATATTCTGTATGTAGCATCTCAACCAAGCTGAATTATTTCATCTGCCACGAAGGGATTAAACATGTCAACAGTAATTATCTTTGCCTTAATCTCTGGCAGTTGCTTTTCCTTAAATATGCTCAGAGGTTCATTATAACTTTCTCAGTGAATCTCTTGCTGCATAAATCTACCAAGGTATCACTTGCTGGCACAGCAAGTGCTGACACATGTGTCCACTCTTGCAAACAGAAGATGGTCAGGAGGGTTTTACTCATAAATTCTAGTCTGTGTTGTTCTAGTTAAAATCCCAGTGGAGCTTACACTCTGCTTGGAAGCCTGTTAGGCTGCTGGAAAGAGATTCTAACCTACGAGAGGACTGAGAATTTTTGCAGAGCTTTGTGTTATTAATATGAAATACTTAGTGCTTTGAATTCTAATGACAGTCAAGCTTTACTTTTAACTAGAAGAACTGGCAGAGGTGAGTGAAGACAAGAGAGCAAGTAAGAAGAATGACTAGCTTGATCTTTACATTTCATAGACTTTTTAAAGATACATGACCCCACATCAATGGGCTCCTGAGGGTTTCAGTTTATAAAATAACTGAATAATATTTTATAGAAAAAATTATTTTTTGTGTAAAAAAAAAAAATTATTTGTAATTCTTGCTGTTAAAATAAGTTTAACTTCATGTCAGGATTAATTAACAAGTTTTGTTATTTAAAATTACTGTAAAATATCATTTACCAAAGCCTTGAAATGAAGGTTTTGATAAAAGTATCACAGAAGTCAAGAGAAATAAAAAATTTTGTTAATATCAAGTTTTAAAGGGTAGCGGTTATTTTAATATTAAAGCCATGTTTCACTCTTTTGAAATACTTGTACTGGAAAAAAAAGTGCATCATCAAATATACATTAACCTAAAACTGCCTGAGAAGATAACTTACAGTCCTGTATTATTAAAGGAAACTTGTGTTTATTACCTTTTCAGTGTATTCCTGCTGAAAAGCTGGCAATTGAAGCTAATAACTAGACAAATACATTTAGGGTTCTCTCTGGGCATTACAATATTCCAGATAAGGTTTTTGGCACAGGCAGTACAATGCAGTAATACTCATGCTCCAGGAAGGCACAGAGGATGACAAATACACATTGTGGTGTGCCCATCAAAATAAAATCCAGTTTTCTCTGCTTGGCAGCCTCGCCAGTTCTTCACAGAAATGATAATTCTCTGAGGATATTTTCTTGCGAAGACACAAAGGAAAAAAAAAAAAGACCCTTAAATGCATTTGAATATTCATTTCTTAGCTATCTTGTTCCGTTTTGTTTCTTCCCCCTCGGAGAATGCAGGAAAACGTGCGGTGCTCTAACAAAGAGCCTTTTTTCCTTCTGAATAATCCGACGCGGGGAAATTCTGCATCCAGTGAGGACTGCGATGCAGCGGGGTTTTCGGTGCGGATTCCCCGCTGGCTGTACTCCAGGACAGCCTGTCGGTCAGGTGTGGGCGATGTGCAGCCTGGCTCCTGTTCCCCTGCAGGGACTGATGCAGTGTTAGCCACGATGGAGAGCTGTCCATTAAAATGACAGGGGCTTGGAAAGGCACCGGGCAGGCTGCGCTGCCGAGGAGATGCATAATGGGCTGTTAACAGGCACGCAGGCACCTTTTCAAGGACCATTTATCCTGAGGGAAGCTCACTGAGCACCCCAGCCAGCCAAGGGATGTCTTTTTGGTGTTAGTTTAAGGAAGGGAAGCTCCTCTTCCGAAATGGTGCTCTGCGGTGTGTGGTTTGTCACCAGCTGGTTTTACACCTCTTTCCTCCTGCTCTTTCTTGTCTGAGTTACAGTAGCATCCAGGAGCATCAGCTGAAATAAATACTCTATGTTGATATGGTGTTCACCACCACAAAATACACAAGGATGGGTTTTCCAGCAATCAGGTTTATTGGAAAGCTGGCCTTGGATTTTCTAGAATCCTTGCTCTATTCAATTGATTGTGGACTTTAGATATTGAGTCTCTTCCTGCTAGCCAAGCCCATTCCAGCTTCCCATTCCAGCCTCCCCAAACAGCTGCCTCTGGCTATGCCTGGGATTATTTTAACCTTTCTGCATGGCAGATAAGCAAACATTTATTGGGCCAAAGAGTGGAAAAGAATTAGAATCTGTCACAGCACCATCATCAGTGAGAATGTGCTCCTGGTGCTTTCAGTGATTATTTCACACAAAATACCCGTGTGCTGTTTAGGGCACAGCAAGAATGGCAGGTGGATGGCTTCGCTTTTCCATTGCAATGTCTTTCCTTCTCAGTCCTAATAAAAAGTCAGTTATGCTCTACAAGTGACAGGGCTTCAACAGAAGAATTGGGAATATTCTCCTGTTGTTAAGGCTGTTGTAAGGAAATAGGACAGAGAAGTTCAAATGTCCCTGTGCAGAGAAGAATTCCAGCTGTCTTACTAGGGAGGATTTCCCCAGATGAATTTTGTGGGATGGAGGAGAGGTACTTTATTCTAGAAGATGGTCTGTACTAAAATCTCCTGAGGGAAAGAAGGTGCTACTTACCAAAATTACAGGGGGCTGGGAGGGTGAGGGTTCAGCTTGATGAGTATGTTAAGAGCTCAACTTTTTACCATCTCTTGAGTTTGTAGTAGCAAGAATACTCCTCTTTATTCATTTAGCCTAGATATCCATTGCTTTCTTAATCTATTTAAATTACTATCTTTACATTTAAAAAAGGTAAATTCTGGAGTGTTTTTTATCTCGAGGCGGGGAAAAAAGCAAGGTTCAGACACATCTCTCTGTTCTCCATTTCCCCACATCCAACAAATCTGTGGAAGAACAGAAAAGCCAGCACCACTGCTGGTTTTTAGTTCACTTCCCAACAGCTGGACTTCAGCTGAACTCATGAATAAAGAGAGACACTATCAGGTAAGTAAAGCTCAATATTCTCCTTTAGAATTTACAGTATGCACAAACTAGCATTGACAGACAAGTTTCAAGCAATTAAATACATGAATCAAACCCAGGGTCATGTCCTGATCTGAGCAGCAGATTTGGGTGGAAGCAGGGTCAGGTTCATTCAGTTATGAAAAGATAAAAACCTCCCTATTCTGTGAGCTTCAGAGAGGAGAGGCGTGCTCCCAAAGGAAACACAGTCAGGCTATGGATGGATATTGGCATGGAAAGCTACTTCTATATTGGAAAAGGCACGATGGAAGTTTTGTGTACCAAAAATCATACAAATGACCTTGGTGGCAGTGCTAGTAGTGCCCTAAGTGGCCTTTATTGCTCCTGCAAATTTTGTTTTCCTTCTAATTGCTGGAATGAGGCTGAGCAGGTCCAAAGCCATTCTTGCTGTTTGGTTTGCCAGGGTGACTGACAGGCTGTTGGGTTGGAGATAAGCACGTTTCTCCAGTTGTTTGCAGAAAGTCCTGCCTCGTGTTGAATCATTTCTCTCTGTAATCAGTGAATCACAGATCAAGATAAACACTCGTACGGAGTCAATAAACCTAATTTTTATTTTTATAATTAAATCTTAAGAGCCACCTGATTCTGCATTGAATCAAGACTATAATTTCAGCAGCAAACATCTGATATTTTATTGTAATGAAGAAGCTAAGTATGAATAGAGTCACATTTTTGATTAATTAGAATTTTGTTGCCAAGGAATTAATCTGTTTTCCCTTCTCTGTGGAAAAAAACCAACCCTCTCTAAAATGAATTTCTCAGCAGGGATAATTATAGAAATGTTGAGTGAACTCCAGCAGCAGACATGGTTCAATGTTTCTTTGTTTTCCAGAAGCAAGGGGAATATGGGAGGGAATAGATGACCATTAAATACTGACTATGGCTACTGTTTTTCCTGACCATAAATTAACAGAAAAGCCAGTCCTGGACCTAGGACTTCCTGGTCACTGAGCTATTTCTGGGTGAGATAAGAGCGAGTTTAGCTCAGGCTGTGTTAACTCAGACCCGTATTCATGTAGAAATGGCTCCAGGCTGGAAGTCTATACTGGTTAGCTGCTGCTCTATCAACAGAAGAGCTGCTGCAGTAATACCTTACACGACTGTGCTTCCTTGGATGATCCTTTGGACTGATTCCCATCTCCTTCTGAGGCAATGGGGGTGATGCTAGCAGAACTGACAAGCCCCCAAAATGAGTTAACTGTACTGGAGTAAACTTTGCTGAATTACTCGCGATTTATGGATGTGAATCCATTTGTGCACATGGCAAGCTAACATGTAATTTCCATGGGTATGAATAAATAGAGCAACCACTTAGTGTCTTAAAACGTTGCTTTCTGTCATTACTTATGGCAGCAGGGGATGCATTTCATTTCTTCTAAGGTTAAGTGAAGAAATGCCTTTTCTTTGCTAAGAAAAGCTACCACACTTACACGATTTGTAGTAGGTAATGTATTTGTTTCCATGTTCCTGCTTTAATATGTCTCTTTAGGATGCAGAAAGCTGTGTTCAAAATAAGGATAACCAGGCAGCATTAGACAATTCAAAAGGATACTGTCTCCATACAGAAGTGTGGATTCAAATGCTGCAGTTCAGGCTCATCAATATTGTTTCAGATGTGAGTAATTGAAACTTGCTGTCACCGCGTGCTTCTAGCAAAGTGTGAAATTGAGGAACTGGAAGACAATACCCAAATGCATGGATGCATGACTGCAGCCTTGAGTGCTTTCCTTGTGGGTGACCAAAGGATTTTATTGCCTGGTTACCCGCAGAGTAGAGAGCACAGAAACTCTTTGGCAAGAGGATACTTTGGGTCCTAAACTTTACTTCTTCATTTTACTGTTAACTAATAAAAACCCCAACCCAAAGCCCTGTGTAAGACTGATTAATGTGTAATAAGCAGTTAAGCCTTGCTGTTAACATAGTTGAAACTGTATTGTTGATATTTTTAAATCACTTTCTCTCAAAGAGGTGTAATGTAATTTTTCTTGTGTGAGTGATGACATACATGGATTGAACACTCGAACACGATGATCTGGGCAATTTCTTAAGAAAATGTTTGTGGTTAAATAAGAACTGGGTTGTTTCATCCTCCAGCTCATGCTATGCAAAGAGCTCTCCCCATACAGAAGAACTTCTTTTTGAAAATTTTCTGCTGTATTGATGATTTCTCCAGTTGTAGGGAGAGGGACGAGGAAGAAAGAGGCCCTTGTCCCTTTAAGAGCCATGTAAAAGAGCACTAAATAAGTTTGCTCAGTAAACAGAGTTCCTGTCAATGAGATATTAGTTCTTGTGCACTAGGGTCCTACATGGTGGATGGACAATCTAGTATCTGCAGTAAAATAGAATAGATTGTTCTGTGTTAGTCTAACTAAACAAGGTAGAAGACCCTGAATATGGCAACTTGGTAAGAAGTTACCCCCAAAGACAATTTTTATTTTTGCCTGTTTGAACAAGCAGCATATGGTTTATTTCGAGCTACAAAATTTTGTGTGAACTCAACTTGTATTCTTCTAGGACAGGGAGAGCTATTTCATCTCCTTCTGGTCAGGTACATTTATGTCTCATGGAAATGGTGAACAAATGCTATTTAAATTAAAGTTCCTCAATAGACATATTTATCATTTCCATGCATCCTTTTGAAAAAGAATAAAATGTTGTACACATCCTAGGAATTACAGCCAAAGAGTCTTTTCACTCTAAGAGGAAGTAAATGAACACAGTGAATCCAAATTTCTTCTCTGGTCAGTTCAAAATTCAGGTATCCTACTAAAATCCATAATCTGCTTTAACTCTGAAACCTTGTAAACATCCAGTTATGAAGTGAAGCAAACACTAGGTTGAAATTAACTGCTAACTCATAGATATATTTTGTTTTCCTTCTTGCTCTGATTAATATTTTATTCCTTAAACAGTGCTTCAAACACCTCTGAGACTGTTCTTACAGGAGCTGTATTATGAAAGAATGACAGATGGTGGATGAGGAGAACCTTTTTCATAAATCATTTCCCTTTATCTTCTGTAAAATAGTTAAGTTAAAATATCATATTCTCTCTGGTACTAATAAGAAAATCTGTAAACAAAGGAATTCTTTGACTCCAGGCAGTTGCATTTTACCTACCAGCCCTCAAAATAGAAAAAAAAAGTTATCAGAAGCTTGAAGTGATGTCTCTTCCTGGTTGCTAGCAAATTTGCTTCTGCTTCTTTCACAATTTCATCACAGATAAGGGCTTCCACCCCTCCAGTGTTAATATTGAAACTGCTATTTTGGGTTAAAAAAAAAGTCCTTTCAGTCTATTAGAGTGTAAGAGTATCATTTCATTTCACATTCTACCTCCTTAAAAGGTTGTCACAGCAGCAGTAAACCCAAGATTAGTTAAAAGCCATGACAAAATTGTAACATTTCCTATATATATAAGAAAACAGGCGACGAAAGATTTCCACCCCACTGAAAATTCCTGCTCTCTTACATCTTCTTAACTGACACTTAGTGCTTGGATAATAATGAGAACGTAGGAAAAAAAGATTATAGCTTTACGTTAGTGACAGTAGAGTTATGGCTGAAGAGCTGCTTTCATTCTAAGCCTTCATTTTCAGCACTTACAGCTTTCTGAATATATTACCCCTTGGGCTTCCATTACACATGCTTGCTTTCATCCCAGAAGGTGGTTTGTGGCTTTTTTGTTTAGTCTTTTTCTTTATTTTTTTTTTTCATGACATTTTCTTGCCTATTTATCTGATACCTAATCATGGAGAAAAGTATCCTCACCATTTCATCAATAGTTCAGATTTTTTTTCCCTGCACATTGGTGCTGGTCTTTCTGCAGAACAGCTGCCTTTGATACAGTAGAGGAAATTTATTTTATAGATAACTGTATAAAGTTCTTAAAACCTGCCTCCTCTGTTTTGTCTTTTACTTCTGGAAATAAACACGGAATTTGTCTTTAGAGAAGGAATCCTGAAGTGTGATATCATAGTTAAAAATGTAAATATGTGCTAACTTATTCACAAAGTTCCTCTCTGTCAATAGTGGCTACACATATCTGAGTAAAAAGAATAGATGATTTCTGACAGTTTAGAGCAGGACTCCAGCCTCCTTTATGATGGGGTGGGAAAAGAGCGTCTGTTTCACCAAAAAATACCATAAATAAAAGCCAGACTTCATACACAGCTTCAGTTTGGAATTTTCTAATGCTCACAAACAATAACCTCCCTTTGTTTATGTACAGTTTGGATTAGTGGGCCCGATGTGGGGAAAATGATGAGGAATCAGGAAAGTCAAATCCACTGCTACGGGTTCCTGATGGAGGCCCCAACTGTCAGCCCCAACAATAATAATTTCAGTCTCCTAGCTTTCAGTGTAAATGGATTAACTCAAAAGATGAATTAACATCAAGGGTTTTGTATTTGAGTGAGAAACTATTCCATGTGCCTGTGCACATGCACAAAAAGAATGAAGGATCAGCAAAAAGAAGCAAAGATCATTAAACACCAACAAAACCCCAATCCTGAGTGGGAAGTTTCTCTCACACAACCATCATCTACAGTCTTTCTTAAGTTTTTTGAGATGGTGAATGTTGTTTATTTGAGAGCTTACATAGGTACTTTATTATGTTTTTAACTACTATTGGGTACAGATTCAACAATATATCAGTATTGTCCTTTGTAATTCTAAAACAAAAGGGGTTTTTGTAGAGAAAAAAGCATCTGTAGAAAGCACATTGTTAATATCTGGTACTACCTGTGTTCCCAGGACCAACTTTACTGTGGTGCTTGACCTGGCTGGGACTGGCAGTAGCATCTTGAAGCAACAAAATATATCTGAGCAAGGTCCTCCTCACCCTCAGGGCCTCTCCAAGGCCATAATTTCACAGGGAACATGGTCCTGGCAATGCTGCTGATCTCATTAGGACTAGGAATGTGGTTGGTTTGTTTATTTGCTTGTTTGTTCCTATTAGCTATGCCCAATTAAAATGCATTTAAATAAACATGTGAAGATTTCAGAATTCTCCTGTCTCAGACAGTGAGAATCCATGGAGCTCCCCTGAAGAAGGACATAGACAGATATTAACTGTACAGAAATACTGTCTTGTTTTTCCAAGCTACCACTCTGAGGAGAGACAGATCAAGGAAAATCCAAGGCTGTGGAGCACTACACACTGTGAGCAAAACTCTTGCAGTCATAAACCTAAGCATGACATCTGACTGCTGCTAAAAACAGCATCTTTTGGGAACAAGGGGTAGTTACAACAGAGATCCCATAAAAGTGATTGCCTTGGAAATATGTGGGCTTCTTTGAAAAGAGTATGAGTCTAAGGCACAGTTTTATCCCTTCTCTTCCTTCTTTCCCATAATTTTTCCCCCCTCCCCTTCCTCAAATCTCTCACAATAGCTTGGTCAACAGCATTTTCTTGCTTCATTGGTTTTGAAAAGGACTTGCTGTTCCCTGCTGTTAGATTATTTCCAGGAGACTGTCTTAGGTCAATAGTCATAACATTCTTTGCTCCACTCCCCCTCTCCCCCACCCAGTCCGAAAAATAATAAAATTAAACAAAAATAAATGAACAAATTAAGTTGGGAAGTGAGAAAGGCAAGCATGTTTGTATCTACAGGATTGATCCAGAGATTTAGGGTATGGATTCTTTTTGTGTTCAAGGAGCTGATCTCTGCATGCAATTCCCACAGAGAAATTTCTCCTAAGAGGCATAAGCAGTAGGTTTCAAGTGAAATTACCAGAGAAATACAGGGACTTTTCATTGGTATTAATTTTATTTCAATCTTCAAGAAAGAAAAAGATTCCTTCCTTCAAAAAGCCTGGGAGACACTGAACGTAAAGAAGAACTCCGCCAAAATAAACATCATCCAGCTGTGGTTACCTTGGATCTTGAGGTGCTTTAGAGTTTGTTTCTACTCTTCTAGAGGTTTAACAGTTTATAAAAGGGCAGAAAGATGTTCCCCTGAGGCTCAGGCTGCCACCAAAGGGATGAGCTCTGCAGAGGGCTGCAGCTCCTGCTGCTTCTCATGCTCCCTCTTGCCTGGTTCTTTCAGCACTCTGTGGTTTATCCAGAGGTGTTCAGAGCTCATTTCCCACCTGGGCTCCACCTGCAACTGCTCTTCCCTCCCCCTGCATACCCCATGCATTTAAAGGTGCCACAGGTTATGACTGCCAGTGTAAAGCAAATGTATTCGGTTTGTTTGGCTCTCCAGTAAATTTTGGTTAATGTTAGGATGGGCTTTAATTTTCTGTAACTGCTTGAATGGATTAAATTAGCACGGGAGCAGGTACTCGCAAAGAAAGAAAGACAGTTCCTGTTAACTGCAATGAAAATTTGATTATATGGTGTTTAAAGAGGACAAGGTGTGATAAATAGCAACCATTGATAGTTTAAAAGTTTACAAAAAAAGGGAGAGACCATAGCAGGTGGATTTGACAGCAGCAGGAGTGAACAAGAAGAAAACTCAATATTCAGCTAACCTGTCTTGGGAACAAACATGTTTCCTTTATTCCTTTATTTTTCAAGATCTGATTAAAACTCTCTTTGATGTGCATTTTAGTTGGTTTTTATCTGTGTGTGCTACTGTAGGGTCACAGAGTTATCCAGCAGCCAAGGTTTTTGTGGTGAAGCCCAGTTTGGGAGCTTGAATTTTGCAGACCTCTCAACAGCTTCCATTTCTTTCCTTCTCTGTGTATTCTTTTGCCTGCTTATAATCTATATACTGCAGGACCAGAGAGATTGTTTTGATCCTATATTCATTACCAGTCATTAAAACTGTTAGTTCAAGTTTTCCCTTGTACTTTTGTAGCTGAAAAATTCAGGTTCTGTTGATGACAAAGTGCTGGTGCACAAGCATCTGCTACACAAAAGGTTAGGGAAAAAAAAAAAAAGAGAAGTTTTTGGTGGAACAGCCCCTATTTCAAAGATGTTTGTCTTGCTACAAGACAACTAAAGATAAACATAGCAGGTAATTGTCTTATCCACACATTGGGGGAATGTCTTAACTGTGGAGCTGTGGAGAATGGCTCAGTGTGTGTGACTTTCTGGCCTAACAGCAGTCATCCCTACAGGATACCAGAGCAAGGGCTGCAGAAGTTGAATTTTCAAGTTCTGGTTCAAGCCAGAAAAATAGAAATTCTTTGAGTCTGGACCTTTTGCAACACACAATTATTTGCTATCCAAGGTTATTTCACAGAGTTATACTCAGAGTAGCTGAGGGTGGAAGGCATCTCTGGAGTTCATCTGGTTTAGCCCCCTGCTCAAACAGAGTCAGCCACACCAGCAACCTGTTCCAGCATTTGATCACACTTAAAGTAAAAAAAAAACAAAACCAACCCAACAAACCCACAAAA
>VZRO01008053.1:19800-126221 GCA_013397915.1 Daphoenositta chrysoptera | reverse complement strand
GCTGCTCTGCGCGGCTGCGGCTGCTCCGCGCTCCCGCCGCGGGGCCGCAACTTGTGCGGGGCGCGGGGCCGGGGCGGCCGCTGGGCGCGGCGGGGTGGCCACCGTGCTGCTGCCCTCTGCGATGATCTGGATCGTCATTATTGTTGTTTTCTCTCTCTGGGCGCCGCGCAGAGGGCGCCCGCCCCGCCCGGCAGCCCACGGCGGGCGGCCGCGGGGGCGGGGTCCCCGGAGCCGCCGGGTTTTGTCTGGCACCTCGCGGAACTCGCGGGCTGCCGGGCTCTGCTCCCCGCGGGAGGAAAAGAACTTGCGGGTTTGCTTGCTCCGGAACACGGGCAGCTGCGGGAATGAAAAATTCCTGATGTTGCGAGATTGCTTATATTTTAATGAGAAAAGCACCAAAAGTTGTGTTGTGTTACTTTTAATGAAAGACTTGGCGGCCAGGCGGCGTCCTTGAGGATCTGGGTATCCAGCGAGGTATTTCTGAGCGACATTCTGTGCAGGTGGGGACCTTTTGGGACTGAGTGTTGAGGATGAGCCCTGGTAGGACAAACCCAGGTGGAGCCGTTATGGCTTAAATGTAAGAATATGAATTCACCTGTGGTTCATTGGGAGTGTTAATGTGTTTAAACCAGGGTCAGGTGTGGGCTATGAGCTCTTACAGCTGTTCATTCACGGAGGATTTTCAGCCGTTAGCCCAGCTGGGTCTGGAGCCTGACTGGGGGCTTTGGGTGTTGCTGGGGTGGGAGGATGGGGTAACACAGATTTTGGGTCACTTGGGTTTTTTGTTGGTTTCAGTGTGTCTGGGTATGTGGCGATTTCCCCAGTAAACCCTACCTTGTTTTTCTTCTTGAAGTTCTTTTTGTATTTAATGCCATTTAATTGTCATTAAATTAAATTTGTTAATAAATCCATCTCCACTGTCAGATATGCACAGAGATAAAAAGTGAGGCTTCTTTTTACTGGAGATGGTAAGAATAAAATTCAGTCTAGATATTCAGAAATGGTTTGTGGCTGCCTCGAAACGGTTCTTTAAGCTTCAAGATACATTTTTTCCCCTCTTATTATTATTTTTTTTTTTAAATATGGAGCTTAATGTAGCTAACTTGGGCAGTGACACTGAATACCTGTAACACATGGTCTTAGGTTGCAGGCATATACTAAGTACTACATACAAATAGATCTCACGTGGTTCCCCAGAGAATCTGTTTCCATGATGGTTAAAGGTATTGAATGCACAGGAACTTCCAGAGACTGCACTTTTTTCTTCTTCTTCTTCATCTCCTTCTTCTTCTTCTTTTTTTTTTTTTTTCTAGTTCAGGGGACCTTTCATGTTGTCCTTAGTTGCACTGGTTATGTCATGCTATTCCAGCATGGCATTACACGATGTGACTGATGCAGTCTCATGTGTCACATCACAGTGAAATCACTGGAGGGAAAAAGTTTTCCTCGGTGGGACTTAAGGATATTTATAAAATTTGGGGTTTTTTTTGCTTGTGATATTTGTTGGTAAGGTCAGAGGCCATATATTGCCTTCAAGGTACCTGTCTCATTTCTGTGGCTATTGGCAGGTTTGAGGATCAGGGGGAGATTCTGGTTCAAAACAAAATTGGAAACCTCCTGTTTCTCTGTAAAATGGGTTAGATGTGTTTTTAGATTACTTTCAAATGGCAAAGCATAGCAGCACTGCTGCAATCAGCTGTATTCTTTCCTGTGCTCTTTAGAAGAAAGAGAACTGGATTAATGACCTGCTGCTTCGTGGTGAGGAGCAGTGAGAGAGCATTTGAAGTGATAGGCAAAAGCAATATTTCTACCTGTTGTCTTGTCAACATTTTTTCCTTGGCATAACAAGGGACCTCAGCATGCAGAACAAGCATTTCCACTGCGTTAGGAGAAATCTGGTTTTTATGCTGTTTATCCTTCAGTGCTGGGAGAGTGTCGGATGGTTTTCTTTTTTATTAATTCCTTTGTTACGTTGGACACAGGTTTGGATTTTTTTGGTGCTTACCAGGCTTGCAACAACATGCAGCTAAATATGTGCTGTTATACCATGCTCAGCTAAGGTGGCTAAAATTGATTTAATATTTAGCCTTTTTAGTATGGAATTCAGCGTAGTAAATGTGTTTTTCCTGGTGCCTGCATATTGAAGCCTGCTGATATTAATCCCACCTTACAAATTAACTCAGGAGACTCTTTGTCTCTTGTAGTAAACTTGTGCTTCTCAGTACAAAAAGAACAGCATTTTAAGCTGGTTGACCTGCTAAGCTGTGATTTTGCTTTCTTTACCGAGTAATAATAGAACCTGTTTGTTCACTTATTATCACGCTCAGG
This sequence comes from Daphoenositta chrysoptera, assembly GCA_013397915.1. Taxonomy (NCBI): domain Eukaryota; kingdom Metazoa; phylum Chordata; class Aves; order Passeriformes; genus Daphoenositta; species Daphoenositta chrysoptera. The sequence continues at coordinate 123,893 of VZRO01008053.1, read as the reverse complement.
ATTTTGGGAGGTGGCACACAGTAACTTTACAGGCTGTGGAGAAAGATCCCTGGGTAAGAGACCCCAGAAGAATAATGGGTTTGATTTTAGATCTGGGACTCGAAGCCTGGAAAGCCGAGTTTTGAGTTGATCCTTGCAGGTTTCGGTCAGTGTTGTTGCGGGAGGTCCAGCTCTGATGTACAAGGTTGTCATTCTGGGCTGGTTTTGTGCAAGGAGCCCCAAAGGCAAGGTAACACTCTAAACAGGCATCAAAGCATTTTGAGAAGCTCGGACGAGGAGTGTAGTATGTTCGCAACATGTAATTACTGTATCAGTTCGGACTTGCGGCTCCTGGGGTGGGCAAAGAACATCAGTAACTATGTTTTCTTTCAAGCTGGTAAAAACTGCTTTTTTTCCCCCCCTCTTCTAGGTATTTGTTTGAATACACAGAAGAAGATGACAAGTGTGCATGGATGATTTTACGTAATTAACACCTGCTAGATTTGCAAAAGGCAATTATCACTGCGAAGTGTTTACATTGATTTATGGGAGGAAGGTGGCCCATGAGAGGGATGCTGATAATATCAACACAGTGGATTAAATGCACATTTACACCTTTATTGACATATAAATTATCTGTGCCAGGAATGCACTGAAAAGGCTGCTGATGGAGCAATAATGTGGCACAAACTACTGGGTTTGGATTCAGCTCTGTCATCCTTCTGTAAGGCACGCACATGGAAACCTTCATCTGAGCTGCTATAGGATATAGAGGCTCACAGAATGGCTGCTTGTTAAGATAATGAGCAGTGATGGCAAACAGGAATTGAGAAGGATGGTAAAAGACATGGACAAGGTTTGAAGGAATCATCTCATCTTTTTTAAAATTATTTTTAGATTTTTTTTTTTTTGTTTATACTATGGATTTTTAGAGAAAGCTCAAAGAGGCTGGAAGAGTCTTTGTAGCAGGGAAATGGAACCTGGCTCTGAATCCAGCCAACAACAGAAAAGAAAGACTGTGACACATGGACTGGAAGATCAAAAAAGGGTAAGTGACAAAAGGTGGGAACACTTTCTGCTTAAATTACTGAAGGAGATGCAAGTGGCAGAAGAGCTCCACATAATGCTTTTATCACTTGCACTTGCTGCTCGCTATGCTCAGCCAGCTGTAGATCTCTTCTCCTGATTATATGTTTTAGAAAATGTTTGTCTTTCTCTTCAGGCTTCTTCCAATGTATGGAGCAAAGAGCTGAGGGAAGGGGAAATTGTGATAGGAGTGAAAGAAGGGAAAATCTCTAGAATTCTGGCTGTTTGTTGATGAAGACACATACAGTGCAAATGAAATATACTGACTCTTACTGAGTCTGGTCAGATTATTGATGTATTGTAAGTTTAGCTTTCTTTTCCTGTTGATATCATTAGTAGAGTGGTTAGAAAAATGCTTTCTTGGCATTTGGTGTTTTAATTTGCTGAGGATGTTGTACACTTGTCAGTGCCCTCGTTGTCCTGGTGGTACTGTTTGCATTTTGCTGTAGTTGCCTGATGTAATTTTGGCTCGAATCAAAAGTGGAAGGTGCTTGATGTCAGCTGTGGGCCCTTATTTTGCTTTGTGGAAGCTCTGTGTGTCAGGGTGGTGTTGTGTTATCCCATCCTCATGGGTTGGTGCACTAAATTAACCTATGTGAAGTCATTTTCTCAGACAAAACTGTAGCTTGTGAACAACTGGGACTCCAAAGTTGTTTTGTTGGCACCAGTCAAGCAAACTAAAACTTGACATGTTTCTGCTGTATAAATCATTGATGTCGTCCTCCACGCAGAGTTGGTGGGGGATAGAAAACGCCGTGTTCAGCTCTGTGTGGAGAGCTCCTTTCCCCTCTGTGATTTTTATTTCAGTTGAAAAGTGAGTTGGAAAAAAAATTGACCGTCAGCTATTATTTTGCTGTTCAACAGCACTGTCTAATTTCAGGGAGAGGGAGGTTTGTGTCACAGTTTCATCAGGTCTGCTGAAGAATAAAAGTGGTTTCCCTGTCACCCCATCAGAAATCTAAGCAGCCTGGAAAACTTTCAGAAATTGGATAAAATGCAGCTGCTTGCTTGGAGAGAAATGGCATTTGGGGAACATTTATTTGGGGAACAAAATAAAACTCCTGAATGTATTTTAATTGCACCAAGCATGATCTATTAACTGACAAGCTGCCAAGGTCTTCCTTCTACATTTTTCAAGGCAGCATTTTGGGACTGAAGTAAATCAATAAGGGTTGAAACAAAATCCTTCTATTGACTTAATTTCTGGAGGCTGCTAGAACGTTTTTTTGCCCCCTCTCCTTAAGTGTACAGCATTATCCTGCGTGTGGGGTGTGATGGGAAAAACATTTACGCCCTGTGACACCAAAGTATGCTGTAATTGTTTTGATGCACCAAAATTAATATGCAATTCTGTCTGTCTCTCCTTGCTGATAGGTATGGGAGCCTACATCTCCCATCTGCTCCTGGCTCTGGGTGTTTGGTGCACATGTAGCATGGGGCCTCTGAATGTATAATATAACCCCAAGTGAGGCTCAGTGGCAGCTGGGATAACATCAATTGGTCATGCTTTGCTGACATTCATTTTAACTTGAACTCTAGCCGTCATGGAGATTATTAAATTTATAATGATATATGTAAGATCCATTTTAATGACTCCGCATGCTTGGGTGATCTCTCTCACTTCTGTTTGCAAAACAAGTCTTAATAGAGTATTACATTTCATTTCCTATAGAATTTTTCAGGGAAAGGTTACCGATGAGAGCTTTGCTTAGACTTATGCTTACTGGGAAAAATCAGTTTGGAATAATAATAATGTTGATGCTACTCAGTTGTTGTTATTATGAACTTGAATAGTAATGTAAACTTTAGTGTTCCTAAGCTGAAAATTCTTAGATTTGTGATAGGGAAAAGTGGATGTGTGGTCAAAGACCATTAAAATTAATCATCAATAGGCACTTTTTTATTACTGGAAATGAGGCTTGTGCTGGAAGAAATAAGACCAAGCTCATTTTTAATCAGGTGAGTGCATTCTCCTTTTTATCACCATATATTTTATGGACATAAAGTCAACCATTGTTTAGTGTTTCTGAAGCAGTGAGAAATCAGTCTGTGTATGTACACCCCACGATGATGGATCTGGCTTGTCTTTCCAAGCAAAATGCAGAACTCTACGTTTGCATTTGTGGGGAGAAATAAAGCTTCGTTTCCTGTTGTGTTTTTTTTTTCAAGTGTATTTCCAGGTATCAGCTTAGTAGGTATATTGATTAAAGTAAGAAAAGATTTAGTATTTGTGCTTCGTTTTTAGTGGGATGGGGTTCTGCTTTTTATGTGCTGGCTGATGGTCAAGAACTCAGAACTGGGCTGGCTCTGACTTTGCTGAAATCAGCCGAAGCAGGTTCCTTTCACTCATCACAGCTTCCCAGGCTGAGTTTAAGAGGACTCATATTAATCTTTGGGATAGCAATGCAGCTATCTACATGTCTTAGGTTGGCTCTAGTGGGAATTACACAGCTAAATTCCATGTAACTGGTAATGTGCAAGTGAAGAATTTGATCAGGTTTAACAGCCGTGTAAGCTGACCATCTGAAGGTAGCAGGATTACCAACATGAATACTAATGTGAAAAATGAGCAGGCTTTATGCCAGGATATGACCTTGGCAACAGAGTCTTCAAATACAACAGTAACATAGGTGATGCTATAGACTTTTTGTCCAGAAAGTTTGTATGTATTGTCTTGATATGAAATAGATGATCATTCATGAACAATGAATTCAGATATTTACTTTTTTTTTTCTTGAAGAAGAGACTTGAGGTAAAATCTGCTGCTAAAATAATCGAGTTAGGTACATTTTCATGTCCTGAGTCATGAAAAATTTAGTGCTGCCTTGTGTTCTGATTAAATGCATTTTCTGCTGATGAGTGAAAAGAAATGCTTCTTCAGTTGATTTCCATCCTTCATTCCATCTTCTTCTTGACTTTCCATTCAGGTCCATAGCTCTAAGTTGGTGGGACATCCTAAAGAAATGTGTATGTGCAGTAGTGACAGAAGTGTCTTCTGCTCTGCCTGACTGAACCCTCTTTGAATGATGAGTCAAATGTAATTGTGAAATGCATCCAGGCTTTGGAAGGATCTCTGTAAATGTGTTTTATGCTTAGATGTGCTCTATTGTCTAACTAAACATTTGTCTCTGCTTAACTTGAGATTTAAATGTTTTATGAGAGATTTATTTGCACTTACCTGGAGTACTGGGCTGGTGGGTTTTAGGAAGGACTGTGTTGTCAGCAGCACAGAAAGTAGCATGGAAATAGTGCACTTCACAGGCTTGGAGATGGTTGATTGCTTTTGTGTGTGGGTTTGTGGGCATTTTTGGTTTTGACTGCAACAAAATTGTCACCCTGGACTTTGAAATATCAGTTCAAGCTGCGACAGAGGCAGAGTGTGTCTGGCACTGGACCTTGTAAAGCCGAACTTATGGTGGCCTTCTGCTATGTTTTTTCCCCTTTTGCTACTCGATAGAAAACATCCTCGGCTCTTTTTCCCCCTTCTATTATTTTTATTTTGAATGAAGCATGTGCGAGCTGCACTTTTGCAGTGTTACAAGCAGACTAACACTGTTTTCATGGGGCGTCTCTCTTGTTTTCCTTGGAGCACTCGTTGTGACACCCGTGACTGAAGCCATATGCTTTAGCTTTCTCCTGGGTTTGTGTTTTTCCTGGCTTATTATTAAACTTCTCATTTGCTTGAGGATGCTCTGCTGCTACCTTTATATCAAAGTCACTTTAAAGAGCATGGGCAGTCTCACATGTGTTGACCTGCTTGTACTGAGGACTCGTGTTGTTTGAAGCAGGGTAATGGTGGCTGAGTTCTGTGTTTATTAGCCCATCTTTGTGCTGAGGCATTAAATGCAGTTGGGTGCTGTGCTGCTGAGCCAGTGTGGAAGCACTCAAGTATAACCACTTATAAATTGCAGCAAGACTTAGCTTATGAAATTACAGCAAGCTGTGTTGTGGTGTTTTGATAATTTAACTAACTGGGTTTTTATGGAAATACGCATGCAATAAAAATCCACTGAGCAGGAGAACTGAGAAAATGTCAGCTTCTCCTTCATTTTGCCGATATTTAAAACCTTCTGGAAACATAACAATGTCTGTAAAATTTTAGTTCCTGACGGGATTTTGTTTTTATTACAGTAATCAAGGTTGTTAATAAATTTACTTTAAACCTTATAATCACAGCATCAGATTTGGGAGGTTTTAGTTACACGGATGTGCCTTGATGATCTGTCCGGGGCTTGGCTTCTGCTGTAAGGTCATAAATTTCCTGCTCTTAAGATGCTTCTGAAACCCTTTTTGTGGGTGTGTTGTCTGTGACTATTTTAAACCACTCTTCACTGAGAAATTGTCTAGAAGAAACAGGTATTTATGTTTGTTTCAGTGATGCAGATTTTCACCTTAATGGTTGCTACAAGGTATTTTGTTCATCTATTTTCTCTAAAAGTTCTTTCTGCAGTGGTTTTAATGGGAGAATCATAGGAATGTGATTTGGTATTGCCAGCCCTCTCCCAGACAGACCCTGGTCTTAAAGAAATTTCCCATATTGTCAAAAATGTTTATATAATATAAACAGAGTATCTTGCTTCTTCAGCTGATGTCTCTTGTAATCCTTATCTAGTTAAAGGAATTTTGCAAACTTTTTAAGATTCAGGGGTGATTTTTTTTCCAGCTTGTATAAGTTTGCTTTAGGATGTGATACAAAGGATGTGTGGTGATATCAACCAATCAAAGATTGGACTGTGGTGAGCTTCGTGTGCCTGAGGACTCTGTGGCATAAAGCTAGAACTGACTCGTGTAATTCTGTCAGTCTTTCATCTCTGTGCCCTGACCTTTCCCCATGTCTGTGTTACTGTGCAACGAAAAAAACTTGTGCGGGATTCCTTGAGGTCTTAGGCTTGCCCAAATTTTTGAGCTTTGCCTCTGTTTTGTGAAGTGAGTGAACTCTGTGTGGCACAGGTGCTATTTCTTCTTCACACCCAGTGAAGTTCATTATCTTGAAAATGACCTGACTAAGGAGTTTCAGCTGAAGTTCTAAGGATGTGGAAGAACACCCATGCATAAGCAGATGGCATTGTGAGACTGTGGAGTGCACCTTTCTAATAATTTGGGTGTGCTTTGAAGATTCTGATCCCACAGAAGAGAATGAAGGACAATTGTGGCTTTCCACATGAACTGTGGCTGAAAGCCTCTTTGAGAGGGAGGGAATGAAGAGGATCAGGAGATGAAACCAAGTTTGTGATGAGATGCATGAACAACTGCTGCTTATGTTGTGGCTCTGAAGTGATGGGAGAATTGTGAATGAAGCGTTACACAAGGATAGGACTCTGGAAATCTCTGTGGAAATCATCTTTTACAAACTTGCTGATGGCACTCTTTGAGCAGGATGCCCAGTTTTGGATCTCTATCTTAACCAAAAATAGAGCATGGGGATGAATTACAGCATGCCTGGGGGAGCCTGATATCCACTTTCCCCCACATGAACAAAAAGCAGAACAATTATTCTTGAGGGTTTATTCCAAAATCCTGGCATGCATGCCTCTGGAATTGCTTGAGTGGTAGACAGTTTACACAGCAGATAAGTGCAGATGCTGTTCTAAATGGAACTGTACAAAATGAGGCAGAAATTATTTCTATTTGCTGAAATTGCCTTGAATAATATGGAAGAGTTGATTATTTCCAGTCTTGGAGGAGTGAGGATCAGTGCTGATGAGGACTTTATATGGCACCCCTGACTCTGCTCATGCCTGGAAGAACTTCCCTGCTTGCATTTTTGTGTATCTACATGTATTTTAAACTGGCTTTCCCCCCCTCTTCTCTGATGGTAGATTAAGACTACACTGGTGTGATCTGCTTGTTCAAATCCTACAAGAGTGTCTGGTGTGCTGTACTGCCAGTGGCACTGATCAATAGCTGATCTTTCAGAGCTGCACAGAAACCCAGCAATATGAGGCATCAGCTGCTTGCCTTGTGTGCAGGGAAGAAATCCAGCCCTTCTTCCAGCTGCTGACAACAGGCTTTAAAACCCTAAGGCATTGCACATGGTTATTGTTCTTATCTTGGATGACTATGAGTATTAATGGTCATAAATTAGCTGGGATATTTCAAAATTTAGCCAGGCATCTTGATTCTGTGGCAAATCTCCAGTCTGGGGTGGATTATATATTTTGTCTCCTCTAGTTGGCTTTGGGGTGCCTCGTCTGGGGCCCTTGTGAGTGTGGGGTAAGGAGTGAAAGCTGCACATGATGCTGTAGCTGTGGCTCAGTGCATTAGTGAGCCTCTTCCTCCAGTTTTCCACATCCTGTGGTATAAATGAGGGTTTTATAGCTAAGATCCTAATGGCTTCATCAATCTAATTTCAAAGGTAATGAAACCAAAGGGCTCAAGCAGTAAATACAGGTAAGTGCTTTGTACTCTAGGGTGTGCTATTTAGAGCATAAGAAGACTGTTTTAAAATAAAGTTAACTTGTGATATTAAAAAGGGTTGTAGGATGCTAAGGAGAACTCTATGCCTAGTAAAAAAATTCTTCTGTTGCTAGCTAGGTTGTAAAAAAATTTACCCCTCATGCCACAGTGTTCTTGGAAATGCTTCTGCAGCTGTGAAATGCATTTCATCTCTCATTCCCTTCTTTTACAGTGGTTTAGCAGAAGTTGCTGTATTTCCCTCATTCTTTCTGTGATTAAGATGTAGAAAACCCATGTTTTCCATGTTGCAGGATGCATTTCCCCTGGTGCACTACTTCCCCACTCCCACAGCCCTTACACATGGGAAAAGCCAATGGAAATTACCGAGTGTCAGGTGACTCAGTGTTGCAAAAAATTAGTTCTGTGTCCTGTGCCTTTAATAGGACAGGTGTGTCTCTCTCTGTTACATAAAATGTACAAGAAGGTAAACACCAGAGGTTGTGTTTTTACTTATTTTTATACAGCAAGTGTGACTTTCAGATAATATACATTCTAACTCATTAGCGTGTAGTTTCCTGCACACCTCCTTAGAAAAATGTTCATTATTATGCAAATGGCTACCCTCTGGCTTTGAAGTAATTGTCACTTAGAATAATGTGTGGGCCATGGTATAAAATACTTCAAAACCTAAATAGCTGGGAAATTCAAATTGGACAGTCAGACATTGCCTCTTGCTGTGTCTGTGCCTGGAAGCAAATTTGATACCCCTGAGGTCAGCTATCTATTGTGATATTCCTGGTGAAGGGAGTGGTAGGAAAGGGAATGGGGAAAAGGAGGAAGGAGTGTCCAGGAAAGAGTGTCTGTGATAATTCAGACTCCTTTACTAATTTTAGGGTGTATTGCAAAGCTTGGAATCTTCCAGACTCAAGGGTCTTCCAGAAAGGGAGGCATTAGGGAGAGACAGACATGCATTTGTCAGTATTTATTTTTAGGCACTCAGTGTTAGGGGTTTTTCTGGTTGATTATAGTCTAGTTTGACAGATGTGGTATAGATTTATTTATGCTTGCACACTGCAGCAGTTCATAACTTTAAGAAACAAATATTAGTGACATCTTCCAGTAGCAGCAAAGCTCTAGTATATTCTTTACAAAGAAATTAGGTTTCTCTGTTAAGGTGTAGATCTAGTACAACAGATGGCTTTAAGCATATTTACTGGTGCAGTGCAGATGCAGGAATTCTTGGTGAATGTGACAAATGTGTGTTTCTTAGGTATTCCTCCTTGAAAAGCATCACATGTCTGTGTATGCATTCATGTTCGTGTGCTATTTTCAAAGGATTGCTAGGAGGAATATTTAAAATGTAACAGAACCTGGCAGTAAAATAGGTGTGTTGCAGATGAAAATGCAACATATATTTTCTTCTAAAATTGATCAAGGTCACATTGGTCTAACTCTAGAGTAACTGGTAGGACACTGCTGGACTAAGTGAACTTATTCTCCCAGCTGAATTCCCTCTGTAATGCAGTACTTTATTATTGTCTTCTAGATCAAGTCATAATTTCCCTCTGCAGAGGAAGACTGGAAGGGATAATACATCTGAGTTTCTTCCCTTTTCTTGCACAAACCCTTTTGCCAGTCAGTTCCCTCTCTGTTTCTGCTCTGTATCTGGCAAAGCAATGTAACCCAGAGGGAGGAGGGGACAGTGACCCGTGGTCTCTGTGTACAGCATTATTTGGAGATGGAGCCAGTGCAGATACCTCAGCCTTCCTCCAGCTCCTCAGGACTCTACTGCAGCTTCTGATGGGAACCAGACCCATTTTTGGGAGACTGAGAGACTCCTGCAACATTCCCATGGAATAAAAGAGGATGGACATCATTTTTTGTGGTAGAGTGAAAAAAAATCTTCCCCTTTTTGTGGCAGAATTATAAAAATCCCTTCTTTACAGAAGGGATTCATCCTTCATTCTGTCATTCATCCTTTAGAAAGAAATGATCTGGCTTACAAATTAGCTTGTCCTTGCAGCATTAGGGAAAAAATAGCATGGTATTGAAGACTGTGATTCCTTTTCTTGCTAACAGATTATGATGCGTGGATGTCTCTTGAGGCTATCACACATTGATGGTAATAAATATGTACTCAGACTTGCGTAGCTAGTTTTCAAATATTCTGCACTAAAAAAAGGAGCTGTGTTCAAGGGAGCTGAGGGGCAAGAGTAGCTTCTGAGATCTGATAACAGTTGAGAAATCAATAGAGACAAGGTAGGCTTGTTATGAAAAACCTCACTTATAGGCGGAAACTGAGAACTCTACGTGCTGCAAGCATTTAGTCTGCAGTTTATTTTCTAAAGTCTTTCAGTTCTTCATTGTGATGACAGCAGTGACTATCAGATCCTCAGTAACTTGGAGGATTTGTTTTGGATAAACAACATACATCCGATATGACTACTCCAAAAATGTAACAAGGCAGATGGAATTGCCTGTGTTATTTCACTGTCTCTCTCTGAAGTTTCCTAATTCAGATGCCTTGTTTTCTTCATTGATGTTTGCTGTATCATGTCAAACAAGGTAATGCATTTTTAAAATGTCGTCAGTTTAATCCTGTGATATTCAAAAATTTTAAGTAAATCCTGTGAACACAGTAGAAATGATAGTGGTTAGAAACTGGAGAGATCACAGAATTGCAAGGCTTAGGGTAAGGAAAGCTGGATTGTAGTTAAAATTTTTTGTGATATGAGCATGAACTGGACCTCAGTTGTTCTATTATTGTTCCATTGGTTCATAACATGAATGTTAAACCAGTCAAACAAAAATTAGATGGTGCTAATTCAGTTATTGAAAGTGCACCCTTCCCATATCAGCCTTGATCAAAATCAACATAAGATATTAGAAATTAATGAAAATTGCATCAGCTATCTCTTAATTGCATAATGTTTGTGCTTTAATATTATTTAGGCTGATAGCTCACATCCTGTGAAAGGGAAAACCACCACGAAACACAAGAAGAGATATTTATTTCAAACATGTAATTTGTGAAGGTTTTAAATACTTCACTCCATTGATGTGAAACTCACATTAATCTTACGTGCTGGTTTGTTGTTGTTGTTGTCTCTTTAATTTGCCTTCCAAACTGGCATCATTTTGATTAATATGCTGACTTCTGGAGCTCAGGCTTGGCAAGAGGAATAGCCTGCCTTCAAACTCCTTTTCCTTTAAGATGCTTGCCTAAATAAAAGGAAGATTAGTTATAGTGTGTATGTGTTAGGACTGGAATAAAATATTCATAAATATTTATCAGGTGGGGAAAATAAATGCATGGGTGCATCCTTTTAAAACTCAGATGAACATGGCATAACAGACCAGCTGGCAGGGGATGAAAGGTGAGTGTGGGGGAGATTTTTCACCTTGTGTAAACTACAGAGTAACCTGGAGTGCAGTGCAGCACATTGAAATGCCAAAATAGATGGAAGCGTGTACAGGCAAGGGCCTTTCCAGATAGATAGGCAGATGATTGCTTTCCTAAGAGCCTGCAACTTTGAATTCATGGTGGGTGGTCTAATATCATGCACTGTATTTACAGTGGCTGAGTGTGAAGTCAGTGTGTTTAACGCTTTGACAGAATCAGAGACAGAAGATTTGTACTGAGTGGCATTAGCAGAAAATCCCGATTTTGTAACATACATTGTAATCAATAGTGGCATAAACACAATGTTTTGTTTTTAGTCTTCTTTGTCTTTATCCGTAGGTAATATATTTTCAGCTCGTAGATGTAGCTGTTGGAATTTTCCATGCGTACAAGCATATCTCTTCATGGAGGAGAATATTATTTTCCAGTTGTCAGTTGGAAATAATAACAGGAAAGATGGAGCTCTGTGGTTCAGGGGAGTGTGTGAAGTGCTGAGGTGTGAAAGAAAATCTTCCTCCCTCGTTCTCTGTGTTGTTATGGCAAGATCAGAGTTGGGAAATGCTGGGTGGTGGTAACTGGCCCAGCCTGGGTATGTTCCAGCAGCAAGAAGCATCCCTGGAGCTTCACTAAAAAGTTCAAACAAAGAACCCTTCACAATCTGAGTGTGTCCCATGGGTTGGACTCATTTGTCTGCCACTGTCCTGCTGCTGCAGCTTCACTTTTCAAGGGCTCACTTGTTTGGGTGAGCCCTTCAGTGCTGCCCTACACAGATGGGAATATCTGAGACACAGAGCTCCCAGTACTGGATGCCTCTTGGATTAAGCTAATTTTTGGAAGGGGTCGGGGGTTTGGTAGTTTTATTTTTTCTTTTGGAGGTGGGCATCATTTTCAGAGGAATCCAGCTGTCATCGTGGCCCTGTGTGGATTTTAGGCAATGTAGCTCCAAGATCTTTGGCTGATCTCAGGATTGGGGAGAATAGAGGAGTGATGGAGGATGGGAAGCTGGAGGAGAACTGGCTTGTTCTTGCAGTGCTGGTTTTGTTTTTATTTGGGGTTTTTGTTGCTGTAAGTAAAATGGAAGTTAGAAATGGATAATCTTGATAAATGATGAGAAATACTTGCTCTAGTTTTGCAGACAAGAACACAGGCAACATGCAAGCAGGTGTGATGCAAGCATTCACCTTATATGAGGAAATTGCTTAAAAATTGAAGTGTCTTTATTTCTAAACAATAACAACCCAAGCAACAACAACCCTTAAAAACCACAACAAAACCACAATACTCTATAGTTTGTACATTACTTTACTGTTCCATAGTAGCTTTTTTGTTTTACTGTTCCATAGTGGCTTTTCATGTGTGCATTGAGGTGCAGACAATTCCTGTCTGTACAGAGTTTTGGTGTGCTCTGACAAGAGTGACTGGGCTGGGAGGAGTGTCCTGCAGGGCCAGAGGTGTGTGTGGAAGGGGAGGTGATCCCCCTCTGGTGCTGCTCTTGGGCAGCAAGGCCAGCTGAAGAACTCTCTGATCTACATCACTTGTACATGTCTCTGAAGATAAAATTAAATTAAATCCNAATTAAATTAAATTTAATAATAATAAATAAAAAACCAATAATAAAAAAAATAATAAATTAAATTAAATCCTGCTGTCCTCTCCTCCCTGTCATTTCCTCTGCCATAAGATGATGTATCGTGACTATTAACACTTCTTCTGCAGTAAAAGCTGGTCACTGTCAAGTGCAGAAAGATTTAGGATTAAGATTGTTCCAAGATGTTTTGAATGTCTCAAGGAGTGTGTATATAAACAAATTACACATGCTGTTTGGTTTATCTTGCTAGGTGTCTTCCAAGTAAACCACTAATTTAATAGATTTCATGATTTTGGATGGGAGCATGGTATAAATGTCTCTTGTGTCCTGCTTCTTTGGGTTACAGCAGTGGTTCAGATTGCAATTTCTACAGCAGGCCTTTTCAGCAGGTGTACTTCCAATATTCAGGACAGAGAAAAGTGGCTTTTCTTATTTTTCAGTGAATCTTATGTGGGATGGGGGGAGTCTAAGCCAGGGAATGGTGAGAGGAGGACAGAGTCTGTTCTGTCTCAGCCCTGGCAAGTGCTGGTAGGTGTGTTTCGATTACCCCGTGGTTTTGGGGTCGGGAGGGCAGCCCCCCACCCCTGCTGAACCTCTGTGTGCTGATAGCAGTGCCCCAGAGGGTGTTTGGAGCTGGGGCTGGGCACGGCCCTGCTGAGGAGAGGCGATGTCCAGTCCGTGAGTGTGCTCCTCAGAGGATACAACAGGGTCTGATCCTGTTTCCTTAAAGCTTGCACGTGTTTTTAGCCAGCTTAAGGGGTGTCCAGTCATCATGACCAAATTCATCTGGGAGTTTGCAATGACTGATTTTCTTCTGAAGGAGAGTAGTATGCTGAAATTATTCTATTGCAAGTCAATTGCTATGATGAACTTTCAATGATAATCTTTTGTTGCCAATTAAGATTAGTAATCTAGAGTGCTCTTTATGTTATGAGTAATTTTCCATTCTTATATCCATTCCTATTAAACTAGAAAGTGGATTTCAATTTAGAATGTTTTTACAGCCTCTAAGTAATGAAAGCATTCAGTCCTGATTTGTGTTTAATGGCTGGATAAAGACTGTTTGTTTTTATTTGCAATGTAGTGTTGTCTCCTTTGCAGATAATGTCAAGGATATCATAAAACAACATGGTGACTGTTTAATAGGTTCGTTTCATCCTTAATGCCTGAGAGGAAAACGTGACTGTGCACTTCAGCAAATGGTTCAGAATTGAGTCTTAGGCTCCAATATCTCAACTTCTCGTGTGTGTGCAGTCCAAGCACGTTCAGTCAGCATATGTGGCAAAGCACTGCATCTTCACAGAGAGCAGGGTGCAGTGAGACCCCTCTGAAATCAAGGCCTTTGTGAGGGAGATCAGGCAGCACATCACATGTTTGAGTGTTGAACTTTGGAAGCCAAAAACTATTCATAACCATTGATGATAACTTTAATATCCATGAGTGTGGGTTTTTTTTCCCTTCTTTTTGGCCACGTGCCCAGATTCTATAACGATGAGTAGTTATCTTTGCAACCTTTCACATTGTTGGCAGTGATTAATAATGTGTTGTGCACACTTCCATTGCATCAAATACCAATTTTTTGGGGAATGGGAAAAGAATATCTAATTAGGGAATTGATTGACTTCACACATTGTATATAATACAAAGTATTATTTTGGAAAAGCGAGGGTAGGAGCAGTAGATTGAAGTATGATTTAATGTAGTTATGGGAGTAGAATATTAGGTTTTAGGTTAATTTCTATGAGTTTCCCTAATACAACTGAAATAGGAGCATGTGAACACAGAAGCTTATTTTTAAAGGATTTTACTGTGAGGAAGAAAATCTCTTAAATCACTAGATGCTGCATATACCCTTTTGAATGTTAAATCCTAAAGCAATAAAGATAGCAGATGTTTGTAAAAATGAGATGACTGTAGCTTAGAAATCTTGTTTTTCCTGAGCAAAACTGCTTGAAATTGCAGTATGTGCACTGATAAGCACTCAATACTAGGAACCTATCTCCCAGGCAATGTGTAAAAAGTGTAAAACTGATGATTGGAAATTAAGAGATGGGTACTATTGTCATACTTGGATACCTTTTATGTAAGTACACGTCCTTCAATTGTTGGATTTTATTTTTTTAGTTGATGGCATTTAACCTGAAGCACTTTTTCCCCCTTTTTGCTAGTCTTGAAATAGTTTGCATATCACTATATCTACTCAAGAAAAACTGAACCACAAATTAGGTCACCTATGCTGATTTTCACAACTTTTCTTTCCCCTAAAGTGAAATTTAGCTTTTCTGCTGTTTGTTTGTCTGTTAAACATCTTTACCTTTCAGGATTCGAGGGTTTTTTTGTGTTGTTACAGCTGCACTGTTTAGCAATGCAGAGCCTGTAGTTGTTTCACGATTTCGATGATATCTATGTGTATATATTAATTTCTATTCATGTGGCTAAGGACTGACACATTAAACTGGTATTCTCTCTGGTTTGTGTCATGGTTACTTCATTAGCCACATTGAATTATGCTATAAATATTTTCAGGAGCCCAGTCTTTGTAGTCATTCTCCGTGGGGAATTTGCATTGAAATTGATGGGGGATCTGAGTGTAGAAAAGCTGCTTGAGTGGGCATCATCTGCTCTTTCAGGCACGCAAGCCTAAGTGGTAGAATATATATGTTTTTAACTGCTAATGTACTGTTAGGGCAATCAAGGGGATGATTTCCTCGCTGATGTAAGTGGTTAGGCAGGAGGGGGATATCTGTTCCCTCAGAAACAGAGGAGATTTTTATCCAGAAAAGCTCTGGATAAAGCAGAGGCCAACAGAGAAGATGCAGGAATGTTTTTGTAAACCCAGCTATGAGATGATGATGGGAGGGGATGCGAGTTCAATGAAACAGGATTGTGACTATGTAAATGCCTTTCATTTGTTCCTTCCTCTGAAGTATTTTGAGGCTTCTATGAATATTGTACTAAAGGTAATATATTCTAGAAGTTTGTTTTCGAGTTGCAGTGTGCTGGGATATGAGCTCGCACAGAGCTACAGGAGCAGGAGAAATTATTTTTGAAAATGAATTTAAACAAAATTCACACCATTCGGAAACCCTCATATAAAGGCAGAATGAAATAAATTTACTCCTTTCTCTCTGCAGCCTTGGAAAGGGAAGGTTGGTGAGCAGCAAATCTTGTGCTCCATGGAGGAAAAACACAGTCGCAACAAGTTACTTTTGCAGATATACAATCACTGCAGAGAAATGACACAGTGCTCTCCCTAAAAAACTCAAATTGTAACTTCCTTTTGCATTACTGTTTGTCTCTAACCTGTATTTCAAAAGGATACACACAAGGAGGATGAAAAACCGTGTTAAATTACGGAAAGTTTGCATCTTTGCAAACTCCATCATGACGTTTGTCTGAATACGTGGTGAGAGCTCTGGGGTAGGAACTCCTCTGTTTCTTTGTGGGAAGGCACACACCAAACTGAAACCAGAAATAAAAGGTGGTGCTTTTGCCTGGATCTTTCTGTCTGTAAAGACGGACCTTTTTGTACCGATAAAAGTTACTTTTTTGTAACAATAATTGCCTCAGCTCCTTCCTTCTCCACTGACGCAGTGGAAATGGAGAAGCAAGAAGCTTTGTGATGTTGTGATGTTCCAGCATATATTCTACTGTGGTTTTTAGCTATAATCGTTCCAATTTTTGGCTGACATGGATTAGCTGTGTTTTTACTCCATGACCCCAGTGGTCCATCCAAGTCTCAGCAACAGAGCACAGTAAAGTAGTGAAAGAGACAGAAAAAAGATGAGAAATTGTGGGGTTTGCTGGTTTTTAGAGGAGGGAAGGGGTTTGTAATCTTTTTCACAACCTACTTTGCATTTTGCTGGAGACAGGCAGTGGTGATATTAAGTGTTATTTCCCAGGGTACTTGGAATTCATAAATCTGAGTTAGACTCTTCTGATTCTGCCGTGAGTTTCCCTCTGTGATCAACAGAAGAATTTTCTGTCTAACAAAAGTAAGGTCTTGTGATTATGCTAATGTGCTCTGACAAAAAATGGATTTTCTCATTTGAGCCCTTGCAGAAGGGGCTTTATTTTGCTCTTTGTTCTTTTAAAACTTGTCCTTGAAGTATCTTGGCTGTTTTAGACCGAGAGCAAGATCCTAAAATACATCTGGAGAGTCCTGAGAAAGGTGATGTCCAGTGGTCGTGCTTGCTGGAGACCTGCTACTATGCAAATAGAAAAATACTTTCCATGGAACTCTGGAGTTTTCCAGTCTTGCATTTCCAAAGATGCACTTTCCCCAGCAGCAGAGTAATTTTCAATTAATGGCTCAGAGGCAAGGAGTGAAGCACAGAATAACATGAGAAGTCCTATGAATATCAGCCACAAAACAATGTGTATCTTTCCCATCAGAAATAGTTGATTTTTTCATTAAAATGCTTGGAGATGAGTGTTGTTGTGCATGGGAACAAGTCTGGCAGTGGCTTGGATTTTTTTTTTTTTGCATTTACAAATTGCACGATGGTCACGTTGCTTTGAATGTGGGACTGGGAACCTCTCTGTTCTGAGCCTTTGCAAGTTAATGGCTTAGTCTGAAATCCTCATACTTGGTTGAAAAGATTCCCTCTTGGATAGGGAATTGCTAACTTGTGATATTGATTCTGACAGGGGTTTTTTTGTCCTAAAGAAATACATTTTATTTTCTCGGTGAATTCGAGGCGTGGGTGTGATGCCACTGGAAAATGAGCACTGTGTCTATTGCCAATTTGAGCACTTTAATGGCTGCACTAGAGGCAGCTATTCTAGCTGAGAAACTTGTGTGTTATTGTTCATATTCTTTCACCACATAAAGGAATCCATTTTAGTAATATGAGTTGATTTAAAATACACACCAGTGAGCGAGCAACAAAAAAGCCAGTAGATAAAGAAGTGTTTCCTTCTTGCTTAACCTGTGTGGTTGGTAGCTGAAATACCTGTCTTAGGCAAGAACAACTTGTATGACTTGTCCTTGAACATGCATTTTGAAAGTTAGCCTGAAATTTTAATCAATTAGTGCATGTTTTGATCATGTACTGTCAGCAGGTTCCCCATCAGATTCTTGTGGCTCTTCTCTCCTGCTTTAACTTGCAGTCCTTGCACCTCTGTTGTTTAGTGGTGAGGTCTGATGTAGGTCCAGGAGTTGTGGGCTGTTAGGAGAAAGCCAGAAAAAGTAGTTTCTGGCCATCTGTTACACTGCTTCAAGCAAATACTGCATATTTGGAGGTTAGACTAAAACCTTTATCCTTTGGTTTCTTTCCTAATTGTATTTTGGTTTTATTGGCTCCTCATTCTAGACCTTTGAATCATTATTACGGGTGTTTTGCTAAGTAGCATTGAAAATACAAGGGTGATGCATGGAAAGATACAAGGACAGTATCCAGAAGCACTTAATCTGTGGTTGTTGCCACTCAGGTTCCCACTGTAACCATTGCTGCAAGGTCTGAGTGTGTAAATAGTCTGAAATAAGGCTTTTTGAGGTACCTCTGAATTCCATGGATCAGCTGACATCTGTAGTTCCATGGCTGTGTAAAGGCAAGGAATGAACCAGAGTGAGAACTTAATTAACACTCCTCTTTTCATTTAGGCCTGGTAGATTTTGTTCAGTGGGGCATCCAAGTCAGTCAAACTTTTTAATGCTCATCTGAACTGATGGGGTAAGCCTGGGAGCATCACTGTGTCATTGGGAATGATGTGTTTTCCTCAACTGGTGTGACAAGGATGTTGCTGAAGAAGTATTTTATTTCAGTGGACTTCTAAGAGCAGGAAAACATCTTATTTGTAGCCTTTTGCTGGAGGATGAGTTGGTGCAAACTGTCCAGGGATATTCATTTAGGTACAAGTAGAAGCTTAAAATTATGGTTTTTGGGAGTTTGGATAAATTTGCAGTAGTGCAGAAAAAAGAAAAGCCCAGCAGCAAACATCAGTAGAAATGGGGCTGCATCTTTTGGGCTGGAACTCAAAATAAACTGGCTGTCTAAACAGTGCCTTGCCAAGCAGCTGCTTACCAGGCTTGGTGTTGTTCCTCAACTGTGTCTCTGTCAATGAGGCTGATGAGACAGAGCTCCACTTACCCCCTTTTGTCTGGGTCTCCTATTGCAGTTGGATTCCAAGCTCATCCAGGGGTTGCAGTAATTCCTCCTGTGTCTGTGTATCTTCTAAAGTGGTTAATGCCATCTGTGTCATCCTTTCCCCCTTATCACAAAGAGCTGCATCATCTCTCTGCATCAGAAATTGCTTGGTCTGTGCAAATCGATATCCCAGATGAAATTTAAATGGTGGCTTTCCCAAAAAAAAAAAAAAAAACCAAAACAACTGAATTTTCACGACATGATTTTTATAAAGCATTTCAAATACTAGCAAGTCTTGAAAGCTGTCCTTATCAGCATGGGAACATCGTGGTCTCATAGGTGGTACGGGTGATGTGGATGTCAGGGCTTTCTCACAGAAGTGTGGAGCAGCAGCATGTTTGTTCCTGAGGTCTTCAGGGCAGTGGGTGATGTGTCGTTTGCTGATTAATATTATTAATATTACCATTATTCTGTTATTATACAGATCTGCATTGCATGTCCGCAGCATTTCAGTGAATCTCTAAGGTTGTGAAGGTGGTTTTGTGAAAAGAGTTAAATAGTGGAGCATTAAATGAAAGGGGTGTGTTTATCTGAACTAACGTGTGTGTGTATTTATTGCACAATTTGGAAGTCTGAAACCCCCTGTTCTTTCATAAATATTTGTATGTTTCAGCCTTTCATTTTGGTTTAAAGTATGTATCTACCGTAGCAAATACACTTTTTTTTTAATCCCTTGACAGACCTTGCCAAATGATTAGTTTTACCAGCTGTTCCAAATACTGGAAGAAATAATGAGCTTTTTAAAAAAAACCCAACAAATTGTAGCTTGTTTCTTCCTCATTCCAGTGTCACTAGAAGATTTGGACAGTTGCTCTGTCATTAAGTGCCTACTTATTTTAAAGGCTATGGTTGCAATGAAAATAACACTTCTGCTATTTAAATTTGTACTTGAAAATCTCTTCTTTGAGGGAAGACAATTGTCTCCAGTCATGTAGGCCACAAGTACAATGAAGTGACAAGTGCTATGTCTTAAAAATAGAAAAATGCTCAAATTGCTCCCACTCCTGACCAAAATTTAAGAAACTCTTGGATGCCTAATGGTAATTTTCCATATTTCTTCTGTGCAGATGGTTTCATGAAGCTTTATGTTTCCATTAATTTTGTTTAAGCTCTAAGGATTGGTTCTAAAAGCATATGTGGAGTAGAGCATTATGACTTGTACTCATAATTTAGAGACTACAGTGGGGTGCTTAGGTTGTGATTTCCCAAAAGTTTGGGCCTTTTTGAAACTTCCTTCCACACAAAATTAGCCCCTTGTTCTATAACACCAGCTGTATTAGTGTTTGCTGAGGGTGTGACAGTGTAATTGGAGGCTTAGGGTTAATATTCACTTCAAATAAAGCTCAGACATGTTCTGGGTGATGAAGAGTAAACCCAAAGTTTAAAAGGTTAAAATAAGTCTTATTATAGTGGTCATAGATGACTAATCAAATTAAGTTTATTTATATAAATGTACTTAAAGTGACTAAGGTGGAGAAGTGTCTCTAGAGTAGATCTTTCTTGCCATAGGTGGTTCAAAGTAAAGAATATTATTTCAGTAACTTTTTTCCTATTTTTAGGCAGTTACATGTCTCTTCCTGCTGATACTGTCTTGGGGTTTTTTCTGTTGAGGTTGTTCAGGGTTTGCTGGGTGGTTCTTTTCCCTGGTATTTTCCTTGCTTGTGGTACCAAAAGCATAAAGGCTGGAATTTGTGCTTTTGGTGTTAGCCTGTGGTCTGTTGTACACATAATTATGGGCTGTAGAAACAAACTAATGATGTCACTGATAGTTTTGCTAATGGGGTGTGTGTTTGCTCTTCTTGTAAATAGAACAAATTATGCAGATGTCCATTGGAAAAGATGGGGAAACCTGGAAGAAAATGGCAACAGTCACTTGTGTGGGTGACTTGTTCTGGCACACATTTCCTTGTGAAGCTCCTTGTCTGTAATATTGACTCACTGCTTGTGTAAGGGTCTGTCTGGTAGTTCAGGGGAGGTCCAGAGGCTGTTCTGATTTTTTAAAAATTTGATTACCACTGCAGTTTTGGGTGCATGTGTTGGCAGTGTTCCTTACTCATGGTACCTGTAGTAGCTCTGCACCTACTTCAGCCCCCAGCAGGGACTAACACTTTGTCTTGCCCCTTCTGTGAAGGATTTCCTGTTTTCAGTGGAAAATAAGAAACCAATTCTTCCCTGGATGCCTCTTTTAGATGAAACTGTTACTTTTCAGATAGCTAGCCCTTTAAATGGGTTTGTGGAACAGGGATTAACCTTGCAGGTAATGGAAAGATCCAAGTTTTATCTACAGCGTTTCTTCTGTGAGCGAAAGTCCAGGTCAGAACCAGGCTGCTGCACTTTTTGTGTGCTTAATATTCTTTACAATATGGGCTGAACGAGAAATTTGGGAAACCTTTAGCATTCCTCTCTGCACAACAATGATTTAAAGTAGGGTCAGCGCTCTGCTTTTGTCTTTTCATGCTTATTTTAAAAAAAATTGCACTTCTGTCTGGCATCACTCCAAATGTGCCCCCCTAGCTTAGGATGATGAGCATGACACTGTATGATCAGCTGTCCCACCTGTGTCCCTTCCCAAATTTTGTGTACCCCCAGCTTGCTTTGCTGGTGCAGAAGCACGAGGAGCAGAAAGAACTTGACTCTGTGTGAGCACTGCTCAGCAGCAACTCAAACATCCTCTGTTATCAGCCCTGTTTCCAGCACAAATCCAAACCATACCTCCATATCAGCTGTATGAAGAAAATTAACTCTACCTCAGAGAAAACCAGCTCAGGCATCCCCAGGTCCTTTATTTAGTGAGCTTTCCCAGTTATGCCTCTGCAGCAAGGCTTATCTGTGTGTTAGATCCTGAATGTGAAATGAATAGTCCTTTGTGTAAACACAAATAGATAAAATTTTATCACTGGGAACAGCTATTTCCATGTAGTGAGTTACATCTGAAATGCAGAATGGCTGATTAAGGAGAAGATAAGTTGGAAAATGTTAGCAATAGCTTGTGAATAAAAGTGTTAACAACACTATAGGTGTCAGGGAAGGACTGTAAATAATTAGTGGTTTTGGAGCTAAAGATTAAGGTAAGAAAAAGCTGGAAACAAAGGCTATAATGCTGGAAACACAGTCCTGCTGCATTCTGCTGTGTTCTTGACTGATGCTTTGCTTGTGTTTGTGACAGGACCCTGGGAGTTGTGGTTTTCCATTCCAACACACACCAGGTTGCTGTCCTTGGCTTTCTTTTCATGGAGTTTGACCTGCCATGCTTGCAGTTTCAGGCTGTGGTCTCCACGTTTGACTCGTTTTTCTGTTGGTAATACACCTGAAGAGGGAGGTGGCCTCATGTCCTGTGCTGTGCCACTTCTGGGCACCTCACCCTTGAGCAGTTCTGGCATTAGATGATCCTGCCTGGTGGTAGCACCCGTTCCAGGAAAGCCCTACATCACTGTTTCTGCTGGCAGCCAGTGGAAGGTGTATTTTCTGCGAGTTAAAAGGCAGCATGATGTGAGATTAGGAATGCTGCTTGAATATCTAAAATATTTAAATATCTTGTGCATGTTTATCTCAGGCAGAGATGCATAGTCATCCTCCCTGCCCATGGCAGAGGGTTGGAACTCAATGACCTTTAAGGTCCTTTCCAAAAGGGACCCCTTTCCCACCACAGAACAGCTTCTCCCAGTCTTTTTTCTACTCCCTCCCTCCATCATTCCCAAATAACCATAAAGAACATACTTTTTAGTCAGTGTAAATTAGCATTATTTTGGGAAACACGTTTCTTAAAGCCATTTCATGCTTTTCATTTCTGTCTGGGCTGTGATGAGGCAAGCAGATGAATGGCTGCAAGTTCTCCAAATGCTGGTGCTTCCCCTTGGCTTTATCACAGTCCTGGCCCCCAATTCTTGACTGGCAGCTGACCAAGGAGGAATCCTAGAACATCTCAGCATCAAAAAACCTCAAGTTTGAGGCTGGTGCCAAGTTGATGAGGGCATGTGGTCAGGAGCTGGACTCAGAATTGGGGATATTCTGAATTAAGTTAATGCTTACCTGTGTCTAACACCTAATTGTGCAGAACAGCTGCATAGTGGACACCTGAGAGAGCATTTGAGACAGAGCAGTACTGGGTAGCACAGGGTTTTTTTCTTTTCCTCCTATTTATGTTGCATTAGCTTTGGTATTTCCTGTGTGTACACAGGTATTCCCCACTGAACTGGGTATTTACAGTCCTGCAGAAATATTTATAAAGCACTTGAATTTGCTGCTCTCTTAACAGCTTGGCACAAGCTCTAGGGAAGCACTACTGCTGGGAGCAGTAGGCTGCCTCCTTTTGTGGGATTTAGTGAATCGTTAAATGGCTCAAATTTATGTCCATTATATTAATAGAAATAAAAATAGCAATACTACCTGGCTCCAAAAATTATTCTCTTCTTTCCTGTTGGTGTCATAAATAGCATTTCCCTGCTTCCTGTGGGTCAAGCAAAACAGCAATCCTGTACAAGAAATCACTCCCAATTTCCTTCTCTTATTGCTGTCTCAGTGCTTACTGATTTGGTGGAAAATGTGTGGGTCTTCCTAATCCTTTTGACAAAAAATTTGTTGTTTTTTTTCCTCCTTTAGGAATTTATTTATTTTAGAAAATAATGCTTAGCACTTTCAGAGCATTTGAAGGTGTTGGTTTTGGTTTTGCACCTGGTATTTGAAATGTCCTGATTATACACTGTTTTATAATGAACAGCACCTTGCTTTTCTGAGGGAAGAAATTGAAGAAGAGCTAGGCAAGTCCCAAGGTACTAATTATATCCGAGGTTACGTGGGGATGGAGGTGAGACCAGTCTGTCTTTAGTTCGTGAACCCTGATTTGTTTAATTGTATATATGTACACAATAAATAATTATAATTAACAGGGATATAAATGCTTTTAAATACCAACCCCTCTTCCTTTCCAGGGATGCTTCTAGGTGACTTCTCTCTCCAAAACAAGGGAGCCTGAAGCCGATTTATCTCAGAGCTCTGTGTCCCTGACCTTTCCCTCCCCGTTGCGTGCCATCCCTCCTCTCCTCGCTGCCCCTGCACTGAAGGAAAAGCCCAACCTGAGCAGCTTTTCTGGAAAATCTGTCTCAACTCTCCCTTTGTGTTCTGCTGCCAGCTTGGATAACTCAAAGTGCTCCTCGGGAGGCCACGGAAACCTCTTGGTTTCGGTAGCAAAGGTTGCAATAACAGAGCTGTCATTTTTAAGCCCTGGCACTGCTGAAGATGAAGCTCAGTCCTGCTCTGAGATTTTGCTGTAGGTGGAAATGAGCTCTTGTGGTTGGATTTCTGTGCTGTGTAGTGAGAAGGGGACACCATCTCCGAGGAGAAATACCAGAGTCTTAGTAGGAAAAACATCTTGCAAGAAACAGCTTTGAATTTGTTATTCGGCATCCCTTTAATGCCCTTTAAAATCACTGTTTCAAAGTGATTTCTCAAGATGCCTTTTTTTTGCAACATTTTTATAAGGATTAATAGTTCAATTTGTTCTTTTTTGTTTTCTTGTCAAACACTCTTAACGTGGAGCAGATTGGCTTGTGCTGTGATTTCTTCTGAGGGGAAAGCTGGGAAAGGGAAATGAGGGCTGGGACATCAGGGCTGCCTTTTTCTCAGGTGAAATGAAGATTTTCTTATTAGGCAGGACTCTGGAAGAGATGGGCACTAGGAGCTGAAGTCAAATGCCTTTTAGGGACTTACAGAAAGGATTGTACATCACAGGAAAACATCAAATACAAATCTTGCATGTCGAGCACCTGCAGTTAAGATGCAGTGGGATAACATTTTCAACAGATTCCATGCTTAAAACTTCAATAAATGTACTTAGTGTCAACTCTACACCTTTATTCCACCTTAAGCCCAGCCAGAAAAAAAACCCTTTCAAGTCCTTGTTTTTAACCTTATAAACTATAGGCTTCCTGAGTAGTTTGTTTTGCATTAATTAACTCAATTTTTTAATGATAAGTCTGAAGCAAAAGGAGACTCTGAGTCATTGTCAGTGTCACAGTGCAGTGTGATCAATGAGATTAATCAGCTGTGAGCAGGACACAGGCAAACAATTGTTCTGAAAGTTAATTGTAAAACTAAAATTGAGACACTTTCATGTGTTTGGGTGGAGCAGCTGTAAATACTGCTTTGTTAATATTTCCAGTAGAATCTGAGGCAGCCCAAAACTGGGTGAGGAAAAAGAAAAATGCAGTTGCTCCTTGTCTTGGAGGTAACTGCTAGACTGCTATTTTTTTTTTTTTTTTTAAGCCAGTAAGCGTATTATCTGTTTTTTGGGGTTAAGGTTTTGAATTTCATATCATCAATCACTTTCTGCAGGTGTTTGGAATACGTGTTGTGCTGTGATTAAACCAATCCTCCACTCTGGAGGGACAGGATAACATTGCTACTGAAATACATCACCTGCAGAAAATCAAGGCCTTTTTGTAACCTGGTATGGAAATAGGTGATGTTATTTTGCTGTAGTAATACACTGCTTTTCCTTGGTTTACTCTGATAAATGGTGACTATGAATTTGAAGTGACTTGTTTTTGTACCTTTTGAATACTGATTTTACTGAGATGTATACTGCTTACTACATCAGTTCACTGTATTGCATAAAATAAAACAAATCCTGTTGTAGTGGAATCAGTAATTGGGAGCAAGCAATTTTCTGTCTGGTGTTGGGTTGGTTTTTTGATTGTTTTTTTTTAAGGTGGTGTGAGGTTAGCATCCTCTTCTTGCACATTGCAGACACAGTGTTCTCCTTTGCCTTTCAGCGAGACAAACTGAGCCAATTTCAGAGGAGATCCTGCACATCAAAGTGTTTATTACACACTTTTTGTGTTCTGAGTTTTTTCCAATCCTAGGCTAATCTTACTAATAATGTCTTTTTTTTTTGTGCTGGTAAAAATGTGAGATTTCAGATTATCTTTTGTGGCAACCAGGGATCAGTTAGCTGTGGATCAGGTACAGAGCAATAAGGCTTCACTGCTCTAAATAATGTGAGTATTTTCATTTTTTTCCTAGTGTCTTTGTAGTGACTCATTACCTTCAGAATAATTCTTGTCTGTGGAAGAAAGGTGTGCATCTGTTTGTTGTGGTTTTTTAAATTTCAATGTATTTTCGCTCAGATTGTTTTTTTCCTTCAAAAGACAGTTTTTGTGAAGTACACACTCTGGATTTAATTCCATGTACAATATACAGTCTTCTGTGGATAACAGAAAAGGATGTATATAGAAAAAATCCAGCTCCTGAGATACAAATGCTTACCTTCACATCACTGAAGGCCCAAGGGAAATAAGCACTGATGACTTCATATGGCTCCCAATGAGGCAGGTGACAAATTTTCTGTTCTTTCCGTGGAATTTACTTTGCACTCCTGATTTTTTAAAAACAAAACCAAACTACACAACCCCCAAACAAACAAAAAACTTCAAGCACAAAACACCAAATCTGTGTGAATCTCTCTTAACTCCTTAAGCACTTAATTTTGGGAATGTGAAAAGAGTTTTTTTTTCACGTATTAACTGCAGGACTAAATATTTACCAAGTCAAACATGGGCAGCAGTTGCTGCCTTCATTTTCAGAAAGGAATAGAAGTATTTTGCATTCCATTCCATGCATGTGCCATATTTCTTTCTGAACTGACCATTGGCATGAATATGAAAGTGAAGATGCAAATTACAGATATTCAGTGTATTCTTTGACTTAATGTTATTTCAGTTTTTTAGATGATGATTCCTTGTTCACTAGGTGGAAATGCATTCGTTGTTTCTTTCTTTTAAAATTAAATATTGAAGAATTGGTAGACAAAATATAGTTAAGGAAGCTACTGCCTCTTTTTTCATCCCAGTTGTGCTGTGATCTGTTTTTGCTGTTGAAAGCAAACTGAAAGTTTTATCTTCAGCCATTTCTAGAACTGTAAGCAGAAGTGACACAGTTAGAAAATTCATGCCATAAATTTTATGGTCCTCTTTTTGGTCTGTACTCCTGGTAAGAGCTGGACTCAAACATGTTTGAATCAGGAAAAAAAAAAATAGGGGATGAAATAGCCTTCTGGACAAAACTGACTTAGCAGCTCTTGTTTACTGATTTGTGGCTTCTAAAGTGAAAACTTCATTATCAGTAATGATAGCTGCCAAAAACCTGCTTGTTCTCAAAATAGCCATTACCACTTAGCCTGAATCTCTTTGCAGATATCTCCAGCTATTTAAGATCAAAATAGCACTTAATGGGTTTAAGTAATCAATAGCCCCAAAGACTTCTGAAGATCTTGGCACATAAAATATTAATAGTTTATATTTGTCTTTTTAAGAATCTACTAAGCACTGTTAACACATTACAAAATGCTAAGATTGCAAAGTGCCTCTATTAAATGATGTTAGAATGCCTCCAACGAGCCCGAGATGCTTGTTTTATGTATGGATGTAAATAAATGCCATTTCCATTCTGTTGGAGTACACAGTCACTTTGAAGTTCAGTGTTGAGTTTGATTTGCTGACGGGCTTGTTTTACGGTGGGATGGCAAGGTAGTCATAAAAAATGTCATTTCTAGTGGAATTTAGAAAATGAGAATGAGTCTCAGCATAATTGTCTTACGGAGTTAACCTGACTGCTCATCTTAGATCTTACTACAACCAACTTACAAATTCCCTTTTAGCCTCCTGTGTCTGGTAAATGAGATTTGTTTACACTTTACTAAAACTAAATACACTATTTTCTCTACTGGAGACTGAGCATCTTAAAGAAGGGTCGTTTTCATTAAAAACATCGATGCATAAACATTAAAGGGGAAATTGCTATTGATCAAAATAGCAAGATGTTTCTATTTGGTCGGTTTTCTACATTACTTAATACAGCTATTTTAGTCATATTGGCAGTTTTTATTTAATGGCCTCTCAATCTTCGTGCTGTGTACAGAAAATGGAAGAGATTATGATATTTTTATTTCATTGATATTCAGCTGCTTTCAAGGTGAAACTGGGGATGAAAAAAAAAAAACAAAAAAGAAAATTCACAACTCTTGCCAGACATGGCTTGACTGTGGGAGTATTTTAAGACCTTTACTTGGAGAGCATATGGTATGAAATTGCTGCTGATTTGGGTGTCTTGAGTTTAAGCATAGAAACAGTTGGATACTGTCAGTCAGTAGCTGCCAAAAATTGAAATTTAATGAGGCAAGCTTTAACCTGCATACCTAGTGGGTACCTGTCTCTCAAATGTCACCTGCATACAAGATGAAAGACTTTTTTTCTAGTGGCAGATTTGTACTGAAACCTGATAGACCTTTTAAGCTTTGCCTTTTCTTTCCTCTTAAGCAATTGCATGGCATTATTTATTTTGAATTGCACTTATGGGGGGAGAGAGGGGCTGAGAGACTGTCCTGTCCATCTTCCAAGGGCATGTTTTTAAAACATCATTGCAATTGCTTCTGAAGACCTGTTTCTAGGAAACTTTAAGGCCACCAGTCAATTTTTGTTTAATCTTTCCTCTCTCCTCTTAATAAGGCAGAAAAGGTGGTGAGTCTGGCAGGGAATATCTCCCTGCTCCAACGCTTCCCTTGCTGCTCAGGACTGTAAACACCTGAGTTCTTGTTATCTCCCTCCTGCTGGCAGTGCCATTAGGGAGGTTTTAAATAGTACCAGCACGATGCTGGCTGCTGTCGAGATTCAAAATCCTGTTATGACTGTAAACTGTGAACCGTGAAATATTGGAGGACAGAGGTTGAGTGAGTATTCTGCTTATCTACCTAAGATTTGGCTTTCCTTTTGCTTTGAAAGAAAAAAAAGGTTGGCTCTACTAGTTTAGAAAGGAAAAAAATAGTAGAAGAAAAACCTGCATGTGTTTGAAACGGCAGTGCATTGAACAAAGCCTCTAATAAATGTCCTTTTTTCTGTATTATCTCATTCCTGACTGACAAGCAGAGAAAACATCATGTTTGGAGCACAGTAGTAAGCACTGCAGTCTGTTCTGCTGGTGTCCAGGAGCAGTGCTTGTACAGTTGCAAAATACAAACCCCCCTATCTTCCCCTTTTATGTTATCAAAGGAGGTCCCTTCCTTCCTCGCTGCTGCTGTAGTTTGCCTATCTGAACTTGAAGGAAATTTTAAATAACGCTTGGTGGAGGCTTAGCTCTTATTTCTGCTGAGAAAATCCTCTGTTCTTTTAAGAGGATCTATGCAAAAGCCTTGTGTTTTCCTATTAAATAGTTTTATTTGTAAACCATTTGGTTTAGCTGCGTAGCTGTACGTCCCCCATTCTGTAATTTTTGGTTGACCTCTTGAGCTTTTCTTGGTGCTGCTGTGTGTTTTGCTTCTGCTGCTTTCCTTGTGCTCTCTAATGCAGATATATAAGCATTTGCTGGAGCCTCTGCTGTCAAGTCTTTCTGCCAACCTGTCTGGCTGATGGTCTCCTTCAGACCAGTTTAGTGTTTGTAAATAGGCTTGATGCAAGTCATGTCACAGCAAAAATAATGAAACGCCCTGTATTAAGTGCTGTGCTAGTTCAGTGATGCTGATAAGATCAGTTCATCCCTACATCAGTGTAATTTAGAGAAATTGCTGTGTTGTGAATGGAATTTTAACAAGAAGTCCCCATGGAAAAAAGGGTAGTTAAATTAAAATGATGTTTAAATCAGAGCAGCACAGAGAAGACATTGAATATAAATCAACTATGTTAATGGCAAACAAAGCTAATTCTGGAAAGTGTGGTGTGAGAAGGTTCTGCCTTGGTTTTGTTGTTTGCACCTATGCATTTGTAATATGTTGACTTTTTAAATTTTTTTTCTTCATGTGGATTTGATGTTAAGATAAATAATATCGTTCTTTCAATGTCAAAAAGGAACTTGACCACAAAACTTAAAACTTAAGAACTGCTATAGTACAAGTAGGGTAGAAAAAAGACGTGCATACAAAGAGTTAGCAGGCAATAATAAACTGCAGAATCTTTATTGCGTAATATTTATTTCTTGGATTTAAAAAAAAACCACTTCAGATATTCTTATCTAAATAGAGAAATGCCAGGAATTGCTTGGTTGTGAAATAAACCTATAATGCATCTTGGACGTAATTTAAATACCCCCACCTCCCTCCTCCAGATAAAAAAATAGAGAAATCAGATTTGTCTTGGTTGCTCTGAAGCAAAGTGAGACAGAGGCACTGAGACAGATCTGTGAATATCTGAATATCTGCAGCAAGAGCAAGTATCCCTCGAGTCTGCTGTGACAGAGAGCTTGCAGCTGCTCCTTGTGTACACGAGCTGTCCTCACATCACTGCTGGGGGAGGCTGTGCCTGGGACCCTTTTGGTGCAATGAACCACCCAGACAGCTCTGCTTGTCCCTCCAAAGTCCTGCTTGTAGCTTCGAATTTTATCAGTGAGCTCATTGTCACTGCACATCAATCCCTGCCTCTCCCAGACCCATGGAAAGCTTCTTCTCCACTCGCTGGTTGAAGTGGCTTGAGCTAAAAAATGCACATTAACCCCCAAAAATTGACGCTGACGTTTTTTGGCCTTGTTTTAAACACAGTGTTTGAGACAAGCAGTTTGAGCTCCAGCTCATTCCTGTTCAAGTCTGGTTTTGGAAGAGTCTAGAAATGCTGGGCTGGTGTTACTGTTGTGCTGGAGAAAGGGGAATTTTTTGGGACAGCCAGGGGGTCTCAGGGTGCCACAGGGGACTCTTGGCCTTATGAACCATTATTATGCTGACTTGAAAAAAAAAAGTCACTAGGACTAGACTTTATCTTGCAAATAATATGAGATCAGCACTCAGGATAGACATGACAGACTGCACTCAGAGGGAGCAGGCTGTTCTGTTCCTTTGTTCCTTTCCCTGCACAGTTTTTGCTCTATGGCACGAGTTATTAGGTTACAATATCTTATTGACTGGGAGGAGGGAGAGAAAGGATGATGGTGATGATAATGTAACAGAACATTGTAATGATAAATGGTAAAATAATAATCTACATGTAATCAATACCTAACTCTCTCATGGTTGATCAGATATGCAGATGCTGGGTTTGAATTTTACACCTACCTTATCTACTATAGAAATGCAATGTAATTGGCTCCAAAATGCAAGAGAACTGCAGCTGAAGAGCTCAGAATTTGGAGATGGAATGTGCTACCTTGGGTCTTTTTCCATGAGGTGGGAGCTGGGTGTTTCTTTAGTTACCAGGCAGGTGAGGTGTTGCTTTGTAAACCTTGGTATGCTCAAGGCTTAGCTCTTTTCGCTGCTTTTTGTCCTTGCTTCAGTTTCATTCAATTCCATGGTCCCATTTCAGTTTCACTCATTTCTGTGGTCTCATTTTCCCCTGTCCTCATCCAGGCTCAGTCCCTGCCTGCAGGGAAAACTTGGTGTGCTGGTGCTGATCTCCAGTTGCTCAGAGAAACCATTGCCAAGCCTTGTTCAACCACAGCTTCCCAAAGATTCCAGTTCTGCTTGAACCTCTGTGTGCTGGGGGTTACTTTGGAAAGGCTGTGGGAAGTTTTGGTCCTCTTAGAGGAGAAATTAAGGAATAAATTACCCTTCAGTAAATTTAATCTGGAGCCTGTGCATGATGAGTGGCATCGTGCCTGAAGAGGAGACAACTCGATACCAGACAGAGCAGCAGAATGATCTCAGCTGGCCAGTAGGAGGCTCTGATGGATTTCACTGCAGCATTTGGATCAAAAGCAATTCAAAAATCCAAATTTGCCTCTTTTCGGTCTGAGTTTAAATGGACTCTTAATTGCCAGCAGCAGGAGCAGGGCCTGAGGCTGAGATGCTGATGGCAACTGGCAACTTTCAGAAGGATCTTGGCAACTTGCAGAGTCTGTCTCTGTTTCTCTTTGGGCGCTTTTCCTGCATCTCTGGGGAAAAAGAGAGATGTAGCTGCAGAGAATATTTATAATCATCAGCTTGTCAGAGTTCTCTGGACTACCCTGTGCAGAGGAGCAATGCTTGAAGTTCTTGTCTTGCTGTGATGTACACACTTTCTACAAAGTTGTGTTAGCTTTTCCTGATCATTTTTGTGCATAGTGGGATATGAATTTGAGAAAAACATGGACCTTAACTCTCTAGGAGCTGCCACATGAGCTTGGTGTCCTGGGTAAGCTGATGCAAGGAGTATGAGAGGTAGGAAACTAAATATGGGAATGTAGGAATATTTCTGCTCATGTCTTGTAGGTCCTTACTGCAGTTATTCTTTTTCATCTTTTAGAATTAATCATTGCTTACAAACAGTGTGGGTTTTTTTGTGTACTGGAGAGTAGGAACTAATGTTGGCAGAAATTGTTGTGAGCCCTTGTTGGAGATCAGAGTGGGGTTTTCAACTCTTTCTGACTGCAGAGATCTGCTGGTGGTGTGCACACTGAGCCTGAAATGTTCTAACCAAGCTTTCCCAAAGCAATCCATCAGGATATTCACTTTATCTCTGCAGTTCGTGCTAAAGGAGCACTTGGGAGTGGAAGTTAGGAAGAAATAAAATTTATTAAAAGCACTAAGTGTGCTTCAGTTTAGATGTCATTTAATCACAGTTGCTCCTGCCTTTTTCTCCTTCTAATTTCTGAAAATTTGAAGGAGTAAAGTTCAGTTAGTCAGGAGTATGACTCATTAAATGGTCCAAGGCTTTTAGACTTGGGTTTATTGAATTTGAGCTTTGGTCAAATATTCTTTTCTTCTGACTATGGCACAGCCAGCAGGAGAATCTTCCTTATTTTGCTTGGTTCCACTCTAAGGGAAATATTGAATTCCTCTTACAGTCACAAGAGCTTTGAGACAGGAATTTTAGGAGAAAAAAACAAACATTTCCTTAATCTCACTTAAAAGTGAGATTTTGGGGAGATCTACATGGACTAAATTTCACAAAAGTCGTTCTTAGGTGGTTCCAATACAGGTGCAATTGAATATTATCCGGATGCTAATTTGAAGGTTTTTAGGGAGCATTTATAGTTCTTTAGGGCAAAATTCCTCTCATAGGAGCAAGGAGGGGCTGGCAGGGCAGTAGTGAGGGATCATGCTGGAGAGGAGCAGTGCAGGAGAGGGTGCAGGCAGCTAACATAATTTTGGCAATGGAGGTTCCCTGGGGATCCATCCTCAGCTGGTGTGAATTAGCACAGCTTCATTAACACGAGTGAGTGATGTCAGGCTGTGCCCAGCTGATGTTCCAGCCTTGTGGCTCTAAAACCTTGGCTGGACAGCGTGGCTCAGTGTTTGCTTGTGCTGTTCATGTCAGCACAGAATTATTTAATGTATTAAATTGAATTAAAATGTATTAAATATTATTATTAAAATGCGTTTAATGTATCAAACACGGGAAGTCCAGACTTGCCATGACTGTGCCACTGCAGAAGGGCATTCCAAGGATTTCTGTGAGCTGGGGGTTAAGGCACAGCAGAGAAGATGCTACATCCAGTTGGAATCCCTTCCAGTTTGAGGTATCTGGTGCTTTTACACGCCTGTTTGAAGTTCCAGCCTGGCTGGTGCAATTCCAGTGCCTGTCTTTGCCTTTGGAAGGAGAGCCTGGTGCTGCAGTGCTCCCTGAAGCCCACGCTTTGGGCTGAAGGCTCCAGGAACTGAATTGCTGGATTTGCAAATGCTCTGACAGCACCTTTCTACTTGTGGTTGTAACAAACTGCTTTTGACTCAAAAAATTCAAGCTCTGGCTGTGGGGGGACTTCAGCTGTCCCAAATGGGACATCCCTTCTGTGGTCTTGCTGGGTTCTGCTGAAGGAGAAGCAGACTGAGATCTAATCTGTCTGGAGCCGAAATGCTTTGATGAGCCATTTCCCTCGAGATGAAGAGCTAATGGTTTGTCCATAAAGCCATGCAGCTTTTCCCATTTCTTTGGGAAATGAATAGAGCTGGAACAGAATCATATGGTGCATTGTGATAGCCTAATGCTCTTACAGAGCTGGGTGTTATTACCCAAGCTGCTTTAGTGGACAAATTAGACATGCGGAATTTCCAGATTTTACTTTATTCAGATTTTAATTAACTCGGTGTAATAAGCTGTAAGCACATTAATAGCAACAAAATACTTTGTACTGTATCTGCTAATATTTAGATGAAAAAGCCAAGAGTATTGTTTTCATATAAAGACCGGTGAGGCTAGAAATAATGGGGATCATTTTTAGGAATTTGGAACGTGCTTTTGAAATAATCTTGCATTTTCAGTGGTAGATTTCAAATAATAGCTGTGCAGTGGAAAGTGCTTGTATGGGATTTTTACTATCACATGCATTTTTTTTTTTTAAGCTTATACTTGAAAAATTGATGGAGTCATTTGCATTCACTAGCTTGGACAGATGGTGTGATCCGTAACAAAATACTCAACAGCATACTAAAAAGGATCATTTCAGCACCTAGCCCCTGCAAACAGCTTTCATCCAGACAACCAGGGAAGGCTTTTAAAATCCAGCATCCTCACACAAGCCTTTCCAAGGTGAAAGTGTTACCTGAGCACTGGCAGTGGCTCTGTGTGAGCTGGAGCTCGGGCTGCATCCACCCACTGGGCAGGACTAGAAAATTCCAGCTGGAAAAAGAGCCAGCTCCTGCATTTGCTTAGGAATCTTTTCCTGGGAGTTGGGAGTTCTTCACCTGCTGCAGGGACTGCTTTAGGATGCAGTTAACCCAGTGGCAGGAGATGCTCAGGGCACTGCTGTGGGAGGAAATCAGCGACTGAGAGGGGTCAGGGCTTCCCAAACTGCTGCAAGGCACTGAGAGCAAATCAGGGTAGCTGTGCTCTGTCTCATATCCCAACAGGAATGGAGATTCCTTTGATTAGCTATTGAGGCTGTGTGTGTACAAGACTAATTGTATGTAAATGTTGTAAAAGTCCAGCTTATTTTTATTAAAAAACCCCCAAACCCAAACACCACCTTTATCTTTTGATCAAAAGAGAAGCAAAAAAAAAAAAAAAATCTTAGCTGTGTTTTCCACCATCTGCTTACTCTAGCATGGTTTAGTGGTTTTTATCATGTGGAGACCTTGGGAAAATTCGGAACTGATTTCAGTAACCTCTATTCTGTGTCACTCGTGTCTGTATCTTGCATGGATACCAGGGAAAACCTGATCATCAGAGTCTTTTTAAAGAAAGTTAATGGGAGAGGACAATTATTTTAGTAATAGTTGGGATTATTTTAGTTAAAATAACCACTGGAATTCTATTAAAGAACACATTTGTGGTTGCAAATGAGGAAAAAAGCAAAACGTTTCAGATACTGCCAACTGAGCAAAGCTGCAATATGTTCTTAAAGTCAAGCTGTGTTTTCTCATTTTTGCACATCACAACCAGTAGTAAAGTCTTTGGGCCTAAATTAGATGCTGTTTTACTTCTGAAGCCTCAATTTCTGTTCTGTTAGCAGCAGCAGCACCAGTGCAAACCAACCTACAGAAAATATGATTTCAGCGAGGTTCAGTACAGGGATAATTGCAGAACCATTTGGAAAAGTCCCAACTGGTACAGCAGCATTTCTTGGAGATAATTTTACTCCCCTACAGACTGTTTTGTACTACACTGCTAGCAATAAAGGCAAGACCTTTAAAGTCTCAAAATGTTGGTTTATAGAAATGGTTGGTATTTTAAGATATAAGTCAGTCCTGGAAAGCTTCATGCTCACACAAATGAAGTCAACCCTGGAAAGCTTCGTGCTCACACAAATGTGTAATTTTTTTTTTTTCTCTATTTCATTGTGGAGAACAGGGGGCTAATCACTAAATATTTATTTTGTGCCACTATTTTGGGGAGATTTGGCAGCTGTCGCTCCTCTTCCAGTTCAGCCCAGCATTTCTGCTGCCAAACAAGGCATGTTGTAAGATACAAAGTGAAGATTTTTGTGGTGCCAGGTGCTGTGTTTGAGTTGAGAGAGGATGGCCAGGTTGCTGCCACTGGGGCTTGGATGGTGTTTTTGGACACTGTCCTTGCTCTGTATTATTTTTTAAATAAGAAAGGATGGATTTGTAAATTATAAAGAGACCCCACTGGCTGACCCTGGTGGATAGTGGCCTTTGCAAAGTCTCAGGCACTTGTGGATTTGTTTATAGGGTTCCTGTACTTTGTCAAATTGCTTTTTACATGGGAAAAATAGAGTTTTAGAATGTAATGGTACTTTCATGTGAGAATAAGTTACAGAATATGAAGTGATGCAGGTTTTTGCTGTTTTCTTAGCCTTTGTTTTTGGTTTGGCTGAACTGGTTTCTGTAAACCCTCGTGATCCTCGTGGCTGGTGTCAAGCATTTTGGGCTCTTAGTTTGGGACCAAATCCCACAGTAGGTATTAAACCTGAAAATAAACTTGGCTTGGAAACATCATGTAGCCCCAAATTCTGGATGACAGCTGTATTAATGACATTCCATAAGGATGAAAAATGGACATTAGTCATGCTCTCTAAACTAGCTTATATTAAACATTTGGACCATTCAGTTCATTAATCTTTTGGTCAATAAATCCTCTGATTAATCCCTCAATTGCTGAGTTCACTTTAGTTACCTAAGCTGTATGGGTGTTTGTTTTAAATGAAAATATCTAATTTTTCCTTTTCAAAGCTTTCTTTACCTGTTGTTTTCAGTTCAATATAAGAACCTGGAGAATTCTACATCTGTCCCAACATCCTTTCTCAGGGTTAGGGTTAGGCCAGCAGACTGTGTTCATTTCTTGTTTCTGCCACAGATTTCTTGTGTGATGAGTAAAGTCCTTTATCCCTCTGCCCCTTGGTTCCCAGTAAGCAAAGGACGTCCTGTGACACAGCTTGTGTAAGTTGTGAGATGTCTGCCCAGAGGAAATTTGTCCCTAACTGTCAGAACCTGATCTCTTCTTGGCCTTCAGTGCAGCCAGCAGCAGGAAACAAACATGAACAACACGAACCTGGGATCTTCACCTGCTTTTAGTACTGTCTGGATGGACACTGGCTATTCCTGGTGCTTACATGCTGTTTTCTTGGGGAATTACATTGCTTTTTATTTTTTTTTTCCGTGATGTTGCTGATATGCTCTTTTTTTGTGTTTTGACACAGTTCTGGCTCACTGTGTAAACCAGTCTATTAAATATTGCTTTTTCAGAGTATCTTCTTGGTAATAAAGATGTGGTAATCATTTGGTGGTACATTTCCAGATGAACATATTGAACAGCCCTTAATTTGAAAGCCCATCTAGGTCATCTACTGCTGACACCCACATCAATTTTCCTTTTTTTTTTCTTTTTTTTGGTTGTTCCTTTTGATTTTGCTCCTTTGCAGCTCCTGAGAAGCATAATGGCCTACAGGTTTTGGTGTTTCCTCACACCACCCAAGAGAAATAACTTCAGATGGGTACAGCCAGTGTAGAAAAGCCTCCCTGCTAGGAAAACAGAGGCTTGAAATTGAAGTTCATCTAATGTAAAGGCAGAACAGCTTTGCAGCTTTTGAAGCAGTGCATCTGCAGATGGAAGGAT
The DNA here is from genome assembly GCA_013397915.1 of Daphoenositta chrysoptera. Lineage (NCBI taxonomy): Eukaryota > Metazoa > Chordata > Aves > Passeriformes > Daphoenositta > Daphoenositta chrysoptera. Next base: position 86,894 of record VZRO01008053.1, on the reverse strand, counting down.
GAAGTTGCTGAACATAGCTTTGTTCTTTAGCAGCTCAGCCCTCCCCGTGACAAGGCTACTGCTGAGCCATAATTTCATTTGCTGTGCCTGATTGTGACTAAGGTGACACCAGCTTATTACTGCAGTGTGTTATTACAGCAGAAATATCCTGGTGGTTTTGCCATTGAACATCGTGGGATTAGTCCTTTATGTGAAAAGTCATGCTTGGGCTTAAAATATTCTCTCCTGAAGGGAAGGGGCAGCTGTGCTGTAGACTGGAAGCATGTGAAAACCTGTAACTCCCACCCAGGGTAGATTATTTATGCTGTCCTGTTAATATTTGGAAATAAGAATCCTGTATGCATTGACTAAACGACGTGTCAAAGACAGGACTGGCTCCTTGCCTTTTCAGGCTTTAAATTGCTGAGAGAACTCCTCTATATTCCCTATTTTCTGTGTCAAATTTCCCCTGTGCAAGCACTTGGCATGGTAGGGCTGTTGTGTATGTCAACTTTACTCCTGGCAACTTTCAAATGCACTGTGAGAAGTATGAGAGGCTCAGTGCCCTGGGTCCAAAATCAATGTTAATAAATTATCAATTGATTTAATAGATCTACCAGTCAGGCAAATCAGGATCTTTAACTTTTAATTAGTGACCTTGATCTGGAAAGGAACAGTTAGGTTAAAATAAAACCAATCACTTGTGTCTCAGCCAGATGGAGGCTGTGCTTTTCCTTTCTTAAGGCAGGCAGAGCTTGTTCCTGCCCTCGTTCAGCAATACAGAAAATGTACATGTCAGGCTGAAATCCTCCAAAAAACCTGGGATAAATGCAATATTATAGGTGCTAGCAGCAGCTGAGCATAAAGACTGATTAGAGCACTTACTCAAGATGGATTCACATTATTAGGTAATATGGAACAAACGTCCACAAAAATAAGATGAATAACTGTAGGCATATCCTGACAGTGATTTATTAGGCCTTCAGTGTAGTGAGCTGCTAATAATCTCCCACGGGATGTGGACTGCTCCCCCTTTAGAACACTTACAGGTGGGTCACTGACAGTGTCAGCAACTGTGCTGGAGAACTCCTGTCCCTTTTGCCTGCTTGGCACCATTCCTGAGCTCTAAGTATCATCTCCACTCTAAACAGGGTAATAATAATAATTAAAAATATTTTAAATATTTTTTCATAAACGTTGTCATCAACCTTGAAGTAGCCCTGCAGATGGCACAGGTTTTATAGCCATAGTGCTTAGTTTGTTTCTTGAGGAGAAATCTAAAATATCTCTGAAACAGGCTCTCTGAACCTTGTGGTAAATATCAAGCATGACTTGAATAACTTAACATCAAAACCAGTTATTTTAATGCTCACTGGCCTTCTATTCAAGACTTTAAAAATTGTAGTTGAAATAGTTGAATAGTGTTGATACAGTTGAAAATAATGATTTATATTGAAATCTTCAAGAAGAACAAGACCTCAGAGTAAATAATGTTTCTGAATCATAACAATGATTCTTAAAAAAAAAATAATTTACTTGGATATTTTGTATTAAAAAAAATGGAAAATGTGAAAGCTCTTTTCATTTTGGTCCATTTCATAAGTATCACAGTCTGTGCAGTGTGAGAGTGTCTTGTATTACTTTTCCATGGTTGATAGTTCTTTGTGGACTACACCTTCCAAGTTCTCGGTGTTCATGGAATGCAGCACTGAGTTGTTACAAGAAAAGTCAGAAATACATCCTGTTCTTGATGAAACAGCAACATATCCAAATCACAGGCTTTTTGTGATATTTTGTGATATTTTTTGTGAAGGCCGTCCTGTATTTTGAAGCCCTGGGAGCTAGAATTGGTGTTCCTTCTGTAGAGAGTGGCTTGGGAAGCTAAAAGCACCTTTTTCATAAAAACACAGCCTCTTCTAAACCTCCACCACTCCTGCACATTGTACGAGTGAAGAACAAGAGCAAGATGAACTAAAAAATGGATATTCAAAGCTGGGCATGAGTCTTATTAGTGAATTAAAGTCTTTGTTGTGGTGCTGTAGGTGTTTTTAGCCAGGTGAGGGCTGTTTGTGGGTTGAGGAAAATGAGTGTCTCTAAATGGGAGGTTGGGGTGCATGAATTAGTCTGTGGGAGGGTTTTAAAACTATTAAGGTGTGGGAGACCTCTGCCATGACCATCCCTGAGGAGATGGTCCCAAGAGTTTCTGGGTTTCTTGTTCAGCTCTGTTTGGTCTCAGCAGTGCTCTCTGAAAGCTTTGCTCATCTGGCTCGGGTGCAGCCATGGGGAAAGCGTGGCTTTGACTTTTCCCAGGAGGAGCTTTGTGGTTTGAGGCTTGGGTTCTTGCAAAAAGGAATTGGTAAAATCAAGCTTCAACAAATGTTGAATCTTGGAATGTAATATAGTTTTGCTTGTGCTGCTGCTTCTCTGGGAAGGACCTGTTATTAGTGAATATAAAGTTTGGTTCCTTCTGACATAGCTGGTGTTCTTTTAAGTGAGCTAAGACAGCACTTTTCTAGTGTATGTTCCTGTTTTTGCTTCTGTATTTATTTGGGCTTTTTGTGTTTTGTGGGGGTTTTTTTGTTTGGTTTTTTTTTCTCCCACCTGCAGTGTGTGTGTCAGAATTAGGCAGAATTTCCCTATCTAGCCCTTATCTTTCTGGGTGCTCCATTTGAACCTGCTTTCATTGGATTCTAACCTACATTAGACTGCTCTTGAGGTTTCACAGTGTTCTCTAGCTGTCAGTGAGGGAAATACCCTAATTTTCAGTAACGTGGTGGTTTATACGTAGTTTTTCTAACTTCTGACAATTTCTGTAAAGAAGATTATAGTTAGTTATTGTAGTTGAAATACATGTCAGTTTTCAGTAATTAAAAAAAAGCCCCAAAAGCACACAAAATCCAAAAAGCTTATTCTGTTTTCCTTCATGAGATGTGGTTCAATACAGAGGCAGAGGCTTGCTGTCTTACATTCTGCATTTATTGCTAACTCATCCCATCCAGGAAACTGGCATTAGGTGCTGGGTCCAATTCTGGTTATCTAGATTTTAATGTCATCCTTGGGGACGTGGTTACTTCTGTGGCTAAATATAACCCATCAGAAAACAAAATGTCCACCTTGTTTCTGGTGGCTCTGCGGGGGCAGACAGCGAAATCTGTGCTTTGGTTTCTCTGTAATTAATTGGGGGTGGGCGAGTTCCCCAAGTAAATAATTTTTCATTTTCATTTCATGCCAGATAAGTCATCTGTCTTGTAGAGATGAGAGAGGCCCATCTACCCATGGGCTCGCTGAGAGCTGGGGAGAGCTGGACCCTCAGAAGTTCTGTTTTTTCTTCTAACAGAGCTGACAGCCTCTCACCTTTAATTCCCCCATCTCCTGTAATGTGCCTTTTCCCCGTTCCTGCTGGCAGTGTAAACTTCTTATTTTTTTTACTAAATCTGTCTTGCAAAACATGATGGTTGGGTAAGATGCAATTTTGCTTTAATTATGATTAAATTACTTTGTGAATTAACCAGAGGATCTCATGGGACTGGAATCTTTTGACACATGAGAAAATTGCCTTTCTTTAACAAGCTGCTTCAAGCATGCAAGGTAATATTAGCATTTTTCAGTTATAGCTTCAGGGGATTAAATAATAAGGGGAAGTATTGTACCTACAATTATATGATGTGCATGTGTGTGTTAAAGTCTTAAAGACAAGGAGACACGGAAGGAATTAGCTGAACTGCTGAACCTGTGACATTGTGCAGTAAGTGTGAGTAGGGAGTTTTTTTTTTCTTTATAAAATGGCTTTTTAAGAAAACATGCGGGTATCTGAAGAATTTCGTGTTGTAGACTTGCAAAGGCTGGTTGTCCTTTGAATAAATTCAGCCAAAAAAGCATCCTGAACTACATACACCTGTTTCACCTTCAGGGTAATGCAACTTTAAAGGGAGCGAATGGAAATTTTCACATGTGTTACTTTGTTTTACTTGATTTAGTGGAGGCAGCAAATGGGCTAAAACCAGGAATAGGATATTGAAGATGTATTGCACAATTAACCTTTTTTGTGAAGTACATGTGAAAAATAGTACATGCTGTCCTTACAGGTCTGTGAATAACCTGTGATATCTCCAGACTCATATTCTTCTGTTTTAATGCCTCTAAATGCATGCTTAAAAGCATTTATTTAGATACACTGTATCTGACGAGTTGAAATTGTTCAAGACGCTACAGAAATTGAAGGTGGGGATTTATTTTTTTCAAACGAGGGTAAGAAAACAGCACAGCAGCTCGTGTCAAATTGAGACGGGATGGGACAAGCTGAGTTGTGTGACCTCTGCATATGTTGTATTCAGGGTGGACTTGCACCTGCACGACCCTGCTTGGTTTCAGAGGGTTGCCACTGCCTTGTGGTATCAAACCCAATGAAGTGGAAAATTGACAATAAGGGATTTAAGCTATTGTTGTCATTGCCCCAGCTGTTTGGTTGTTGTTTTGGTGACAGGATTCATTCATGTTCCACACAAATCCATAAGGTGACAGTAATTAGTGGGACTCAGAAGTTGTTGGGGGGTTTATACAGGGATAGGGAACCATATGACAAAGAGAAATTGTTTAAGCACTGCAGCAGTTTGGTTCTAAAAGGAAGGTGTGTGCATAATACAGGGTAGATTGATTAATGTGCACCACTAGAAAAGGCAAATTACTCGACTTGAAAACAGTCAGTGACAGAAACCCAACACCTTCATCTCTGGTTGTATTTGAGGCAAAACTGCCTGTGCAGTAACAACCACAACAATGCTGGTGTGCAAATGCTCTCAGCAGGGCAGGAATTTTTTCACATATATTTGTCATGTCTTGCTTTAATCTAAAATTAAATGCATATTAGCCATTACAACTACTGTTACTGCTCTTGTACTGTGATATAACTAGCATGTCTACATTCACAGCCCGAAGACTAAATGAGGTTGGTAATTTTAAACCTAAAGCTGTTCTCTGCTGACAGAATAATACAGTAGGTAATACCCAGAAGATAAACAGCACAAATTACAACCTTATGCAGGCAAGATCAGATCAGTGTTGATAGTCTCTTGATTGCATGGGGCTGAATGTTATCAGAGAATTTGAGAAATCATTCAGAAGAAAGCCATGTTGTCTGATTATTTTTTTTTTTTATGGTAACTGTAGAGATTATTGAGAGGGTTCATATGGAGGAAGAACAAACCTCTCTACTATGGTTGTGTGCTTCTCTTTCAAATCTTTATGGTTTTGAATTTCCTTCCATTTGTTAGTTGACACTGAAGATTCTCTTGATACTGAAGGGAGCTTTGTGCTGTGTACAGATTCAACCCAAGGCTCCAGAAGTTTGCAATCAACCAAGTAAATTATTTGTCACCTTGGATAAATATTAGCTCTGACAAATTAAAATCGCATTTTTCTGGTGTGCGTTGCACTCTATCTCACAAAATGGTAATTGTTCTTACAGTTATTGCTCTTGCTTGTAGTGAGGCATCTGTTTCTTGTCTAATTGCTAGCATTCAAATCCCAGTCAGTTTAAAATAACTTTTTAAGTCTTCAAGATAGCATATCCAAGGCATCACAGACATTCTTGATTCACACCTTTGGCATTGTTTTTTTTTATGCAAATGCACAAAAAACCCCCACAAACAAAAAGGGTTGGTTGGGTATGGGTTGGTCGTGTTTTGTGCTGTAATCAAAGGCAATAAGAAGAAATCCTGGTGTTGGATCTGCCTTTCACCATCAGTGTGTGTTCATCCTCTGAGCCTGGCTATAAATCCTGGAGCCTGGAATCCACCACTGCCTCTTGCACAGTCGCTTGAAGTTGAAAATGAGTTAAATGACTTTTACATTCTGACATGGCCTTGCATGAGTTAAGAGTGACTATGTTTTATTATTCCCCTTTGACAGTTAATCTCTTTATTTTTTTCGAGCTGGAATAATCATCTTTCTTCGTACTTGTCCCCTGCAGCAGGTCCTGCTGCTTTGCTTCTCCATGTCCCTTGGCTGTTGTTTTAAAAATCCTCTTTAGGGTTTCAAGACTCTGTACAACCAGTTAGGAGCTGTATCTCTTCACAGTCCTCCTTGAAAAGTGAATTTTCTCACCTACTGAGAGGATAACAATGATAAAAACACAGAGGCGCCAATTTTCCTGGATTCTTTGGAATTGGCATGGGGATTTTTAAACTTTCATTACTGCTATCATCTTTCCCTTCATCTCCCATCAATAAAACAAGAAAATGCAAAACATAAATAATAACAAAAAAAATCCCCATCGGGAGAGCTGGAAAAGATGTCAAATACCCAGATGAGAAACACGAGATCTGCAGGGGGTGGGGGTGTCCAGAATGGGTTTGTTCGTGGCTTTATCTTGAGATTTTTCCAGTGATACTGCAGCAGCTGTAGTGAAAGTGCCTATCAAGATTATCCCTGAACTGTTCTTATTAATGTTTTTGTGCTACTTCACAAAACCCTTTATATTTTCAATAGTAGTTTGCGTGGGGGAAAAAGGAAATTGAGGGCTAAGACTTCAGGTGCATGTTAAAAAAACTTGAACATCTCTCATTTGGAGTTATGTGGGAAACCTGAAACAGCTCTTCACATTTTCGTGTGCAACATCCAGCAACACATGGGGTGTTACCTAATGGGGGTCTCTGCAGCTGCCATGACCCCTGGTAATGGCCAACATGAACCTTCAACAGATTGTTTTGCTCCCTTCCCTATCTCTACTAACATAAATAATAACGTTTATGCCCATTAATGTTTATGCACCTCAGCAGAGAAGTCTCAAGAATGTGGTGAGCCCATTCCTGAAAAAGTTGATCAAGATGTAAGCGGTGATTCAATTGTGGCAGGAGTAGGGATTGGTTTTGATCTGAATAAAATGGGGAGAGTTCTCTCTTCAGCTCCATGCTACGTAATGGTAGCTTATGTAAGAGTTTCAATGTTTGTGTCTGCCCTAAAGGAAGTTAAGGAATAAAAATGAGATGTGACGGATATTAGCGCTCGGAAGATGAAACAGAAGATGTCTTATTGCCAACAGGAAAGCCACGAGCCAGTGACAGCTGTACTTTTACCCAAAGTTTGTTGGTTGCTGCTGCTAAGCTGTGTTGGCTTTGTATCAGGGGATAAATCACTGCTTGTGAGGCAATTATTTTATTATTCTATGGCTGTTAAGTGGACAGGCAGGCTGCTGAAATCTGTGGAGGGCGTGATGTTACGAGGAAGCTTTAGGAACCTTTCCCTGCTAACCTGTGTTTCCAAATGCCACAGCCATTGCCTCACTTGGCAAACAGCCACTTGAAATCAGGGCTGGACAGCTCTCAGGTGTCAGATGTGACATGCCTTACCTTTATTTTTTCTTCCAACAGTTTCTCATTTTTCTGGAACGAACTGTGAAATTTCATATATACTCTAAATGCACATAAACTTTAAAGCAACCTTCCTTAACCTCAAAATGTTTTTCCCTGGGTCAATTAATCCAGTTTGCTGTTTCAGCCACATGGTGCAGAAAACAGAAAGATGTGAGGGTAGCAACAAATCCACCACTGTGTTTGCAGGGGCAGGCTGCTTCCTTTGGTGGCTGTGCCAGCTTTTGCTGCCTTAAATTTTATAGGAATAGATGGCAATACTTAAACAGCTTGTTATTTGTGTTGTGCTGAAACTGGACTGTGTTTTAGGAGAGGCAGGTTTGAAGTTGCATTAGGGGTTTCTGAAATTTCTATATGAAGAAACCAGGAGCACTGCTTAGGATAATTCAGACACTTCTGAAATAGGTCCTGGCACTGTGAATGACATGATTTTTTGTGTGGATAATAATGAGAGCATTTTTATAATAATTCCATTTAGGAGATCAATGATAAAAAAGTCTTGAACTTTTGTAGCATGATGTATAAAACTGCCCACGGAGTTTTTGCCTGTAGTACTTGGAACAGAATTGGTTCGTGTCAGAGCAGTGTTTAGTGTTCATGTCCCCAGAACACTTTCTAGTATTTCACAAATTAGCAGACCTTTAGTGACAGTGGTGTCTTGGTTTCTGGTGGCTGGGGAAGGACTGCTTCAAGTTTCTGTCCTAGCACCTAATAATCTGTGTGTTTCCTCTTTAGGCTGAGTCTGAACCTTTAAACAAAGCACAACTTGCATTTTTAAACTCCCTACTGTCACTGCCAAGTCCTGACTCATGTGCTGTTTTACCTGTGCCTGAAGCAGCTCTTTCCTCCTTGGGTTAATCACTGAGTGAGATTAATTATGCTGATTAGACACCAACCCTGATTCATGTAACTCATCACTACCGTCATAGATGTTCGGAATGGGATGATTAAACCCTTGCCAAACTCAGATCTTGCAGCACCAGTGACCATCCCAGTTAAAAACTGCCTGGAACAAAACATATGGTGTAGAAAAGCATAATATGCATAAGCCTCATGTATTTCTTCTCCAAGCTGTGTGTCTCCTATCACAACTTCTCTCGGTTAAACCAGTTTAATCACATTGCTTTCTTCCTACTGGGCTGTGGGTATGGTGCTTGGTCCTGGTCAGGTGTTGATGTTTCTGGCTCTATGCTGGTTTTGAATCCCTCTGCAAGAATGACACCCACAAACCCACTTGGACAAAAAAGATTTTAATTTTTCTTTTTTCCCCAATCTATGCATGGAGGTCTTTTTCAGTGAAGACTCTTGAAAACCAAAACCAATCCCTGAATTTCCAAGAAGTCCCCGAGGCACGGCAGAGCACGCGCTGCTGGTGTGGCTGGCACTGGTGCAGGACTGCTGCTCTGTCCTGGTGTGGGCACAAGCCACCCCCCTGGTGTGGGCACAAGCCACCCTTTGGGGACACGGAGAGCTGGTCTTTGTTCTCAGCCTGTCTGCCTGAACGCTGGTGTTCAGAGGATGGAAGGAGCAGGAATGAGCAGCTGAGGGTTTCTCCAGCACCCTTGGTGTACTTTGTGCCAGAAAAAGCATTGCTGATGCCAGGTTTTTGAAAACAATGTTTCATAGCATGTGTGTATCTCACTATTTTCAAGGCTACCACATGATACTGTAATGTTTTTGAAAAAAAAAACAAAACAAAAAGGCAACAAAGCCAACAACAACCAAACAAAAAGACCTCAACTCTCACACCAGCGAAGCATCCGGAGGTCTTTCTGTTTGCATTTCAAAATTGTGAAGCACAGGAGTTCTGTGTGCTGTGTTCAGGGTATGAGCTTGGTAACAGCAGGCTCCTAGCTCTGCCCTGGGGTGAAATCTGGTGTGTTCTCAGGGTTTATTTAAAAAATTTTTTTTTTTTTTTGTCAAGCTTCTAAATATGGCAGGAGTTGCATCTAAAATGAGGAGACTCAATGCTAAAGTACCCAAATAGGGAATCAGGCATATTCCTTAAGTTTTTGAGTGGATTCTCTTCCTGTCCTTGGAAAAGTTTCTTCCACACCTAAAAATCCTTTGCTAAAAAGGAAAACCAATACATGTTTCAAAAACTGGGTCTTTAACTTATCCCAAGATTTACATATGTAATATCTAATCCGGATTCAGGTCATGCTATAAAGCTTCAGTACCTAAACCACTTTAGGAAGAAAGCAGGGAGAAGCTGTGAAATAGCCATACTTGTACAGATGAATAGATTTCCAAAGTGCAGTTTGGTATCTGCTTTGTTTGGCTTTCTTTAGCTCGTGTGGAGACTTTATTTACTCCAATTCCTACCCACTCATCTGTTTCAGCCTCTTGCTCAATTACATTTTGATAGTCTCCTATCTTGTCATCTTACCCTCATCTTAAAAGTCTGCAGGAACGGAGCCTTAACAAAAGCTACCTTGAAATAAGAGAGTTCTGTGTGTTTCTCCTAATTATTCACAGTAAAGCATATGCCAGGTTTCTGTGGGTAAATGTGCCAGACAGGCACAGACTGTTGTTATTTGTGCACAGGATGGTATCGGGGTGTAGCAGCCTCCGTGATGGCTGATGTGCTGCTTGTCCAAGAAAGGTCACTCTTCCCTTTGTGTCTGTGCCTGGATGCACTAGGAAGGGTAACAATTCCAACGTGAATTATGTGCATTTCTATAAATTAATATCCTTTAAATTCAGGTAACAAACAGTAGCTGTAGGTGGGTGAAGTAGATTGAGGGAATGATTTAAGCTTGGAGTGTGGGCATAAATACCAGATAGTGGGAAGAAGTGGGAGACTTGTCTGTTCAGAAAGTAAAACCTGCTTGTGAGGATCACCTTAGGAACTGCTGAGAAGAGATGTCACAGCTGTTCTTGGAGGTTTTGGGTAGTTATTTCCCAGCTCTGAAAAGAGATGCTAAAACTGTTCACTGTGTTCCACAAATGTTAGATATAAGATATATTTATGTTCTTTACAATGGTGCACCAATGTGTGTCTCCATTTACTTCAAGTGTGTGATCTGGGTGGTAAGCTACATTTATTTCTCCAGTTTTACATTTTGATTTCCTTTTTCCCCCCCTCATGTTCCCCTCTCTAAGATCTCTTCTAAAACCGAGGTTGTTTCACTGCCGTGTGGCGGAGCAGCGTTTTCCCTTCAGTCGACAACATCATTGTGGTTTTGCAGTTCATAGTCTCTTGCTATTCAAGCCCATAAAGCAGAGGAACAGCAGAAAGCATCCATCTGGCCTGGTGCCAGAGGCTGGTGGCCAAAGGTTGGCATCCTCACTTGGGAACACATGGAGCAGGAGCGTGTTTGTTCCCCTGCCGTGGGAAACGCTGCCAGGAGAGCGGTGGCACCGTGGCTGGCAAAAGCCAATTTCCCAGCTGAGGGCAGCTCCAAGGGCTGGAGCAGAGCTGGTGTTGGGAGCAGGGTATCAATACCCACGTGCACCATATGCTGTGGTTCAGCTGCAAGGAGAAGGAGTGAGAGAAATATTGATTAGGAGGGGTTATCTTCGGTAGAGATATCCTTGGATGCAGTAGACTCCGTAGCATTTGAAGACTGATTGATGCAAAATATTTGCTTTGTCTTTAAGAAAACCCCAAAAACACAGCAATGAGTTTTCTGGGTTCTCAGTGTTGCTGTCAGTATGAGCATGGCCTCAAGGCTGGTAGTTTCCCTTAATATTTGTGGGGAATTTATTACCTGACAACTTACACGCTGGTCAAATACAATTTATATTACTTTCTGACGGTTTATCTATTAAGAGAAACAGAGTAAAGGAAATAGCTGTGGTCCTTCAAAAAACAAACCACCCACTCTGTAGCAGTAATAACTAATGTCCTGTAAAGCTGCTGTGCAATAATCCAAAGCATCCTAGTTAAACAATCACTGCTGGTACTTACAGTAACAATTTTGAGCCCTTGCCTGTGAGGAGGTAGTTGCTCACTGCCACATATGAATGATGTAGACCTTGGAGCTGTAGTGATCCAAATTGGGTTTGTTTGTGGGTTTTTTCTTCCTGATTTTGAGGCAGTAATATATTCTGTATTGAATTGTTTAGGTTTGTGATCAAGATGCTTTCAGTAGTGTTCAAAAGGTGGAAACAGATGATGAGTCACTGAAGACAAGTTTTTACAAGATTGATTAATCAAGACTCAGCAGTGTAGAAGAGCACAAAAAAATGAGTGTTAATATTATATGTAACAAAAGGAAGGGCAAATAAGATGATTGCTCTTAACAGTAAACAGGGTTTCTGCATATTCATTATGTCCTTTTTGCCTTCTGCTGTGCTTTGGAAATGATGCAGCTGTGTACGTGGATCACGCCTAATTCTGTGATAGCTAATCCTGGTAGCTTGATATTAATCCAAGAATGAAGCAGGTTTGTTTTTAAGACACCAAAGCATTTTTAAAAAATGTAAAATAGGTATTTTAGATTCCTAACATAATGAATTATCTTTTAGGGTCAATGCTTATAGGTAGGAAAGATAGTCCTGCAGCTCAGGAACTGAGTATTTCTGTTATTTCTCTGTCCCCTCATTATTTTACTTTTTTTCTTCAGCTCTTAATTCCTCCTCCTCTCATTTACTTTGCTATAAATCAAGAGCAGGTCTTTTGAATTTGGCAGAGTGAGGCTGGTATAAGACTTGTGTAGGCAACGTTTTAATCAGGGTAGGATGTGGTGCCTCTAATGGGAGCCCTGATAGCAATAGGGGAGGAGCAGCTGGGACCTCGGGGAGTCTGGTGGCCTCTCCTGCCAGCAGAGAAATTTATCTGGCAGCTCCAAATCTGCCTATTGGAAATGACTGTGAAAGAGGGTAAAGGAGAGTGATGAGCAGGCTGGGTATGTTTTCAAAAGTCTGTGTTGAATTTTTCCTCTCTCATGTCAAATAATGCCTTTTTTTCCTTTAACACCTAAAATGTTGGGTTTGCAAGAGTACCGAGCCATACTTGAGATGTACAATAACTGATGATTTGGAAGAAGGATTGGTAGCAAGGGCTGAGGCTTTTTAGGATCCTTGGAGCTGGATGTGTGACACAACTGTGGCTGGTCAGAAGTGCTGCCCTGACTGAAACACTGTGAAAGCACAAAGGGCACCAGCTCCTTTTTTGTGTTTGTGGCACAAAAGCCAAAGAGGAAATGTTCTGTAAGATTCTGTTAAACTCCCTAAAAATAATGGCTCTATTTTTCCTCCATCTTCTCTCCAACTCCAGCTCCAAATCCCACCTGTGCACATATTCCTGCTGCTTCAGCACCTGATTTCATACATGGATAATTCTGTGCTTTCTCCCTTCTCTTCCACTCCATTTCTGCAGTAGCTGGATGTCTGTCCTAGAGCACATCTTGCCCTTACTCTTTCAGTGCCCTTGTGTTCCCATCCTTACAGCCCAGATTCCTGCAGCTAGAGCTCCTTTTCCCACTCATGTCCTTACTCCACCCCGTGGTGTGCTCTCCTGCTTCCCTTCTCCCTTTGGCACAAGCAGCATCTCCTACCCCTGTAACTTCAGGAAGGTTATGAGAAGGCTCTTCTGGGAATGATGTTTTTTTTCTTCATTGTATTGTGGATGCAAACTTCCACTTCAGCTGTGGAAGAAACCATTTCCAGTCCTTTTGCCTGGAGCTGCACAGCAGAAGGTTTGTGTCCATGGCCAGGAGCAGACCAGGGATGGATGGAGCCCTGGCTGGCAGCATCCCCTGTCTTGGGTCCTCCAGCCCTGAAGTGAGAGAGCTGCTGCCTTCAGCAAGAGAAGTGATGCTGCAATTGCTCCTTTCAACCTCAGTCTTTACCGTTGTAGCTGCAATAATTAGGGACACCTTGTGTGTGCTTTGTCTGACTTGAAAAGTCAACTGATCTTGCATGTTTTCTTCTGTGTTTTGTGCCAGTGTTCTTGTGTTCAACTTTGAATGTGAGCAAAGCATGGGCATTGCCTTTGGCTTTCTGACTGAATGCTTAAGGGCACACTTCACATATATGGATTGTTCTGTCTCTCATTTTGGAACACTGACACCCAAAGCCGTTTCTACTGATTTAGAAAATAGTTTGGCCTCTTCTAAAAAACCCTCTATTAATAGCTTAGTTAGACATTTTCTTGTAGTCCCCTTCCACGTGGTGTTGTGAGCTTTGTATGGAGTTTGCTGCTCTGGTGATGTGAGATCCACCTATTCAGGGGGTCCCAAACCCAGCTGGTCTGTAGGTGAAGCAATAAAGAGACCAAAATAATACCAAAGAGGGCAGTCGAGCCTTCTCCTCTTCAGCTTCTCGATCCCATAGTTTTCCTTGCCCCACAGCTAGAACCCCCAGGATGTTAAAATCCATGTGTGTAACCTTCAGCTGGGTGAGAGTCAACTCTTAGCTGTATTTTTAAAATACAGCTGAAATGATCTGCTGGCAGCTGCTGACAGAAATGTTGGAATTGATCTTTTCCCCCTGGCTAGAGACCTCTCCATGAGGGTTTCTTCCTCTTGAGTGAAAAACTGAAGCCTCGTTTAGTTTCTTAAGCTTTGATGTCAGGTGAATGCCCGTGCTGGCAGAGGGGAGGGTGTGGAGCTGTGGCCAGGGTTATGGGAACAGCATCACCTCCTCTCTTTGCTGATATGGGAATTTGGTTTCCTGTGTCTTAACCAGCTGCCTGGATTTGACAGTGCTGGGCAGTTTATAAGAAGTGGTTGGTTTTTTGTTTTCCCCTTTGAGATCTGGCCCCTTCCACGGAGTTGCCTTGCAGGAGAATTAAGGTTAGGGGCTTTTGTCCTGTAGCCTTCCTTGCACCCAGGGCAGGGGATGGATGTGGAGATTTTTCATTCTGTGGTTGCCTTGCTGTTCTTTGGGGCGTTTGTGACAGAGCATGTGCGTGAAATTAGGAAGAATTCAGAAACTGTACATATGCAAATTCCCTCAATCACTTATGTGTGATTTTATTGTTTTAGCCTTGTGATCTCATGGCTAAAAATCCCATTCTCTCCAGTCAGTATCATTTGTTTTCTCTGTGTCAAATGCCACTTATGTGTGGCAGAAGGCCACTAATGCAAGTTAGATGTACTGAACCTGTGAAGATATAGTATTTCAGGCAAAGCAGCTTACAATTTATTGGCTTTGTTCTTTCTAGAAACCTTATTATTATATCTCTCCAGAGCTGCCGAGGAGAAGGTGAAAGATTCTGTGCAGCTTCCAGGAGCGTGGTCATGCTGAGAGCAGATGGGCCATTCTTGGAAGCCATCCCAAACGATGGATTACTCATCTGATGCAGAATGATGCACCAGAAAATTGCAGATTCACCAGGACCGCTCTTTGACTCTTTTAAAGCTTTGATTCTTTTAACTTTCTACTTTTACTTGTCTGCCTGGTTTGTTGCTCAAAAATCCTTCAGTAAAATAAGCTCAGCCAGAACCATAAAGGCACTTAGAATTTAAAGGGGAACTAATGTAATGCATCTGAATTGAGGGAAGATTTTGGAAGTGTGGTTTCTTGTATTGTGAGGTTTAAAACAAAACACTAAACAAATAAAAAATCAGTTTTCATTAGAGTTTCCAGTGGGAAAGAAGGAGCCCAGAAGTAGAATAGAATACTTTTGCACTTGTCAGTAGTATCAGTTACTAATATTTCACCTATCAAACCTGCCATCAGGATCACTTCTTACGTCTGCATTGTTTCGTGTTTGCACGTCATCCTCACTTTTAAGCCATGTTAACAGTAAAAATGTGTTTGAATTCATGTGATACAGGATTAAGGCATAACAAAACCAAGTCATAGGCAGCTGAGAAGTTGATTATTATTCATTGTAAATGTATTCAGTGAACCAACCATTTTGGAAGCTGGTGGCTCAGGGTGTTGCAGTAATTAATCTGGCAGGAGTGTTTCTAGGTAAGTCCCTGACTGATGCTGAAGGATAGATATTAAGGATAGCTGTTATTTTTTCCCTCCTGTCTATTGCTGTGATTTTTCTCAGTATTTTCTTCCCTGCAGACAGCCCCAACCTGCTGCACAGTGCAGCTGCAGTAAAACATCCACTCGTCCACCTCACAGAGCTCCCTTTTGTCAGCTGTTCCAGTGTCACTAAATGATGTAAACAGATTTTTTTAGCCAGATCAGAATTATTTCTCCAGAATATATTGAGTTTCCCCTGGCTAGAAGGGCAGGAATCTGGAGCAGGTTTTTATGAAAATCATTTCCCTGGCTTTCCTGAAAACATCTAATTTTCCCAGGAGCAAGGCACTTGAATGTTTTCTGCTAGTGTTGGGGTGATGAAGACTTTGTTGTCCCTGTATAAACACAAGAAAATGGGCTTCATTTTACTTTCATTTACCCAAATTTAACTCCATTACCTACAAGGGAATCGACTCTTTCTTCCCTCCTCTTCTGTCAGAAAGACATTTAATTGCACTGTTTTTAATCTAGTGAAAATTCAACTCTTTGGGGCAATATATTAATAGCTCTGTTATATTTAAGACCCAAATGCAGAACTGATTGAAATGAGTTAATTACCTGTAAATTTTCACAAACACTTTTTACAATAAGCTGTAATACTACTTGAAACTGTAGCTTCATGTGAATCAGAACCATTCTTCTTGATATACTTCATGAGAGGTTGAGGTGTGCATGTTAATATGTTGTATGTATATATTTTAAATTCTATATGCGAAGAAATTTTCAAGTCTGTTATGGTTCTTGCTATTAGTATCTTGGTTGGCTGATCACAATAGGAAGGAATTATTCTCATTTAATTGAGTTCCTAAGTATAGTACCAGTTTTTGAAATCATAAAGTGGATTTCTTGGAAGAACAGTTTGCTGCTAACAGACCAGTAATAAAATGAGTCGTGACATCAAAGCATCCTGCAAACCATGGGATTTGTGTTGCAGTGCCTCCACTCATTTAAACCTAAAATAATTTAAAGTCCTGCTAATTCTTGGGAGGTAGGGTGCTGCAGAAGTAATCTGGGATGTACCTTAATAGCCACTCTTGAGTCATCAGTTTAAATGTCAGGAATGGAAGCATCTATTTGAACAAACATTAAAATAATACAGATTTTTAAAAATTGGATCTTTATTTGAAGTCTTCCTTTATTTGCACCTTTGTTATGTGCCTTCTTAACTACTCATACAAAATCATTGTATTTTAATCAATCACGTGCTTCTGCCTTTGGTAAGATTGAAGGATGGTGAGGGCATGAACATTTTTCAGGAGCAGGGTTTGAAGACATTTCGTCACTCATGTTTGGATCTGTACCATATGAAATTATACATTTTGCTGGAGGTTATGTTACACTGTGTTCATACCGTGCTAGATGCAGACTAAAAAAAGCTGCAGGAGGATCAGAGGAAAGCAAAGCTGTGCTGAGACCTGGCAGTGCAGTTTACTCACTGGTGTGAGTTACTAAAGCCGTGCCTTGCTCTCTGCCAGAACAGCCCTGCCCCTTTTGCAAACCTGATCAAAGAGTTTTACCTTTCCCTCTTTGATCTTTAGTGACTTTAAAGTCAGTCAGGTCGATTATACAGCCAGTTTTCTCCAGTTAATTTCCAGTTTTCATTAGTTGGGTGAGAAAGGTGGTCTGGCTCAGGGACTGGGGTGCAGATGATCCCCACAGAGGGAGTGGTAATGGTGTAGATAACTTTGAGGAAAGGCAGAAGTAAAACCAAAAGTGGTGTCAGCACAGTATTATGTTGTTTTAAACTCTTCTCAGCAACTCCTGCAAGTTAAATCCCCTTCCTTGCTGCCCCGGTGAAGCAAAGGAAGAGATAATAACTGGTGTTGTTCTCTCTGTTGATGGGCACAAGCTGCAGAGTGTGTAAAGGGACACACTTTTGACTTTATTACCATCTAAAAGAGATAAAAGAGTAGGTGGGGTTTGGGATGGCTGTGAGAGGGAGGGGAGGGTGGATTCTGCAGATGATGAGGAGATGGGGGGTTTCTGAGGCTGCCTCAGCTGGTCAGAACATCGATAACACCAGGATGTGGCTCTGACCCTCGGATGTGCCTCTCTTCAAGAGTTGGGCTCCATGGTCCAGCTGGGTCCCTTCCAACTCAGAATATTCTGGGATTCTCTGGACTCTAAAAGCTGATGTCATCCAGCCTAGCAGGGGAAAGAAACCCACGTGGTGTTCCAGCTGAATTAACAAATTTGGTTAAATTTTTGTTGCTTGTAATAATCAATACTTTTAATTTAGGAAATCCTAATAGTTCAGATAGGAACTGTGTTGGTGTTATCTCCAAACTGTGGATAAACTAAAATCTATTCTTGGTAACTTAGAAATTTTCCCTATAAATTATTCATCCAGATTGTGTGAACACAAAAATAATTAGTTCCCTTTGTTCAGGTTGGTTTACTCATCACCATATTTTAATGACATTAGAAGTGTTGTTTTTTTCATGTTTTTCATTTATTCCAACTGATGTAAGTGCAAAGAAAATTAGTAGTATTTTGTGTTTCTTCTTATGGATTTGTAGTTGCTTGGTGGAGATGTAGTGGGATGTTCCTGTCCAGTACAGCCCAGTGCTAGGCTTTTATTTAAAAAAGAAAAATGTCAACAACCAAGATCAAAGGAGCAGAAATATCAGACTTTATGAAATCTATATTCCAAGCTGCTTTTGAATCAGAGCAGATGTGGGGTGACAGAATTACATTAGCATATTACCCAAAATTTAGGCCTTCTATTTTTCAACTTTAAAACAAACAAGCACAACAGATAAAACCTTCATATGCTACCACGCATTTTTCTGCAGGATAACTTAGTGAAGGATTGAGGAACTATCAAAAGCAAACTGGAAAAGCACAATCCATTTTGTGCAAAACAGTCTTGTGCCTGGACTTTTTGATCCATACACTGGGCTCAGTGCCCTGCTACTGACATTGGCTTGTTCTTGGGTTTTTTTTTTTGCCTTCTCATTGTTAAACCCAGAAGATCTGTTTCCTTTCATGCTGGACTGAGAGTGTGACAGCTGAACTGTTGTGAAAAAATGAGATGGGAAAACAGATAGGATGTATATAAATGTATAATTTCACTTCGGGGAGCAAATGTCACTTACATCTCTACTCGAGTTAGTTACAGAAACTAATATATATTAATGTAAGGCTGCTGCCCGTTGAAAGAAATGCTATTATAGGGCAGGTTTGGACATGTGCGTGCCTGGAATCCTTAAAGCACCCGCAGCAGAGAGCAAACCCAGCCTTTTCCAGGACACACTTTGGAGGATGTGCAAGGGCAGGGTGGTGCCTGTCTGCTCCCCTGGTGGCTGTAAGGCAGGAGTGGGACCCTGCATCTCTGCAAATCCAACGGAGAGCCCCCCATCTTCTCCAGCTTCCCTGCAGCACCCCCTTAGGACACTCAGAGCCAGGGGTTCTGCAGCCTGCCTTTCCTGGGGGCAGAGCACTCTCCACCCTGGAGCCCAAGGACAAGACCTGCCTGTAGACCAGAGAAGGGTTTAGTATTCAAGGAGGCACGAAGGGAAGCTTCTGGCTCTTTGCTAGATTTCAGGGAAACACACTTAAATCTGCAGTGGGGAAGGTGGGACTGAGGGGGTATCTCTTTTAGATGGTAATAAAGTCAAAAGTTTTGGTATTGACAAGATTCAGCTGTGTTTACTGTCCTTTTCAAGTGCTGTGCAGAACAGATCAGTGACATCAGCAGTACTGGCTGGGATTTCTGTCAGTCTTTGTCTCTAGTCTCTATGATGGCATGCACTGCAGTCAAAAACACACACACACACAAAATACCGAATTTTTCTAAACTTGAAAATAAATTTTGTAGCACATTCCTCAGTCAAAAGTAATGTGGACTTTTCAGCATCCAAACTTGGGGTTTTTCTTTTTTTCCTTTTGCTTAAATGCAGGCAGCAGCATCACTGGGAGCTACACTTCCTTTTTTTCATGTACTGGATGTGCTTCTCTTGTCAGACCAGCAATTCTCATTCAGCTGTAATAGCATCTTTAAAAATGAGATTATTAACTGAGATAATAACACTGGTGACCAAGAAAGGGGGAAGGAGGATTTGCGAGCTAAAAAGAATTAGTTTTAACTATAGACAAATGTACATTGTTAGGGCATTTTTGTATTCAACCCAGTAGTGATTGTGAAGGTTATTTCAAATTCAACAGCAAGTCAACACTGATAGTCAAATCTCTAAATAAGTTGGAAGGAAGTCAGAGATATCTTGCTTGCTGATTATTTTAAACTCATCCATAAATAAAACCTAATACTTCCTTTCAGCTATGCTATTTACATCTCTCCTGTTGGGTATAAGTTAAAGTCACTGAATCCCTCCCTGAGCCTAAGTGACCTCGTGCCTTTGTAACATGCTAAAATAGCCAGCCCTAATATTTTTTAGGGCTGTTACTCCTAATGGATGTGGACTTTACATTATTTTCTTCCGTGGCCAAGTGTGTTTCCATTTGTGTAAAACAACTGCATTGTTATGTGGCTCAGTTGTTTCCATGTCCTAAGTGGAAGAGGAATAATAATAATAAGAAAGTGTCAGTTTTAATCAATATCATCAGACATTATGGGAATTGAATTCTACCTTGCTGCTAATATATTAGCTATATTCTGCTTTATCTTCTTTCGCAGAATTGATTTGCCACTATTCAGTTCCCTTGGCTGTTGTCATGCAAATTGTGCCATTTCTCCCCCATTGACTGCACAAACTGAGATTAGACTTGAAAATCGAGTCTCACTGACCAGCTGCTGCGATATTTTTCATTTGATTTCTCCTTCCTCGCCTCCCCAGTCCCCTTCCCTCGTGCTCCCCACCTTGGCTGGCGAGGTGCTGATAATGCCATCCCCAGGGAGCAGGGTGGGAATTGCCTGCCTGCAGCTGGGACTGAAGCCTGGCAGCAAGCCTGGCATGTGCTGCTCTTTTTAAGCAGCTCTTTCTCATGGCCCTCAGAAGTTGGAGGGAAGAAGGGAAGAGAAAGTGTGAATTTTTTGGCACTGCAGATGGGTGTAGAGGATACGTAGTGCAGGCAGTGAGCTGTGGGTTGTGGTTATGGAGTGAGGGCTAGGGCATTTAGAGCTTGCTCTTTTCCCTGTGTGACCTCCCTGTATGATCCTCCCTGTCAAGAGGATTGTTTTAAATCAGATATCAACTGGAGTTGTGGATGCTCCATCCCTGGAACTGTTTAAGGTCTCTCCAGGGGCTTGGAACAACCTGGTCTGGTGGAAGATGTCCCTGCCCGTGGCAGAGGTTGGAAAGAGATGATTACTGAAGTCCCTTCCAACCCAACTCTGAGTCTGATTTAATGTAAGGGATAGCAGAATGCAAAATAAGTATCAGAATGGGTCTGTGCTTAGAGGCTTTATTGTATTTTGTCTGCTTTGCTGATGGCAGTGGTTAATATCAGGGCTCTTGCCTCGTGCTTGCTGGATAAATGCTAGATAAAATATTTGGCCTAGGAGCAGTTATTACCACAGACTGAGTTTGCCATGATCTAAGCTTTCATCAGCTCCAAAAGGCAGAGGTCAGTGATTTAGTGGCATGTGATGTTAGATCTTGTTTCCAGCTCTAGAGGCCAGGGAAGGGAGGAAAACCAGGTGGGTTTCTTTAGTTATATGCATGTTGTTGAGTCTGTTGTATCAAGAAAAATGTTAGAATGAATAACTTGAGGAAAGGAGTGGGGAGAAAGAGAAATTTTAAAAGAAAAAAAAACCCAAGTAGATGAGCAGGCAGGATGGAACTTCGTGTGCTGAGGGGAGATTTTCACCTTAGCTGTGTTTTAGTCTCGTACTCTAATATCTGAATACTATAGAACCCTTCAGTGTTTCTGCAAGATAGGGAAAGATACTTAAAAACACCCCCCAAGCTACAGAGGGACACAAGAGCCATGTAAACTGAGGCCGATTATTTGCTTTTCCCCAAAATAAATACAAGTATTCTAGGCCTGTAGTGATCCTAGACTTAAATACATTTATTTTAATATCAAGTCCTAGTGGAGGCATCCACTTCACCTACAATTGCTGGATGCAAGGGCTGGAAACAGGTCTTTGCTTCCCTTCTTTTACCTCCCCTTCTGCTTCCCAGGTGAACTGGGATTCCTGTGGCAGTGCACTGGCTCAGATTTGGTGGAGGGCTGCAGTCAGAGCTGCTGCTTCCTCTGATGATGCCTCATGCCACCCATTTTGGCAACAGCTACTTGAGGAGTTTGGGTCTTACCTTAAATGCTCTTCATCAGCATGGTCCCTGCCTTGGTGCTTCACTCTCTTGCACTGCTTGTTTTTAGCCTTTAATATTTATAGCCTCAAAATTCAGCTGAAGTTCAAAACAATATTTTTGACGTTATTTGCTTCTATTGCATAGCTATCAGCATGGCCAGTATAGAAGTCTGGATGAACTTTATAGGAGTATCTTGAAGATTTTGCATTCACTTATGAAAACATTTCAGATGGGAACATGTTTGAGATCTAATATTAAATTTCATAGAACGTTTTCCTGAAAGGCTCTTAATCATGGATTTCTTTGTAAATTAAGAGAAAACATACTTGGTACCTGCATGGTAAATACTGTAATATAGATAAGAAGAGAGTATTTTTTTTCTTGTATTAAAAATAGGCTGGATCTCTGAATAAAGTACAATGCAATTAATTCTCACTGAGGGCAGACAGATCCATATGTGTTTCAAAATAAATGAAATTTATTATTGAATAATGATGAATTCAGTAATGAATTATTGTTGTGTTGTATTCTGGATAAGTGATGTGTCCTTTGGTTCATTTTTGGGTTCTCTCCCAGCAGATAGATACCTATGGTACCTATTATGTATCTGCCACACCCAGATTAAATGAATGAGCAAGACTTTGAGGGTTTGGGCTGTGCAAACCCCTGTGGCCCAGCAGGAAGGATTGGCCTTGACCTGGAGAGACTGATGCTCTGCTTGCAGAGTTTTTTGGTTTAAAAAAACCTGGACTCTTGTCAGTGTTTATTTACCCTTCGTTCTCCCTGGGAAATGGTCACCCTGTGGGTGTTGAAAACAAAGTGAGTGGCACCGTCCTCTTGCCTGGACTCTCCATTCCCGAATTAACAGTCCAGAAGTTGCTTTTCACTTAGAAGATGCTCATTCAGGTTTCTAGGCAACCGAGCCCATTTTCACTTCCCCCCACTGAGAGATAAGAGCTGACTCCTCATGCAGGGAGGCGAGACCATGACGGATTTCGGCAGCCTTTAATTGGAGCTGAAGAATAAAATGTAGCCCTTCAATGTCAGGGCAAGTCAGCTCTTAAGAAAAAATAAGAAATAAACCCCCCCAAACTGACCAACAACAAAAAAACCAACCCAGCACAGGTCTGGGAGTGATAAGGAGCAAATTGCTGCTGTTAATTAAGGAGTGATAAGAAGTATCTGTAGGACTGGTGGCTGTAAGCAGGATCCACGTTCAGCCTTACTGAGAAGGGCTGTCATATCTTAGTCCAGGTGTCCAAGGCAGGTTGGAAGAGAGGGATTTTTTCCAGCTGGGCTCTTCTCAGCTGATCCCTGGATCAAACAAAGGTGCCTTTCCTCCCTGTCCCTGAAGCCCAACTGCTGGTGCTCCCTCATTTCTTATCCACCCATGCAGAAGATGCTGAGACACGTCCTGCCACGGCATCACAAATCAAACTAAAACTTGGTGATGGCAGCATGAAAGAAGCTCTTGAGAAGACCTGGACATCTCACAGCAGCGTTTGGGCAGAGGCGTGGTAGATGTTTGAGCAGCTTCAAATAGTCATGTTTGGAAGAAGAGATTTGGCACTGTCCCTTCCTTAGGGAGCTTTGCAGGCCAAATGGTTACTGTGATGGATGTTGGAGGTGTTAGCAATTGTACTCTCGGGGATGTTAAGGCAGTTCAACACTTAACTGAAGTTTTTGACTGTGTTGGACTCTGTTCTGTGTATTGATACTGCACCCCTAATTCCCCTCAACTGGAGAATTCCCTTCTGATATCACGGTCTTTGTACTTGTCTCAAATCGTGCAAATTCTGCACAAAGTGAAGGGAAACTGGCCCGGTTCTCTGGCCTGCCTTCTTCGCAGTGATTGTGTCTAGGTTAATCAATTTATAATCTCAAGCAGTAGCTGTGTATGTTCAGTTAATGTCCTGCATATTTTATAAATCCTTCCTTAACAAGGAATTATTTTATCCGTGCCAACTGCTGTGTAATACAGCTGCGGTGGTGACAGATACTGGCTAGCAGACAGATTTTTCTTTTTTCTGTATTTTTTTTTTGGAAGTGCAGTGACCTGCAGGGCTGCTGCGTGGGGAGAGCAGATGAGCTGCTGTCGCAGGTGCAGGTGGCTCTGCTGCTTTAACTCTTCCCCAGCAGCTCTCGCTGGTGGATTAAAGACTTCTGGTGCTGTGGCTTCTCCTGTAATCTGGAAGACAAAGAGGGATGGATGCTGTTAGGGGCAGGGGTTTTGTTGTTCTCTCTGGGCTTGTGTTTGTCCTGCTTTATTGACATATTGGTATTCATTTAATGTCTTAGAGAGCCTAAATTGAGGGCAGAGGGTTAAATGTTATCACAAATTGTAGCTGTGTTCCAGTATTCATCACCCTTCGGAGATCCTCCTCCACCCTCCCTCTGCAGCTCCTGCCTCCCTTTGCTTGTACTCCTGTGGGTACTGGGTTTATTTCCCTGGACTGGAACTACTTCCCTCTAATTAGAAAACTGTATTTTGGATGTTGCATGCAATACACGGTTTAAATTCATTTTGGCACTGCGAGAAGCAAGACACAAATTGCTGGAAATAGCATTAACATTAATTTAGTGTATTTGTAAGTCTTGCACCTGCAGTCACAGGAATGGTGGCTGATATTCTTGAGTAATTGAAATTTTATTGACAGGTGTTTTAGTTATTGCACCTTCTGGAATTAGGTCAGCTATCTTTTTTTTGTGTATCCTCATGTATTTGTGTTTGATGCTGTGTTTCCGGTTGAATTGGCAAAACATTCCCAGGAACATAAGCTATCTCTGTTAGAAAAGTTGTTTGTTGATGCTTTTTCTTGACTTTAATGTGGACTATATAATAGTTTTTGAGTCTAAACAAAGCCCTTTTCCCCCTCTATCAGTCAATATTTCATTATGATTCTGTTTAAAAAAGATTTTCTTGTTTCAGCCTTAGCCCCTAACCTTTATTTAAACTTGAAACTCCTACATAACTTTTTTTACAAAGGACACATTGAATAACCAAGTGAAAAGCACTGTGTCTGATACAGTAATTGTATTTAAATAAGATCTTAAATACAAAATTCTCTTGTTAGCAGAGATAGAGAAGCCTATTAGTCTATTTGAATTTTCACAGCAGGAAAGCAAATGGAGTTAGGAAGTGGATTGTGTAGAAAGACTAGTAGACAAAATTGGTCAATTAAATGCTATGTGTGGGAATTTCTTTTTACTTACAAGTTGGCATAAGTTGTTTCATTTCAGTACAAAAATGGAAAAAAAGTAATGCAGGGGAACCAGTTTGAGATAGCTCAATGATATTTAAAATGCAGCATCTGAAATGCAAGATCAGACTCCATGAATAAATAATTTTTCTTGTATTTCAAGACAGTGTTATACTGTTGTCAGTGTTTTTGGTATTAGGTGTTAAATGAACTTGAAATTGTCTTTTTGTTGGCAGTTGAAGTAATTTTTCAGATTGGTAGGTTTAATTATTTATACTTCCATCTCCAGTGTGTGTGCTAAATCATTATGGCGATGGAACTCTTGCTTTCCAATATTATTTTATTAATCTTACCGTAAGAACTCGTGAAGTGTGACTTATTGAGATGCAAAACTTAATAAATAGCCCTAATGGCTTGTGTCTGGAGTTGTGGGTGGATGTCAGCCCAGGAGCCTCCACTGAATGCAAAGTTTGCAGAAAATGGCAGACTGCTGGGGTTTGCAACAGATGTGTGGAAAGGAGGATTAAAAAATACACACCCATAACTCTGTGACACAAATTATTGATTTCTGGGCATTGCAACATTCCCATTGATGCTGTTTGTTTGCAGTAAAGATCTATAAAATGAAAGAGGGCAGGTTTAGATTGGAAATTAGGAAGGAATTCTTCACTGCAAAGGTGGTGAAGCCCTGACCAAGGTTGCCCAGAGAAGCCCCATCCCTGGAAGTGTTTAAAGCCAGATTAAATGGGGCTTGGATAAACCTGGTCTAGTGGAACCAGGGGCTTAAAACGGGATGGTTTTAAGGTCCCTTCCAACCCAAACCAGTCTGTGATTCTGTGATCTGGAGACACCCAGGTGAAGGCTGGAAAGGTTTCAGCTTCCCGTCGATGCCTGGACCAGCTGGCTTCTCTTTCTCCCAACACTGATGTCTTGGTTGCTTGATTGACTTTTCCAGGAGCTTTCTGCTTTTGCAAGTTGGACAAGATCAAACAGTTGTGCTACAAGATGTCTCTGACATAGAACTGCGATTTTATGCCAGTCTAACACGTGTGTACAGTCATGGTGAAACAGCTCATTCTTTCAGTTTCTCTCCTCTGCAAAAGATGCAGCTCTCCCAGTGCTTGTGTTTTGTTGTAAATTCAGTATAAATCAGCCTACTGACCGTGCTGTTTGTGATGTGTGGGTGTGTGGGGGCATTTTGCTTGATCGTTCACACACTTGTGTACATGCACAGCCAGAAGGGACCTGCTGGTCAAACTGAAGGGGAAGAAGAAAATTCACGGTGGAAAAAAGGACAGGGGACCTGGGAAGAGCAGAGACACAAAGTGTGGCTGTGTAGGGAGGGGGTGAGGAAGGCCAAGGTGGAGCTGGAAGTGAACCTGGCAAGGAATGCCACGAATAACAGGAAGGGGCTTCTAGAGGTTTGATAATCAGAAAAGGAAGGTCAGAGAAGGTGACCTCACCTTGATAAGCAGTGCTGCAAACTGGCAACAACACCTGCATCCATCTGTACCTTCTGTTTGAACCTTCTCACTTTCCTTGCTCATAGCTATTGAATTAGGGGAATTGGAGGTCATTTCCTTACTCTTCCCCTTTTAAAGTAAAGAGAGTGGAATAAAAACTGAGACAGGGTTTGTTGTGTTTTATCCCCTCCTTAAGTATTTTTTTTTCTCGAGTTGTGATAGATACACGTTGGTGCTTTGCTGTTTCAGGTCTCAGATCCACTTTTTAAAGCTTGGCCTGAAGGTAAGCACCAAGTACAATTCTCATACACTTGCTACTGCTGGTGACAAGATTGGCAACAAGCCTTCAGCAAGTCACTCATTTTTATTTACACCTACAACTACCTGCCACTGTGGGGAAAAAAATTATGCTGTGTTTCTTTTCTTGTGGGATTCATGGCACTTTCATAAGAGTGCAATCTCAAAGGCAGTGACCAAGAAATGAAAGTTTGTACTTTCTCCTGCCATTTTATTAGTGTTGGGGAAATGTTGCTTTCAGCATCTATTATTCCTCAGTTTTCCCTGGCTTTACTAGGTAGGGGTGATAATTTGAGGCTTTTCTTCTTGCAGCAAAAAGCTGGGCTATATTCTCTGCTCACATGATGCAAATGTCCTTTTTTTCTTTCTTCTTTGGGCAGAGAAAAGCGAGTGGGTTGGTAACACAATGCATTCAGCAAAGAGACTGCAAATCCTATCTGCACACAATGATAAAACATATCCCTAAAAATGTAAATTAGCCCGCTTAGTCTCTAAGCTAATTTTCATGTGTATAGTGGAAACAAAAACATAAGAAGGAAAGATGTAGCTGTTTAACCAGATTATCTTAAAGAAGTGACAGAGATATATGCTGGCTAATAGCCATCTCCTGGTGAAATGTCTGCCTTACAAAGCAGTTAAGGCCTTTCCTTCTCAGAACTGCACCGAGCTTTGTAATTGGGGGAAGACAAAGAGTTTCATTCTGTTTTGTTATGTGGTGATAAACTGGCCTGCCTGATTTAGCCACCCTGGTGTGAAGATGCCTCCAGGGGCCCTGTGGGGCTGCAGAGCTCTCACTGATTGACTGCTCGTCTTTTTGGGCACTAATTTCTCTTCATCACTAATCGAAGTATTTGTAGATATTTTGAATTTGAAAAGGAGCTAAGAGTTCACCTGGGCTGCGGGCTTTGGGAAGGGTCTGATCTGTTCTGGGCTGACCCCAGTGAGTATTTGGGCACTGCTGTAGTGGGGAGCAGCTTTTCTCCGACTTGGCTGCCTCCTTGCAGAAACTTCACTGTCCTGAGCAAACAAACTTAATACATAACTTTTTAACACAACTGAAGCTTCACCCAGGGTTTTTTGGTAATCAGATAGTTAAAATGTATTTTCAGTATTGTATTTGTTCAGATTAATCAGAGAATCATTTGGTGACTTGGTAGTTTCTGGATATTCTTGGACTGGTCTAATTTTTGGTCATTTCTAGATTGGGTGTCTTCATGTAGCACTGCATGCTAGAATGATAAACCCGGTTAAATTGAAGAAAGGTGTGGAAAACCCCCCACAAATTCATACTTTCAGTCCTCTGAATCGGACATATTCGTGCCTTGCTAATTTTTATTTGAACATCCTTACATTGATTTCTATTTTTCCAAATGAAATTGACCCCACTCTACATGGATTTTTCTGTGTTGTAGCTGATTTTTGAGCTTGAAGTGGGATGAAGGTGTTGGAGAAGTATTCAGAAGTATTACAGAGCGACATTCACAATTATTCTTCTCTGTAATAATGTGAAAGTACTATTAATGTGAACCTATATGCAAAATATTTTAAATGTTTCTTACATTTTTTCAGTTTTTCCACTGTCTGCAAATTCTGCTCCTTTCAAGTTATGCATTGTTACACCTTTCTTGCAAAGCAGGCCCTACCTGACTCTAATAATTTCTGCAGATCATGAATTAATGACTCAATACAGCTTCAAAAAATCCTCTAAGCTATGAATGTACATGTATATTACCCACATTTTTAAAGTGGGAAGTGTAATTCTTTCAGCACTTGATAGGCTCTGCTTATAGATTTGCTTAAAAATAGAAAAATTAATGTACTGGAACAGTTTTGAAAGGCCCATAAATAATGAGCTGAGGACCAAACGCTTGAAACATGTCTAAGGTTATGTTAATTATGATAAATTACTGTGAGAGGTTTGTTAGAAGCCTTTTAGCAACTATTAACCATAATTATTGCACGTCAATGAAAGCATGGAGACAACGACTGAAATATCTCACCCTGGCTGAAGGTTTATCCATGCAACTTCTGTTGTAAGTGTGCCTTAAATAAGTACATGTAAGCTTAGTTCCTGGCTGTGATTTAATAAACTCTAACGAGAGCTTTCTTAATTGACTCTGAAGCTGATCCAGCTGTATTTTGGGTGCAGTGGAAGAGAACTGATAGTCAAGACTTTGCAGCCCCAAACCAAATCCTGGTGATGTTTCACTCTGATCTGCTGCTGTCTGCTGAGTGTGAACTGAAAGTAGTGGTGTTTTTGGTTTGTTTGGGTTTTAAAAGCAATTCATGTACATCTTTCCCTTTTGTTTGGGGTTTTTTAAAGCAATTCTTGTACATCTTTCCCTTTTGTTTGGGGTTTTTAAAGCAATTCTTGTACATCCTTCCCTTTTGTTTGGGGTTTTTAAAAACAATTCTTGTACATCTTTCCCTTTGTGTGTGGCTGAGCAGGACACAGCACCACTGATCCCAGGGCAAAGCTACAGGATATCAAAACCCAGACCTGGTCCCCATGATTGTGGATTTTGGGTTTCTCTCTTAGGAAGGAAGTAAGAGGAAATCTGTCTTTTGAGAGCTGAGTTTGGTTCCTGGTGCTGCCAGCACACCCTGCAGCCTTTGGAGGGTTTGTCTTCATTCAGGTGGGATTGAGGAAAGTCAGCTTTTCATAGCCAGCTTCATCTTTGCAGAGACTTCCCCTCCCCAAGCTGCTCTATTCTCTTCTTCACCAAAGACAAGGCATCAGGCCAGAAACTGCCAGGAAGAAATGTAAGAAAAAAGATTCAGAGCTCATTCTGTGAGTTCATTAATGAACCATAATGCAGGATTCGTAAAACACTTTGCCCTCTTCCGGATGAAAAATGTATCCTAAGAGAAAAAAGTGAGAAAAAATAAAGGCAGTGTTTTGTGTTGGGAAGTAAAGACTAAAAAGCCAGGTGTTTGATTTTCAGAATTTACCTTTTGGGCTTTTGCTTCTATAAAAATTGATTAGTTGGCTTATCTGAGTTGTGATCCAACCTTTCTCCCACTGAAAATAATGGTAAACTTTTAATTCTTGCTTATAATGGTGGATTTGTTCTTACAAGCTTTTTTTTTTCACTCAGATGTATTCATACTCTGCACATGATTCCCCATTAACATTAATGGGACTTAAATGGGCAAATCCCTTGGGAACCCCAGGTTCCAGCATGTGACCAGATCACCTATTTGCTCTCCTGTGATGTGATGGCATTTCTGACAGTATTGGGCAGGGGGATTTTTAAATGAATGCACCACAGGACAACTGCATCCCTGGTGACAAGGGATGCACTGACCTTAACTGAGTTATTCTGGCCAAAGGAGGGAGAAGCACATGGTCACTGAAATGAGAATTTCC
This sequence comes from Daphoenositta chrysoptera, assembly GCA_013397915.1. Lineage (NCBI taxonomy): Eukaryota > Metazoa > Chordata > Aves > Passeriformes > Daphoenositta > Daphoenositta chrysoptera. The sequence goes on along the minus strand of VZRO01008053.1, from coordinate 57,068 downwards.
TGAACTGTGTTGTGAGTCCCTTATTATCATCACCTCTGCATGTACATGTGTGTGTATATATATATTCATTTTTTTCTCTCCTGTTGAACCAAATTCGATGTAGTTACAGTAGTGTTGCTATGGTGACCCAAAGTGACAGCTGTTATTTTGTGCTCCTGGGAGGACTCTGTGATAATGATGGTCATTTTCCCTAGGAGAATGGTTTGATATTAAAAATAAAGCTGAAAGTAAACGAACAGGTAGGTAGCATGTAAATTAAGAAAAGAAATGCATTCTCATTAGCAGTAATTAATCAAGCCCTGTAGGATTCTAATGGGGGAAAAAGCCAATTTTAGTTGGAAATATCTTGTACTGCATGAATGTAAATGAGCATTGTGTTTGCTGCAAGGAGGATGCACAACCCTTCATGTTTCATTATGGTAGTTTTCTGCTTACACTTGACTGCCCAGTCCCAGTCTAGGAAATGTTTATCCTTGGGCCAAATCCTGAGATATTTAAAAAAAACCTCCTCCTGCTTTCACATGAGTTTGATAGAAAGATTTAAAAATAAAGTACAATATAGACCTACCATTTTTGACCCATAAATGCACATATGCACGCTTGCAAACTTTCCCTGCTCTGTGAATATTGCCAAAACTGGGATTTAAGGGGAGAAAACCCCAAACATCACAAGATGGATGGTGCAAAGCACGGAGTTGTCCTGCCTTGTCCTACTGCTGTAACCCCCAGGTAGCCCAGACACACAGAATTACCTGGTTTGTTGGCTCTGCCCTCACTCTGTGCCCATATCCAGCTACAGATTTTAACTTCTTCCCTGCTGCGTGGTTCTGACAAGAGGGATTGTCCCTTCTTCACTTCTCTGGGTGCTCCTGCAGGCTGGATGCCACCCTGGTGGTGGTCACTGTTCTGCCCGGGGAGGGGATGAGGATGAAAGGTGTGTAGAAGCTGAAAATACACTTTCACAGAGCCATAAAGTGCTTTGTGGTGGAGGGGATGTTGAAGATCATCTCGTTCCACACTCCCTGCCATGGGCAGGGACACCTTCTACTATCTCAGGGTGCTCCAAGCCCCATCCAACCTGGCCTTGGACACTTCCAGGGGTGGGACAGCCACAGCTTCCCTGGGCACCCTGTGCCAGGGCCTCACCACCCTCACAGGGAAGGATTTCTTCCTAATATCTAATTTGTACCTCCCTTCTTTCAGTTCAAAGCCATTATCCCTTGTCCAAAGTCCTTCCCTGGCTCTCCTGTATGGCCTCTCCCTGGATCCTTCTCTCCTCCAGGCTGAACAATCCCATCTCTCTCAGCCATACCAGAGGTGCTCCAGCCCTCTGATCATTTTTGTGGCCTCCTCTGGACTCTCTCCACCAACTCCATATCTGTTTTGTGCTGATCTCATCATCTTTGCTCCTTACCCTGACGTTAGGAGACTTGGTGAAATTTTGGTCTCCCACACTGCTGTGTGGATGGAAATGTTCCCTGCACTGCTGGGATCCCACCATCAGCACTTCCAGGGCTCTCCCAGGTGTGTCCCACCTGTGCCTGGGACACACAAGTGTTCCCACCAAGGTGGTCCTCATAGCTCCATCTGATTCCTTGGAGTCTGAGACATTTATTCTGTCACCTTGTATAAATAAGCAATAAAAAGGCCAAGTTCTAAATTTATATTTCTCCTAATTGGAGCTGGGAAGCTTATGAGTGTAATAAAATACTGCTGTTTCCAGTTCTTGTCCCACACAGCTTATATTCCTTTGTGTTCCAAGGTGTGAAAGTACATTTATATGGTCATAATCAGTTTACCCCCAATTATGAGTATTGTTAAATATTTTATGTAAATGATGAGGTTTACAAAGGAGGTGGTAAAAGTTTCATTGTGATCACACACACACACACAAAAAAAAAAAAGAAAAGAGAAAAAAGAAATGTGCATATCAGGTCAAAACATTTAGACCTTCAGATTTGAGGTGTGCACCTAGCATGGGGGTTATCTCTATTGTGTGAGATAAAGAGATTAAAATCTCTTCTTCTCTATCTACCTATTCAGTTTTCAGTCAATGCTGGGATGAAGCGATGGTTGTGGATTGTTTTGACATACAGATTTTATGTTCTGCCTATCAAAAGAATAAATAAAGGTGACTTGATTATAGCATATTACTAACTTCAGTGTGAGAAAATACTGAATGGCAGGAAAGCTATAACAAAAATCAACCCCTGGAAGCTGAAGTCAGGTAATCTAAGTGTGAAATCAAGAATGTTTTCAGAAGTGAGGGTGTTAACATTGCAAAAGTCTTATCAAAAGTGGGAGTGTTATCAAAAGTTGGTGCTTTTAATTCAATACTTGGATGGTGGTGAGAGCATTAGATTTAATCCATTACAAGTTACTGCTCTAAGCTTGAAACTTAATGGCCAGAGTTTGAGAGAAAACCAGAAGTGCCAGGGATCCCTTCTGCCCTTCTCTGAGCAGCTCCCTCTCCTGACTTGGATTTTATGCCCCATCCTGGAGTCACAGCGTGGTTTTGAGCTTTAGGGTTTTTCCCAGTGCTGTGTACACGCTTTCTGTTGGAAATCACTGTTTTCTACAGCTTCTGGCACCCTGTTTCCAAACAGTGGAGGGAACCTCTGTGCTGAGATTGGCTCCATTCAGAAAGGGGAGCAGCTACTCCAGGGAGGTTGTTGCTCAATGAAATGTTGTGAAGAATGCCTTCACTGCGTGCTTATGACACAGAATTGCTTTGTGCTATTTAAAAACGAGCAAACAAATGAAAAACCAAACCCCCAGACCCTGTATTTAAGCCTGTGAAAATAATCATGCTACAAACATTTAGGCCAAAATCCGATGGGAGGAGTTACTGCTGTCTCATGGGGTGCAACTGTTTGCAGTTAGTGAAGCTTTTGATAATATATTTGCATCCTGACTTGTTTTTATTAGGCTCGGGTTTTTTTGCCTTCAAGTACATTTTTTTGGTTGTAGCTTCTTGATATCTGATATGGCAATAAAGAAATTTTGAGGTGACACAGCTGTGCAAGAAACATGTTTGAGACACAAGCTGTAATGCAGAACTCGATTTTGGTTAGGTAGATGACAAGCTAAACTAAACCAAAAAATAAAATAATGGGGTTGGGGTTTATTGCTATTAGTTTGATTGATTTTTGTTGGGACCACTCAGGTTTTAATATTCAATGCATTATATTAACATGAATTTCTGAACAAGAAGTTGCCAAATGCACTGCTTAACTATTTACCTGCACCTCTGTAAAACACTTTATTAATGGTACTAAAAAGAACTATGAGCAGTGTCAACCCAAATACAAAAAACTCAATTATTTGGCCTTTTAAAAGAAATAAAACATGGACACAATTGTTCTCAAGCAGAACTGCTTCTGTTTGGGTCTCTGTGTGTGTTCAGGTTTGGTTCCATGAATTATTGCCTTTTGACTTGGAAGAATATTTGTCCCTCCACAGCATTTGCAGCTCCACTGTGATCTTAATTAGATGTTGTTCCTGTTGCTTTTCAGTTAACCAAGGGCACCTGTTCCTCTGCTGGGAGATGATTTACACAGGCAGCCAAAAACCTTTTTAAACATGTAAAATTTGCTTGTTAAGCGTTGGCTGCCTGCAAGTAGCTACCCTGAAGTCTGTAGGTGGCAATTTCATATAGAGCATAAAATGCTCACAAAACAATTCAACTTTATTGAGCAATTTAGACTAACTGCATGGAATTGGGTTTGTTTTTGCACCAAAGGATTTGCATTTAATGGGCAGAGGGAAAATATAAAATAAAAATAAAATTTCACCCCTTGTCTCAATGTCCAGATTTGGTCATTGGAAGCATAAGAGAGTTTCCTTCACAGAGGATGGATAAATAGTTCATATTTTAATTTCAAAAAGCCTTTGTGATTATTTTTTTTTATAATACTGACTGATTAGGCACTTTGGGAATGAATATGTACAGATTTTTCTTACAGTGTTGAAAAAGGCTGAATTACAGTGAACAGCATTTGTTCTAAGGACTAAATGGTTCCTCAGTGCCAAAGAGGGGCTTTGTGTGTTTTATAATGTACAGTAGTGAAAAAGCTTAACAGGAAAATATGAAGAACTGCAGATCTCATGAGATCCAAGGGTAGCAAGTTTATCATTGCAATGCTGCACACACATTCAGGAATTTATGGGGATATCCTACATTGTGAGATGTATTGCATGAGACATAAAATAGGCATCATTAAAGTTCCTCTAGAAGCTTCATAATTCTAATATTTTCACTTCTCTGTGCCTAATTTTTCCATGTTAATATTGACTGGTGTCTGTTTTTTTGTAAACATCTGTGACAATAGGCTTGAGTCAATCGTTATCTTTAATTACCTTGAAGTATTATGCTCAGTAAAGCCTGTGTTGTATATCCTGGAGTTGTTTATAATGCTTTACTGATTTACAATTATTAAATTATATTGCCAGAGGCTGGTGGTGGTGGGGTGGGTAGATTTTTATTCTTCCAAGCATCTGACTTTAGTAAATGCATAATTGTGCATGGAGCAAAGCACTTCATCCTTTCCCAGGCAATACCTTGAATTTTTAGAGATTTAAAGGGACTGTGAAGTATTTAGGTTGTTGAATATTTCAGGATGTAAAAGCATTTTCTGGGAACACACAAAACAGCTGTTGCTGCTAATGTCCTCAGATCTAATTCGATTTGTCCTCAGATCTAATTTGATGTGTTATTTATTTTTTAATAGCCCTAAACCTCCTTCCATATTACTCCTAACTGAAGACTCTGTCAGCGTGTTTTGGCTTTCCCTGCTTGGCCATAGTAGGAAAATCATTATTTTTTAAATGTGCTAGCTTTTCACGGCTAAATGAAAAACATGTATCTTCAAACAGTGAATAATGATTTAATTTTTTTAGAGTTGTAATAGATGGTAAGCATGCCTACTGTTTCTCTTAGGGTTTTATTCTACCAAGACTAATATTATGCAGCTGCACTCTGCTTGTTTTAATAAGGCAATTCTTTAGGGAGGGGCAAAAAAAGCAAATTGTCCCAGAGTGGAAAAGTGTTCCTGCTGCCTCATGGACTGTTGGGCTGCTCAGCTCAGGGAGTGGGTGGCTGACATGGCTGTGGAGTTTCTGTTTGATTGCTCAGCTATTAATTGTGGCAAATGACAATTTTATAGATCCCAGGGTTCAAGGTTCCCAGGCCAAGCCATGCTGAATTCATCTCTGAAGAGAGGGAAGGCAAGGGGCTCTGAGCTGCTGCACTGGTTTAAAATGAATGTGGGATTTTTCTTTTCACCTGGGGTTGTGGCAGTGTTGTGGAGAGAGCAAATAAGGCTCGGTTCTTTTTATAAAAAATATAATAGGCAGAAAATGTCCACAGGAACATCCATGTTTCTATGGTTACAGGATTGTGTTCTCTTTTGGACTGAAAGGATGATAAATGGATATGATCATCCTGTACTAAACCTGAAGGGAAGCTAAGTACTAAACCTAAGGGGAAGCAGGAAGATGTCACAGGTTTGCAAAATCCTCGATGTCTTGGACCAGGGAGTGCCTTTAGACCTTGGCTGGTCTTGGACTACTCTAAAATAGGGTAGTCATAAAGAATATTAATAACTAGGGAAAAAGCACATGAATAATAAAAGCTAATAAATGCATTCTTTCTTAGATGGTCATATTTCTAGTAACTAAATGAAAGAAGAAGAGGTAATTTTACAGTTGGACTTGATCTTAAAATTCTTTTGCATCCTAAATGATTCTGTGATTCTCTTTGGTTTGCAGTTAAGTCAAACTAAGAAAAAAATCACTAGAGGAGAGGATGAAACCTTGATCAAAATATTGTAAAGCTTCAGTTTACGTCCTTTATGTATTTTATAGTGGTTTCTTAACCCTACTACAAAAATAGGGTGTAAAGCAATCCAATCTACTAATCTGAATTATGTTTTGTTTCCTTAGAAAGAGCTGGAGAAGTTTAATTTTTCTTTTGGCCCTATGTAAAATAAAGATATCTGGTAGATCCAGTCGATTTTTCTAATGGGGTTGTGCTAAATGAAGATAAATCCAGAACAAAGCTGGGTCAAGGGTAGGAATTAGTGTTGTTCTGGAAATGGAAAGTAGTGCTGCGTTTTCCCCGAATGAAATATCACAGGGTTACAGTGTTGACAGAGGGATCTGACATGATGCTGCCAAGGTTGATTGGATTATGAATGGTTTAAGTAGTAATGGGATTGGAAAGTACTTCTTGAATGAAGAGACAGCTGTAGAGGATTTAGAAAGGGAGGTTTATAGGGTTGAGTCAGTTCAGCCTTGGGGTCGTAGCCTGGCCCAGAGTTTGGGACAAAGGCAGGAAGATCAGTGCTTGTAAAGCCTGGGAAGCAGAAATGCAGAACCTGAGCCCTTCATTCAGGGAGTTACACAGACTTTAACAGAAAATGATAGAAGGGCCTACTAAAAAAAAAAAAAAAAAAACAACAACTCTACCCTATGAAATTTTGCTTTCTGATCAAGGGTGAAAATGTTAAATGTCCTACAGAAGCGTGCTGGAGAAGGTTTGTTTTAATGAGATATTACCCCACTTTCACCTATATCATTATTAAAGACTTGTAGTAATAAAAAAAGTTTATTCTTGCAACTAGACCATAACTAAAAGGAGTTAACAGAAAAATAATTACCCACGTGTGTACAATGTGCTCTTTGAAAATGCTTGTGTGGAGCAAAAATATCCTTGAAACTTGGAGGTAAGACCCCTTTTAGTCTTCCCCTGTGCTTGCAGTAATTCCAAATGTGTTTGACAAGACAGGGTTTTTAGGGAAGAGGAGAAAGTGTTGTAGGGGTAGGTCCTCAAACACCTCAAGGGATTTAGGAGTTCGTGCCTTCCAAACGTGGCCCAGAGGGAAGGGATGTGGAAGAAGTGGTGGATTTTTGGACTGCCTGGATTTAGGCAGTTTAATTGTGCCTGGAACTGAACAGCATCAGCTGTTGATGGTTCAAACGTGTGTAAGATGAGACATCTTGAGACATCTTGGCCAGAAGAAAGAAGTGCAGCCACAGTGTGGAAGAGACGTTGCAAAAGGAAATAGATGTCTCCCAGCTTTATGGCCAGTAGGAGGGAAAATATTTGAATCCTTTTAGCTGCTTGAGGCCACAGAATCTATTGAAAATGTCGACATCTAACATAAATGTGGCACGTGGCTTATTGCCCTTAACAGCTGTTAACTTTGCTCTTTCCTTTCTATTTTTCCTTTCTATTTTCCAAGCATTTATCTTGGATCAACTCAGTTTGTAATTGCCCAGTACCCTTGCTGGTCTGTACTGGGAGCTTAGTAGATCCTGAAATACCACAGGTGTCCTCATTCAGGGAAGTGCATGCTTGGTTTTGAAGGAAACTGTCACTGTCAGTTCACTTTGGGCAACCAACGAGTTGAGGCTCAATTTTTCAAGTCATTTATTGCATTCAGCTCGAATCATAGCTTGAAATGATGCGTGATTTGTCCACTGGAGACAAGATCTCTGCTTTCCAAGCTTAGTGCTGCTCTTTTAAAAATTGCTCCAGATAGGAGAGATTTTTTAAAATTGGGGTGGGTTTTTTTTTATTTTTTATTTTTATTATCAGATAGGATTTCACAGTAGAATGGGAAGGGTGCTCATCTTGCTTGTTATTTGGAGACTGTGGTAACCACATTAACCCCCTGTAAAGAAACTGATGAACAGGCACAGAGATTACTGCAGGACCAGTCTCTGAAAACCTGTGTTTCTCTTACTTAGGTGCTTCCTTATACCCATGTTTCCAGAATTTTTGATAACCCAAAATAATTGACATTCCTAATTTTCAATGATAAATGTCCCACTAAGCACAGTTCAAGGAATTTTGTCATATAAGTTTTGCTAGTTCAAGTCAGCCAGTTGCTTATTGATTATAAATGCTTACGTGTTTTCTTCCTTTTTTTTCTTACAAGAGGTAAATTGACTAAATCTAGCCTGGGAGGTGATAAAATTTAACACTATGTATCAAGTCTTTGATTTCTGTGACCCGCTGTGGAGATGAGTCTATAGGTGGGATTTGCTGTTTAAAATTTCAGGTTGTTCAGAGTTTTCAGTTTTCCAATCTTTACTTTATAAATGTCTCTCAGAGAGTGTATTTTGGGAGAACCAGCAGTGGCACTGTCTCTTGTACAGCAGCTGCTGCAAGGTTCTCACCATTCTCCTTTTTGTGTTCTGCTTTGCATGGGGAAGCTCATTCTTTTGGAAATACTGGAAAACTGACTTCATGTATACGATGAGAAGGTGGAGAAAATAATTTATCAGGAGTGGGCACCTGAATGGGGTGTGTAACCAGGTTTTGGGGACAATCAGGAGTGCAGCTCCTACCAGTCATAGCTCAGACATCATCTGGGAATTATTTTCTGGCTGCAGCGTGGCAACATTTTGAAAAATAGAAATACTTGGACCACATCCCTTTATTTATTAATTCTTTATATTACAGAAGAAGAGGTTATGGGGGTGTGATTTAGGGCTTCCTGACCATAGCAGAGGAGTCTGTGCCTGAGCATCATCGTTGCTCTTAGTCTGAGGAGCCAAAACTGTTGTTGTTAGGTGACAATTGAGTCTTTTCCAGTGCTGGTAAAATGGCAATGAAACAAAAGACAAGAATATCCAAACCCTGCTGATAAATGCAAGATTTAAGTAATACAGTTGGTAGATCAAATGTGGTTGCATCAGTGTTCCTGTTCTCTTAACATTGCTTTAAACATATCATTACTTCTCTTAATCAGCTTTTTCTGATTATTTTTTTTAAATTAAAAAACCCACTCTAGCCCTTAAATGTTATGTATAAAATAACATTTAAGACCCTTCTGCTTTTATTCCCCTTGCTCCCCATATGCATGTTGGGTTTTTTTGTTTGTTTGTTTTTTTGTATTTTAACAAATACATTTAGTATATTTGAGACAGAGGATTGCTGGCTAATTATGATTTAACTAAAGGCTTTGAAATGATCATTGTTATTGTACAGATACGAGAGTGTGTGGATGGAAAAGGGGTGAAATAATGTTTGCCACCTTTCTGACAGATTGATGCACGTCTCACATAACCTTTAGGCCAGACAGCTTGGAAATCTAATGAGCCTGAATTATTCAGAAGCCAGTGAAGATTACTTTGATAGTGAGAGTATGTATTGATCTGCCAGCCTTCTTTCTGCAGTGTTGAGCTTCCAAAATACTTAATAACTTTAAAAATAGGTTTTTATTTTGACCAAATTGGCTGGCGTTTTTTCGGAAAAAAATTACGGGCTTTTGGTCAATCTTTGCTAAATGTTAATCTAAAAAAAAACCCAAACACAATCCACCCCCGCCCCCCCAAATCCACAAAAGTAACATGCCTTTTTTTCTCTCTTTCTTGCTTTTTTGGTGTTTTTTTTTTAACAGAGTGGCTAACAATACATCTAACACTGTCTTACATCCTTCTGCAAAAAGATCCATTTCTTTCAGGCAATTACCAGCCTTTCTTTCAGATAAGATACAGGTTTATTGAGTTTCCCACTGTACAATTACAGTTCTCAAGAACAGATTACTACGTATGAGCAGCCTGGATGATGGAGTGGATTGCAGTGGAGAGGAGGGGAAAGATATTGCAGCGTTCTGGGGGATTTTTGGTGGTGATCTGAAATATGTAGGAACTTCAGTGTTGCTACTGATTGATTTTACTTCATGGCCAGACAGAAGCAACCTAATTCTTGCACAAACTACTGATGTGAGGAGTTGCAAAATGGATTTCTTTCTTTGATATGGAAAGTACTAGGACCCACCATTAGCTTAAAACACACTTTCAAATTTCCAGCCTGTAACGAGGGAGACAAATAATATTCCTGTGTATAAACTGCCGACATGGGAGGAAACATTTCTGATTGCAGCAGTGTTGGATAAAATGCTCCTGTTTATTGCATTTCTCAAAAATTATTAAATGTTAGGGACCCAAAGAGGGGCTCATTCATATGCAGACACTGTTCTTCTTCAGAATCCTGTTCTTCCAGGATTAGCATTCCATTCCCAACACCAACTGCACTAGGATTGCCTTGTGGGACTGTTGCTTTTGAAAGGTGAGGACAATTATTTTAAAACATGTAGGAGGCATAGGTATTTTTTCTAAACTCTGTTGTCTTAAATGATTTCTCAGGACATGTGTCTTCTTTTGAAAATTAATAAGTAGCTTTGTGTTTCAGAAGAACTACGGCTTGGTGAAAACTGCTTTGTATTCCCATGCTTCACCTACATTATGCTTGCTCAAGTTACAAGCTTATGCAAATACTTTTCATTCTGTTACTTCTCAGCAAGGCTAAAGATTTTAGTCAAGGTTTGGAAGCCCAGCTTAGCTGTTTGTGCAGGAGTTATGCCTCTGCTATAGGGAGCTGTGAATTTCAGGGCACAACATCATTTTACATACGGCATTTTTTCTAATCTCGGTTTATTCTCCTTGTCTTAATTGTTCACTTGATGGAGCATAGTTCTATGTGCTGTCTTTTTAGAAAGAGAGAAAATGGTGTCTCTCCCAGCAGAAGGGTGCTGCAAAAGGAGTCTATTGCCATTACACTGAGATGAATCTGAGGCAAGAGGCCTTAAATTAATGGGAATTTTTGCTAGTAAAATAAGCAAGTCTGTGCAATTGTGGAAGATGGATCTCGTTCCACACAAGTCAGCTGCACTGTGCTTTAATTAAAAATAAGGCAGCTGAACCATTTTATCATACGTTGGTTCCCTTATTATTTTTGTGTCGTTGAAGCGTTAAATAGGTACAAAAACCCCTGCTTACCTCTACTACAGGCCAGACAGTATTGCCATTAATGTAAATGTGACTCCAGTCAGTCACAAATGTCAAATATAATGCCAATTATGGTATTGCAGGCATTTTAAAAGTGGAGCATAAATGTTAATGTTATATAGCTTGTCCAATTTTAATAAAGCAGGTTTTTTTCCACTGATCACATTGTGGTGTCTGCAGTTCTGGTGGAGTCCAGAGATGGATGTTGCTGCCTCTGGAAGGGAATGTGTGGTCCTGCCTCAGAGTAACTTTTCTCTGCAAGGCAGAACTCCTAGATATGGACATGACTTGTGGCCTCAATGCAGTTGTAAATAGTAACTGGGTACAGTATCTCCAGTTTTGGCTTTTTCTTGCTTGAAAACACGTCGTGGTTTCCATCACTTCAGCACCTTGAGCTGCCTTGAGATCTCAGCCAGCAGCAGTGGTCCCAGTGCAGGTCTCTTCCAGCTGCATTTACAGGAACCCCGTGGTCCCTCCTACATTTCCCATTAACCAGTTGGACATTTATCAAGTGTGCACGGGTACATTTCCTATCCCTGGTGCCTTGGGCTTCCTTTCCTTTGGCCCTCAGTTGGGTGCCTTTGCTGGCCTCTGTCCTTCTCACCCTCACTGCTGTTTGTCCTTTTCTCTCCTTACCCTCCAGCCCAATAGCTGGACTCAACAGCAAAACCTTTCATAGTTCTCTGAGTCTGGGTCTTAGTATAATTCAGTTCAATTTTAATACTACTTAAACACTAATCAGTCAATTTATCATCTTGTTAACATCAAGGCTGGCACTTTCTATAGAAACAGCTGTTGTGTGCTGTAACCCTGAAGATCCCCATCATGTCTTTGTAAATAAGAACTCAGCGAACAGTTTTAAAAGATGGTAAATACTGTTTGTGTTTTCCCTCAAATTAATCTGTTTAAAGATTTTAACTTTATTTTTACATGTATCCTTTGTATATAGTATAACATTTGCAATCTGGCAAATTATTCAGTGCCTCTAAACTAGGAAATAGTGTATCTAAGCTGTGGGGTTTTCAGTGTATGCTCCTGTAGATGTTGCTAAGCCTGACTGGATGAGCCAATGCCTTTATGAAATACCACAGTGTTTAAAATTAAAATGCAGGCCTTAATATCTGGTTGGTGGAGTTCAAATCAGTTAGGCAGCATATGTGGTTGGACTTGTTTTCCCCCAAAATACCATGCTTTGGTGAATATTGAGAGTGACCTGCTGATGTTCTAAATGCATGTCAGGCCTGGCTAATTGCTGACAAATGCTGTTGAAATTGGAGGGATTTAACCTGTAAAACTTGGTGTTTGACATTTTCTATTTTTAAATAAATATTATTATTTACAGACTTTACTGAACTGGTGGTCTAGATGCCATCAAAATGAAGAAAAGACTTCAGAAATCTTAGTAGGCTTGCAGCAGTTAAAGGGCTGACAGTGAACCTTTGTACTTAAAAATGGAAAAATTAAGAGTTGTTGAAATTTCTAAAGTAAATCACCTCTACATTGCTCTTGTAGATAAAACTTTGTTCTGTGCATAGCACAGCAAGATGGTCTTCTGACCATTTGGTACAGCTGGCATCTCCTCAGAGTACAGCTGCATCAGCTTCTGAGGCGTGTTTCCATTTTCTGTAAGGATAAAACATAATTATTTTAAATTACTTCGCTGCTTCTGGAAGCAGATTCTTTCACTACTTTATGAATTTTTGAGTGTAAGTAAAATATGTGAGTGCAGAGGATGTCACCTGATCTATCCAAAAGGATATGGGCTGAAGAATGGACTTCATGGCCCATCCTGTGGGATCCACGAAGAGCCCGCTGGAGAGTGCAAGGGCAGCGTGTGCAGTGGGCTCTGTTGGTGTTCTCCATGGTCAGTATGGAATTGCCTAAACTGGTTTAGATGCTTTTTATTTTTAGGTTGAGCACATGCCCCCTGAATGCTGCATGCTGCCATGCCACGTGTGCAGGGGTCTGTATTTTAGATGTTAACTGCTCTGAAGTTGGCTGTCAGGCCGCTGGTGTTGGGCTGTGTGTTCCTAATTAGATGGATAATCACTTGAACATTGCTTAAAGTTTTACTTTGGGAATTTGGCTCTTATCAACCCCGTTTTATAATTAGTTTATTTGCATTCTCTTTATTCCTTATTAATAAATCATGGTTCAGATTGAGCCGACTACTTTGATCGCGGGGTCTGGTGAGGCACAGGCGGTTTCGTTCCCTGTTGGCATTTAAAATGCAGTGCTGTGGCAGTGCAAGGAAACATGCCTGGACACAGTTTGAGGAATTAGTGATTCTGAGTATCACAACATCCTCAGGAAGGACTCTCTCCTGTTCATGTGTGGCTGTTCATTAAGGGAACGAGGTGAGGTCATCTCTTGGTGAATCCCTGGGGGCATGACCTCGTGGTGGAACCCTGGCAGTGGGGTAGCAGTGCTTTATGGCATCTGCTACCATCGATTTTCATTCGTTTATTTATTTATTGAACTCCAGGAAATGTGTTTCAACTGAGGGAAAAGCGAGCAAACGTTTTGCTTCTAGGAAACTGCAGTTTGGGGAATATTCTTCTAATGAGGGATAATGACGGGGGAAAAAAAATCCCAAACCAACAAATAAACAGGGAACTCGTGGGAATCAAAGAACTTAATGAGAAGCAATGATTGTTGTGGGATACTTTGACATATGCTTTGACTTGTTCTAGGTAGCTGTGTATCAGAGACCTGAAATTTCAGGCTCTTCTTTTGGACCCTTCTGTTTTTCCTAAGGTGAGCTGACCTGGGGGGCTTCTCATCTCCTGCAGTACATAAGTCTGAAACCTCCTCTGAAGAAAATTGTTTGCAGTGGAAATAGGGTGATTTATACTGCTGCTGCAGTTTCTTTTCCATCCCTTTTGGTGCTGCAGAGCTGCCAGGGTACATGGTTGGAACATCCTCCCTTTTTGCTGCAGGCAGAGGGGCCCATCTTCTCCGCACGACAATAGAAGTAGAAATTAACTCTGCTCTTTTCCATAAATTCAAATACCACCACTTTGAGTGTAAGAAATCACTCCAGCCAAAAGGTCTCTGCGGCTTGAAATAGTTTAAGGCCTGTAAATCCTTCAGGGATCAGGTTCGTTTACCTGAATATACTCCATGCTTAATAAGAATTGCTTTATAACACTTCTGCACTTGAGGCAAGAGGAGCACGTAGGAAGGACTCTTTCAGCTACATCAATGAACTTCTGCCTGACCTTTGATGTAATCCTTCCATGCTATAGCTTCATTGTATATGGAACGGGGGGAAATATCAAGAGCTGCATCTCATTCACAGAAGCACTTTGAAGTTAAGTTCCCCATTATAAAACATTTTTAGATCCCTGGAGGGAAAACAGCAGAACTGCAAGCTGCTAGTCACTTATATATTGCATACATGAAGGAGGAGGAAAGTTACTCTACATTGTATTATAATATACTTTATCCAAGGGGCTGAGTCTAAATATAATAGCTGAACAAGAATGCGTGGGCTCATTATGGTTCAGTGGTGTAAAATTAAGTTGGAATCAGATATTTTGCTGAAAGAGTTTTAAATAAAAATAATTCTGAAAGAGATGCTGATCAAAGAAAAGACCTGAAACAAGGGCAGGATGGTTTGTATGGACACAAAGGTCATGCCTTGCTCTCTGTTACACCTATTTCCTGCACACGAGGCTACAAACACACTAACTGTATCTGGGTGCCTGAAACCCTGGGTACAAATATTCTTATCAGGCCGGGGTAACATTTCACATTTTCAGTGAAGGTTTATCAGGAGGTTATGGCAGTAAGCAGTCATGAAACCAGACCTCCTTATCCTGCATCTCTGATACCTGATTTGTGTGCAAATTGGGTAACCTGAAAGCCAAAAGAATGATCTGTGAGGTCTCCCATACAGTTGGATACAGAGTTCTGGAGGAAAATGTGGGCAGTTGTGCTTCCCATCCATCTTAACCTCTGCATCCCCATTATCCAACCATTGCTGTAACTGGACGGGCAGGAGAAAATTCAAAATTCAGGGAAGGATAAGCAAGTCTTGTACTTCAGTGGCTTGGTAAAAGAAACAGACCCAAAACAGTCCCTGTACCTGAGCAGAAGAAAAGAAACAGCCCAGCCTTGTTTCAATCTCCCTCTGTCTTATTGCTGTGTGTGTTTTAATGGCTTTGAGCAGCTTCATGTGTTAGTGCTAAAATGAGCAATGGGACAGTATTCACAATTTAAGTCACTTAAATGGTTAATGTTTAATTTGTTCTTGCAATTAATTCATTCCCAGTGGCAGTGGCAACGGTGCTGAGATAAGACTTGTTTGTTATCATTGAACTGCTGGTGTTTGTGGCCATAAAGTGCAGTAGGAGCTGATGTTTTCTCGAGTCAAAAAAGATTAGCTTGATTGTGCATACTGAGAAAGTATATCAGTGTAATTTCAACATTGCTTTCTATACAGGAACTGGTTCACAGAACTCCTGTTAGCCATTTAATGGATTTATTTATTGTCAGGGAATAAAAGTATTATTTTACTAACAGGCATGGGTAATCTCTAAATAATATTTTTTAAAAATTTCTTTTTAAAAGCAATCAGTTCAGGTTGTCTCTTTGCTCAGTCTGATTTCATTGGGACTCCTTAAGGAATTAAATTATCTGGTGATAGGAATTTCCCCTTTGGACACAGTAAGAGTAGAATTGGTAAAACTAAGATACTGAAATTTGCTATAAACCAGGCTTTACTGCCATGCCATGTGACAAGAGGAACCTCCTTCTGTACTGATCTAATAATTGTATTAACTTGAGGAGTGGAAAACTCTTTTTATTTTTCCCCCTCCTATTTATATTACATTCTAAACCTGTTCTTTCCAGTGTGTGTCAGGAAAATCCTCCTGGTGCCAGCCAGCTGTTAGCTACACCAGTGGCAGGCTGAGCTGACTCACAGGAACAGATGTGAGATCCCAATCCTTAGCCCAGGATATTGCAGCAAACTCACATTTTGGCCTATGGTATTTTTAACCCTCACCTGATTCACAATCAACCTCTGTCAAACCTTAAAATTCCTGCCAAAGGCCCTCTCCATTTAATTTGTGTTGTACCTTGGCATGAATTCATCTATTTGCAGATAAGCATGAAACTTTCCAGGCTGTTTGAGCAACTGCCCATCTCTGTAGAGCACAGACTTACAAAACTGCAACAGCAAAGAGGGACTCCACAGCCACAGAAGGAGGAGAGAACCCATTATTGAAGCATCATCTGCTTTCCTGGAAACTAGAGACAAACTGGAATGTGCCTGTGCCATTTGGGTGTCCTGGGAATTTAGGCACAAAATGTATATATTGCAACTCCGAGAACTTCAGCTGGTACAGAGAAATGAAGGGGAGTTGTCAGCCTTTCTCGTGCTGGTAAATGGAAATAAAAAGCAGACGTGCTGTAATACTGAAAGTAATTCATTAAACCTGCCATTTGGTCATCTGTTTGGAGATGGCAAAAAGAAATCACAGAGAGTATGCATAATATGCTTACTCACGAATTCCTGGGTGCCTTCAGCAGGTACCATCTATTTTCATGCAGGCTGACAGGTTATTAGTAACATTTGTAGAGACTTAAAATGCAGAACATGCCAGAAGAAAACATGTCTCTCTGATTTGTGGTGCCCATGGGAGCCATTTTCTTCAGAGGGTCATTTTATTTTGTAATAATTGGATGCTATCATTGATTTGAGCTCCAAGCCACCTGGTATCTTACTTAAGGCTGATGTTTACTGTCTGAGATGACACAATCTTTCCCATTTGGGCTGACTCCTGAAAGTCAGCTGGGGAGCTTAGAGGAGAAAGCACTGCTTTATATAAAATGCCTGTGCAGCTTAGTGTTCTTCTAAGAAAATTGTCTTTATGTAAAAAATATATATTTTATGGCATTAGTAATTCTCAAAATGTTTTCCTTCCATACAGAAATGTTACTCTTGCTCTAATATAATACTAAAAAATATCAAGTTTATCTTCATGTTGAAGCTCCATGTGAAATCTTAATATTACCTTGACTGAACATTGTCTACATTGACTTCAGGCCTCTTTAATTTGTCCTTGCAAAGTATTCATTTTTTGAAAAAGGGCAGAAAACAATGTTTTAAAAAATGCTGAAATCAGTGGACTTTGTCATGACATCAAATGAACATTTTCTTACTTGATTTTGTCTTTAGTCCAATAAATTACTTGCTCTTTGAAATGATGATAGATGTGGAAAGTGATTAGCCAACTAATTAACAAGCCATCATACTTATTAATCACAGAAGGACATAGTATGTCACCAAAAGGGTGGCTTCATGCTGCTTATGAAAAACAGCAAGATAATTTTTTTATTTTAAACATCTTTTTAGTTGATGGAGAACAGGTTTAATGTCTGTAGGCTGCAGTCACAGCCAGCCACTGGTCTCTCAGCTGGGTAGTTAGAGAGCTGTAGTGGCAATCAAGTCCCCAGATTTATGTGGATCTAAACAATTTCAGATATGGCCAGATGAAAAGTTAATAATAAAAAGGAATTCAGCTGTGAAATGAACTTCCAGAAATGAGCTAAACCAGTTTCCTTGCCTTCAGTCCATGAGGCAGCAATCACCCCTTTCTCTTTGAGTTTTATGTCCTTATTTATGGATGTAAAAGATGGAGGCAAGAGGAGATGATCTAAATGTGCACTGGGATTAGAAGATTTTTTAAATTATTATTTCTCCTCTTGCAATAATTTCAGGAAATGCAAAGAAATAACCTTTAAAAGGCAATAAACAGGAATATATTCCTTTTACAGGTATTCTCTCTTAATGTACTCTTAATAGCATGAAGCAGCATTCAGTCATTGAAATAGAAACCCCTGTGAGTAAAACTAGAAGGAATTATTGCTTTTGTCTTGAATCACAGAATCACAGAGTCGTTTAGGTTGGAAAATACCACAGACCAAAAGCTTTGCCATTTATGGTGTGCTACAGAGTAAAAGAAATATAATTATAAAATTGTCCAGGCCTTTTTGCTGAGCTGAAACACAGCCCTCACCCACTCTCATGCCCAAAGTGACTCCTTCCTGTGACTCCTGCAGGCTCTCAAGGTCAGCTGCATTCATTTGATGCTAATGTGCTTTGGAAACCGATGCAATCAATATTAGCTCCTGTGCTTATCTCCTGCCAAGGAGTTCCCTCTGCAATTTCTATTCCATTTTGCTTCTCCTGAGCTGGTTTAGTGCAAAACCAATACATCTCGTGGAAGAACAGATGCACACAGAAACAATCACTGACAAATTTTGTAGCGGTTGCCTGTCTATTAATAACCATTCTGATAGTAATTATCTGTGTAACAATATACACAGATCCATTGTGTGCAAAGAAGAAAACCAGGCAGTTGCTGCTGCCAGACTAATTTATATTGGCAGTGTCAATTTTTCAAGTTACCTGGAAACTGCTGAAGACAGACTTAATTAAAAGTACTGCACATCTTTTTAAACATGAATATTTATTGACTTCAAATATTCAATGCCAAGATCGTTCTCTTGGCCTGATGTTCTGCCAGCCAGGAGAGGAATAACCTATTTAAAACCTCCGGAGAGAGTTTTAGAGCCACTCTTCAGGAACAAAAAAATGATCAGAAGGATGATTTTTCCTATGAGGACAGGCTGAGAGAGTTGGGGTTGATCACCTGGAGAGGGCTCCAGGAAGAATTTATTGCAGTCTTTCAGTACTTCAGGGGGGCTTGTAAGAAAGATGGGGACAGACTTCTGAATGGGGCCTGTAGCAATAGACAAGGGGTAATATTGTTTTAAACTGAAAGAGAGGAGATCAGATTAGGTAAAAGAACGTTCTTTTGCAATGCAGGTGTTAAAATACCAGCTGGAGAGGTGGTAGATGGCTCCTCTCTGGAAACTTTCAAGGTTAGGTTGGTCAGGGCCCTGAGCAGCCTGATCTTGGTCCCTGCTCATTGCAGGGGGCTGGACAAGGTGACCTGTAAAGGTCCCTTCCAGCCCAAACCTTTGTGTACAAAGCTGTGACCAAAGAATGACAGTGGGTCTGGGTCTGGGTCTGGCAGGAGTCACTTGGCTGGAGAAGAGTTTGGTATTTCTACCAAGGGCAGTTCAGATTTGTGCACTCCACTGGATGTTTTATTGCAGGACAGTGTTTAGGTACTAAATCCATTAAAATCCTAAAAGGCAGGTTATTTACTGCTTGACTGCTTTGAGAGTGCTCTGAGGAAGATCTCGAAGCAGTCCTGTGCTGGCTCCATCTCCCACCACAGCCTGTTTCAGAAAGCTGGCTAACCTCTTGCAAGACCTTGTCAGGAAGGAATCTGAAGGGGTATCTGTGTCCATCCATGCCACCAATGAACAGGCAATTTAGAGGCTATTGCATTCTTAAGTGCTGGGGACTGGTTTTGGCGTTATCAAATAAAATCAAGCTGAATCTATGCCTTGGTTGTCTGCCAGTTTCACACAACGTTGCTCTTTTGCAGCAAGCCATGGAAAACTGCTTATTGACAGAATACTTTTATCTGCAAGAGCTGAACGATCTGATTGCTGTAGAGGTTAGAGGATAATTTAATTTTCTTGGAGGATTTGCTGCTGTGTCTATGAATAAAGAAATGTAAGAGCTTTCTTCCAGTTCTTCATATTTGTGTCTTAAAGACGCCTGGCTGCAGGATGCCAGACATGCTAGCACCATGTGTGGACATCTGGTCACTGCTCTGAGGGAAATGGGGCCATCTGCTGAAGCAAAACCAATTCCTCCAGGTTTTCCTGACGGCCTCTCGTGCACACAATAGTTGAGTCCAGCTCTGCTTAGTACAGCAGATCTACTGGAATCTGCAGGTCGTAGCCTGTAGCAATCTCCCAAACCCATGTAATTAAAAACTAAACATTTGTGTTGTCTGTAGTTTCCAGTCGCAGCTGAGGTGTCACATTTTCCCTTTCCCAGGTCTGTCATCTCTGGCAGTTTCTAAGACCCTCATAGCCAGCCTAATTAAATGATCAAAACTACTGCTTCCATCTCCATAGCTTGTTCTCTTTCCTTTATCCAGTATTTCCCAGAACTTAACAAAGCAGTAAAAATAGTAATTAGTGCTCTAATTGGTTATAAATAACAATATAACAGACTCACTGTCAAAATAACAACCACAAGGCAATACGCTCATTGAGAATCTTTTAAATTCCCAGCACTAAGGCGGTTCAAAGTAGTAAATTATATTACAGCAATTTGTTTCAAGAAAGTATAACCTGTAAATTTATTTTATCCTGACAGCTGTGACAGGCTGCACTCCTGAGTGTGTGTTTGTGTCAGGTCTGGCTGCTCATTTCTCTCCTTCTGATCCATACTGCCCATTAAAAGGTTGTGTCTACGCCTAATTTTGAATTTCCACTCTTTTGCTGCGTACCAAATTCATAAGCTCTGTGTTCTGGGTATTTCTCTCAGCTTCACAATCCCGGTGAAACCTTAGCAGCCCCAAGGTGGTGTCACCAGAGTGTTTTCTTTGTCTCTTGCAGCTGGTAAATTATTAATGATGCTGCTAAAGGGGAGCGGGGTGGTCGGGCGGAGCGGNTTTTTTTTGCCTGAGGGCAGGACAAAAGGGTACTTTCCAGCAGCAACGCTGAAAAGGAAACAGATGGATGGAATATGTGAGAAGAGCTTGTGGCAATGAGAATTTGTACTTTATAGCCATAGATAGTTTAGCATTCTTAATCTTTTTATTCTTACTTAAACCTCTGAAAATTGATTAAAATGTTGTCTGTCATCTCCCCTTTCAAAATTAGCAGAAGTGCAGTGGGGGAAGGACACCTAATGTTTAATATTTGCCTGCTGGTTTAGATGTTGCTGATGTCTTTTATTGACACACAGTGCACTCTGTGATTCATGAGGAACGATGAGGTAATCTAGAGACAGGTCTCTCTCCACCCACCCAAAAGTGATAAATACAACCTTTGGCAGAATCCTCAGCTTGCTCATTTGCCATAAAACCCTTGAGAAATCTCTCGTGTATATGAGACACAGCTGCAACCAACAGCAGTGTTCACTGCATATATATTTTTTCTTTTTTTAGAGGGAAACAGTGACAGTGCTAACTGAATTATTTAATGCTGTAGGGTTCTTACAAATTTATAGACTTTCCTGGTAGCTGTTAACACTTGATAATGTGTATGAAGGCTGGTTTTAGTTGAAAGTATAATAGCTTGCTGTGTAATCTCTAAAAAAGGGGAGGGGGAGACTTTTTTCCCTCCTTTATCACTCTTGTAGGTGCTCACACCGATTCTCTGTCATTTTGGCTATTACATGGGTAGGGGAGTAAAGGAGCCAGCAGTACATCCCAGCTAAAAGGCATCATAATCTCAGATTAGAGCTGTTACTTTTTCCAAAACACACTGATTCAGGAGGAAATGTGCCCGGGAATGTTGACTCAGCTCTTTCTTCTTCCAAGGCAACATACCCCAGAGGCTCTCCCACCTCAACAGGGTTTTATTCTCAGTATTGGAGCTAGGAGGTTTGTTTGCTGGAAATAATTGTTGTGACTATCTTGGCACGATTCCCAAGGCTTCTGGAAGCAGAACTCAAACTGTTCTGACTTGTCTGCTCGAGCACGGTCTGTCTTTCTCCCCTAGCCCTGGTCGTGGCTGTGTTTCAGTAATGCTGCAGGTATTTGCAGATACTTTACACTTTTATTTCAAATGGAAGTGATTTCTTAGTGGACTGCTGATATTTACTAAAGCATTTTAACAAAACTTTTTTTTCGAAGTAATTACCAATCTGTTTGAAATCACAGGAGAAACACTAACCCAGGCACCCAAAGAACAAGTATCTAGAATGGCAGTTTTCATCCAGTGGATTTGTAAAACATTTTTGCATTTTCTACAGGATGCTTTTTCTCAATAGCACTGTTCCTGGGATGTTCAGTGGGCAAATGGGTTGAAAAAGGCAAAGTCTGGTGAGCTCTGTGTGTCAGAGGGAAGGTGTGGGACAGGTGACTCGAACAAGCTGGATAGAGTTGCCCAGTTGTAGTATAAGTCAGGGCATATAAAATGTTGCTAAAATATTGTAAATACCTCCTTAGATAGACCCTTAAAGGTGACTGAGGAGGGGTGTATACTCTTCAAGTATTAATTCTCTTTGGCCTCACCCATGCATATCCTATGAGTATCTAACTGGAGATTGTCTTTCCTTATAAAATATATCAGTTACCTACTAAAAACGTTTCAACTGTGATGGTACGTGGCAAAAATGATCCCTTCTTGCTAAAGGTTACAGGGCAGGGAACTTATGTCTGTCCTTCATCCTGCCCCCAGAATTCTCGATGGAAAGGATATGTGGTGAATGTGTTTACAATTAACATTTGGATGCATAATTTGTCTGTGTATCAGAGCTGAATCAGGTAACTGTGTTTGTGGCTCTTGCTTGGTTTGACTCACAAGCCCGTTAAAGTGGGTGTGAGTTAATCAGTTTGTCTTATAAATCGGTTGGAAGGTAGCTCCAGGTGGGTATTGAGCTGGAAAAGGAAATTTTAAATTATAATTCTTTTCCCAGTGCCTGTTGAGGTGGATCTGTTAGGTGAGGGCATTTTCCATCCGAATGACAGCAGACTGTCCTCTACAGGATTTGGTCGCTGTTTAGAAGGGCAGAACCTGCCCTCTGCTGGGTTCTGCAAGTACTGAGACACTGATAATTACAGCACTTCACATTAGGACTAATAAAATACGTATTTTGCTATAATCCGCTTTTGCTGGTCTGTCCCAAATTTGCGAGTTATTCTTCTGTTTCAGTATGCTGACTTTTTAAAAACACCTTAAACTAACTGACTGAAAATGAGCAAGCAGAAAAGAGCTCTGTTGGCACCTCAGAGATGACTTCCAAGTTACAAATTCCAGTTTA
Source organism: Daphoenositta chrysoptera (assembly GCA_013397915.1). Classification (NCBI taxonomy): domain Eukaryota; kingdom Metazoa; phylum Chordata; class Aves; order Passeriformes; genus Daphoenositta; species Daphoenositta chrysoptera. Next base: position 34,396 of record VZRO01008053.1, on the reverse strand, counting down.
AACCTGGATCTTTGAGTTTTAACTAGAATGTGTAGATGGTGACTCGGAACAGCGATCAGAGGCGAGTTTTTAATGTGGCTTTGGATTGAAAGGTGGTGTATAATGCTGGATTTAAGAGTCCTGTAAAAATTTACACATACCCAAACCACCCCAGAGGAGTGGCTGTGCAGAGCCTGAGTTACAAATGAAGTGTTAGGAGCAAAGAGCTGGTTGGAAATGGCTCTGGGCTGCTCTTTGACAATGGCCATGGCCATACACTGAGGGTGGCAGAACACTGGCACAGCTTGCCCAGAGTGGTGGGGGATTCCCCATCCTTGCAAACACTGAGCAACCTGATCTAGTTGAGGATGTCCCTGCTGTTGGGAGGGGGATTGGATGACCTCTAAAAGTCCTTCCAACCCAAACCATCCTATGATTATCCCATCCTGAGGTCTTACCTGTCTGGGAAGTCCTTTGAGTGAGCAGGCTTGTGGTTTTTTATGTGAAAAGTTGGGTTAAACTCTGCTGGGGCAGCAGAGACCACTGAAAATAAGTTAAAAGGGGAAGAAGAGCTAAAGGCTTAAAGAACAACCGTTCTTGATGGGAATGGGGTTTTTCTTTCAGGAAAACCTGTGGTGGATGGTGCCCTCATCTCTTGGAGGTGCTCCTCTTCCAGAGGTGGCTGAATTGCATTGCTCACTTGACTTGAAACCAGAAATCACCCTTTAAAATCAAACCCAAGGAACAGTTCTCAGCAGCTAAATCCAGCCTGGTTTGATAATTAAGGATTGCTATTGAACTTTGGGTTTGGTTTTGGTTATATTTTCTTTTTCCCCCTCCTAAATTACTGGAGGAAAACCAGCCAAGCAAGCGTGCCTGTGGCTAGCCAGCTGATTTATGGTGTTACATCTTAAACCTTGGTTTTACATAGAAGATGGGAAGAATTCAGGGCTTTCCTGAATGAACCTTACTTTTTTCTGCTCTCTGAAAGATGTGGCTTGTATTTAGTTTTAGTTTAGTCGACCTCCAAAGAGGATTTTTTAACCAACTCATTAAATCCGTGCCTCTTTAGAACACCATGATAATTTCTCTAAACTGCTGCTTTTGTAGATAATTTCTCTAAACTGCTGTTTTTGTACGTCTGGCTCCATGTCTGTAGGGTTGCCTCAGTCTTTGCCGTGGTCCATGGGGATGTGGGCTGGTGATGATCCCCATCTCTTTGGGATGACCCCTTGTCTCTGCAGGACTGGGACAGTGTTTGCTAAGAGCAGCACAAATTTTTAATGAGGCATCGTTTCCTCCTCTGCTTTCTGTGTTATTCCCAGGACAGGAGTTAATGACAAGCAAATAGCACTCGCAGGGGAAAGGGAATGCAGAAGTCCTGGCTGTGTGTATCTGTTGGGAATCCCATATAAAGCTATTCTGTTGAGTTAATTTGATAACTACTGTAGAAAATTGCAGCTGGGAAATCACAGTGTGCTGAAAGCACACAGCGAGCTGGGTTGGACTCTACATCTGCCTTTGGCAGCTACAGGAACAAAAACACACCCTGAGCCCAGTTCTCCACATTGAGGTGGCTCAGAAGTGAGGCTGAAGGGCCCACCGGGCAAGCTAATGCTAGAAAATTTAAATAAGAGTATCAAAATATAGATGGAACATTGAGGAAGGGTTTTAAACAAGTAAATGAATACATATATTGGGTTAAAATGCTTCTTATCAGAAACAAAGCTTTTGACAGTAAATACCTGAATTTTAGGCTTCTGAAATGGTTATAATTTGTCCTGGACTTATAAAGTCATAAAATGTAATAGCAGGTAGTTTTGAACCAGCATTAAAGTCAGTTTTTATTTTAGTTTATTTCTTTCTCAAAAACTTTTCCTGTATTTTGAATTATGGTTCCTGTGTGTTCCCTGTCCTGGAAGCTGTAATATGCTTGGCTTTCCTATGGTGTATTGGAGTGAAGCCCTCTCCTCAGAGGGCAGGTTTGTGTTAGATATTGGGTAGAAATTCCTCCCTGGGAGGGTGGGCAGGCCCTGGCACAGGGTGCCCAGAGAAGCTGTGGCTGCCCCTGGATCCCTGGAAGTGTCCAAGGCCAGGCTGGACAGGGCTCGGAGTAACCTGGGATAGAGAAAAATGTCCCTGCTCATGGCAGGGGCATTGGAATGGGATGATCTTTAAGGTCCCTTCCATCCAAACCATTCTAGGATTATATGATGGGCTGATGAACTGCTAATAAAACTAGGTTTATGCATCCATTACAGCTGTAGGATTTCCCTTTTGGGAAAATTTCCTTGAAGGAAACAGTAGCCCTTGACACTCCTCGTAGTGATGGTTTTGTTGTCCAAGCCAGTCATGAGCCTGCACAGGAGGTTAAAACAGCAGAAGAGGAACTGCAAAATGCTGCTGTGGGAGCAGCTTCTGTGCTGGTCCTGCCTCTGGAAACTCTTAAATTGGCTTAGTTATGTTGTAAAACTGCTGCTCAGGTGTTAAAAAGTCACTTTTTTTGGGGGTTTCACTGCTGCAGAAACATAGATTTCTTGTTAAAGTCCTGATCTGCGTATTTTAGCAGCGTTGTGTTAAAATAAGTTAAAGAAGTGGTAGTGGTGCTCTTAATACAAGTGTGTATAAGACAAAACATGAGAAGCCATATAGCAACCAGCTACACAGTTTTAAAACTTAATTTTTCCCTTACAAATGTGACCAACTCATTGGTTTGCAGAAACAAAATTAGAGGTGTCCCTTTGTCATTCCCTGCTTTTAGGGGTGTCATTCAAGTTTGTAGTTCCAGTATCTGAATGAAGTCAGCCAGAGACCCGTGCAATGCTTTTTTTGCCAGATTACAATGCAGATTTTAGGGTAATTCAGATGTTTTGCAATTAAACTGCATGTAATCAGGAGTGTCTGCTAAATCATCCTCCTTCATAAACCCTCCTCATCCTCTGCAGTAGCTTCCAAAAATTAGGTTTATATAGAAAGACTGGTGTATTAAGCACAATTTGCTGTACGTGTGTTTTAAATCAGAGAAATTAACTGCATGACAGAGCAGGTTTATAGAAGAGCTCTTGCCTGTTATGCTGCAGATGTTTTGTAAATATGCACTTCAAAAGAGTGTATTACCTAAAAATGTATAAAGGAGAAAAAATCCTTAATTCTTATTCAAACAGTGGACTCTCATATATATATATATATCTCTCCATCTCCACTCTGCTTTCTGGTCAGGGAGCTAGAGGGTGCCAGGGGCCTCGGTCTCCTGCCAGGTTTTTTTTGGGATGGGGAAATAAACACTAAAACTGCTACTGGAGCAATAGTTTTGATATTTATGGACACTTTAATAAAACAGGCAAAGGCATAATGTATTTCTTGATGATACTTTAGATTTCTCCTGTTCTCCCATGAGGAAACATTGAGAGGCACAAAAAGGTGTTCAAAAGCAGATTTTTGTAGATGAATAGAAAGTAGGTATTGCCAACTTCTCCAATGGGATTTGATTTTGTTTTGTTTTCTAGGATTGTATTATTTATTCTCTTTTGCTAGGCACAGTTTCACAAACAAAATAAGGTGGATCAAAATCACTGCCAAAGCGCAGCTAGTGAGGATGCTTCTAAATAAATATATAAAGATACTAGTCCTGCTCTGGATTCCAAGTGAGCAATTCAAGTGGCTTTAAAACAATAGATCAGCAAAATTTAGAAGTGTTCATACAAAATGAAGGCTGAGTACTGAAAGTAAATAACTGGTAAGTGCTTTCTAAGGGAAGGAATGGTAGCTGAGGGGAAAAAAGACCACAGCTGGAAAATAAATTCTGGGGCAACGACAAACGTTGATTTTTAGGGTAGGTATAACTGATTCTTAGTTGCTCTGGTGGGCTATAAAAAGTCTCTCTTTCCATTTGCACCACCTGGAAGCCACAGCTATCCCTGAGCTAGGTTCATCTGTTCTGTCCTGGAAAGGAGAAAAGTGAGTGACCCCACTGGCATTTAAACCTGTGCATTTAAGGAGTATTTCACTTGAGATTAGCCCACTAAGCCATTCCTTCTGCCTATTTAAACAATTTTATTCCAAGAAGGACACAGGAGTGCAAATATTATTGTTAAGTGTACTTGGAAGTAGGAAATGTGTATTTCTGTCGCTGGTGAGTTTGTTTTATCAGCCCCTTTATTTTTGAAGGGATTGCAACGTGTTCATTAGGAATGCTGTGATCTAAGATTTTGGTTATTCCTTTTCTGTTGGATCATGTTTGATCACCCAAAAGTTCTTTCCCCCTTGCTTGTCCTCATCTTCCCCAGGTACCAGGGAAGGTCTAAGTAGCTCAGAAGCTCCACAGGCAAGAGAAATCTGGGAAGGTTCCTGAGTTATCCTGGGGGGTGCAGATCTGGTTTTGATCTCCTCACTACAGGTTGGCCACAGCGAATTTGCATGATTTTGGGATACAGAAAAACATCAGTGACAAATTATTGGGCTCGTTTTGCCTGTCAAAACTGGGCTGTAAACTCACATTGCTGCTAAGAAGGTAAATGGCTGAACACAGAACACTGATTTTTGCCTTATTCAGTGTAAGGATTCAGAGGTAAAGGAAAAGAAAAGGCTTCTGAGCCTTCATAAAACTCATCTTTCATTTCCCCAAACACTTTTTTTTTTCTTCCTAGAGCACCTAATATTTTTTAACACCCAAAAAACACCAGCCAGCTGTGTACACTTGATGCTCATGGTAATATTTTTCCAAAAACAATAAAATACCAAGCAGAGAAAACAAACTGCCTCAAGCATGCAAATAATAATTTAGGGACATTTTTCTCTATGCAGAAACATATTCCTAAAATACTTTTGGGGCATGCTGCCTTTTGTTTTAGCTAATTCTGGGTATTTCTGGCACTGGGGTCCTGCTGGTGGCCTCTTGCTGCTGGGACTGAGGTGTAATTTGCTGACAACAGGGGGCAGAGCGAGTTTGTGTTTTAAAGGAAGAGAAATCCCTGTCAGAGCAGTCAATGGTTATTTTTTTTTTTATTCCAAATGTAAGCCTTGTCTTATGAAAGAGATAATAGCAAGTACTCCTCTGTTTAAATCTGCTGTGCAGAACTTGTGGATGTCAAAGCATTTCAAAGGCTGAGTTGCTGTCTTGGATCCCCTTTTATAAAGCAGATAAGGCAGTTAAGCTATAAGTTTGTATTTATTTAGGTTGATTCAAAATCTTTTTATTAACTGTTTATTTAATTTTAGCCACCCAATATGGCTCTGGCAAGCTCTCAGCATACTTCTGGCTGCCTTGACTGTCTAAAGAGACTTTTGGCAGGGTCCTAGGTCTGGGATTTGCACGCTTTTTCCATCCTAACAGGCATGCTGGAGGCGCCTAACCATACTTAGAAAATAAAAAAGGAACAAACTTCACTTAACCATGAAAGGAGTAGGAAGGGAATCTGTTGCTGCCGTTATTACCTCCACACTCCTTGATCTAATTTGGACTTTGATGCTGATGAAGTGGCAACCTCGTTTCTACTGCACTTAAAGAAATGCATTAAAGCATCTGAAATGGTCTTTGTGATTTTTGCTTTATTTTGTTTAAAGGGGTAAAGCACAGATTTGAGGGTGTACTTGTAATATTTCTCAAATATTTATAATTATCTGACAAGGTAACACATTGCTTCTGGGACAGACTAAGTGCACGTGTTGAAGACTTTTTCTGAAATTATTGGTTTTTTACTGTGGATCCAGTGCTGCTGGCCTCAGTTTCACTTTCATGTGTACATGAACAATCACCTGAGGGAGATATTGGCAGGTATCAGAGCTGTGAGTAACAGCTCACAGGTAACACAGTGCTCCATAGTCCAGAATCTTGGATTTTCCCTCTCTTTATGTTGGACTTGGATTTCCCAGTGCATTTGATGTACAGAACACAGACTTCTTTGTTTTTAGCTGAGCCCAGCTGAATTATTAGGGGCATTGTTAAGGCAATGGCTAAGGGCAGTCTTCATTTAGAATAAGACATTGGAAATTCCATGTACGTCCTTTATATGGAAATGTTTATACAATATAAACTTCTGCTTAGGAAAGCAACTCTTTTTCATCTGGACAGTCTCTCCATACAATGCATCATGCCAGACAATAGATGAAGTGTTTTAATGGTGGTAAACAGTGTGTGTGTATGTATATACATATTAAAAATATATATTTATATATATTCAACCGCATGTGAAAAGTCCTTTCATTTCCTGCCTTTTAAGGGGAGATTGTATCGCAGAGTTACCTACCCTCAGTAGGATGTGGAGCTCCCACACTTGAATGCCTCAGAGCTCATTTTTCTGAAGTGGGAGGGAGACAAATTACCTACATGTTATGATGGACAAATCAATCCCTTAGAAGTTGTAATTAAAATTCTGCCACATCTTGCAAAAATTACAGGGAAATCACTTTGAAATTATAATAGCATGTGTAGTAGCTGTTTAAAATACAGCTACTATTCATAAATTCCTGAAGACAATATTCATCTAATGTCTAAACTTTTGCATGCTCTCTGTGTAGCAGAAGAGACACAGTGTTTCCCAAAATAATTTTTACTATTTCAAATGACTGCAAATAAAAATTGCAAACGTGTTTGCTGTTCGTGCTTACACACATGTGCTCAAAAAAATCTATTCTAAAGCTATCTGTTGTACAGTTGCTTTTAGGGATGAAAGGAAGGCAACAGCAGCACAACAGAATGCTCTTTCTGTCATATTTATAATTGTGATGTAAATAATTTAGTTTAGATTATGTTCCAGTATTTTCTTCTCACTTTAAAGGAGAAATGGTAGCATCATACCCCCTTACGTACCACATGCACTGTCTAAACGTGCCTTCTCTTTATTGAAATGTCAAGTATCCAGCTCTTCATTTCCCAATTACTGCCTTTCTGCACTTCATATCACTGATGGACCCACCTACTACAGATATCATGCAAACCTTCATTAAATCAGTGCAGTGCACACTGACTTGAGCAGCTGGACCAGCTCCTGCAGCTCAGGTACGGATGAAAAAAACCACACTGAAGTATTTGGAACGAGGAAGTGCCAAAGTATCACTGACTTTGGCTGGAATTGGTATCTGCTTAAGGCTTTCCCTCCAATAGAAACACTTTTCCCAAATAATAAAAGTTATGAATTAAGGAGCAGCAATATTATCCCAGAATCACAGAATGGTTTGGGTTGGAAGGCACCCCAAAGATCATCCATTCCCAACCCCTATTCCACGGGCAGGGACACCTTCCACCATCCCAGGCTGCTCCAAGCCCCATCCAACCCAGCCTTGGACACCTCCAGGGATCCAGGGGCAGCCTGGGGCCTCCCCACCCTCACAGGGAAGAATTTATTCCTAAAATCCAATCTAAACCTGCCCTCTGTCATATTCAGTAGTTGCTATATTTTATGTTGTTTTCCCTGGGAATATGAAAGTGCTCTGCTATTTCTGTTTTGCAGCAATAAATGGATCTTGCTGTTGCTCGTGGAAGGTACTGAACCTTTAAAAAGTCAATATTCAGAGAAACAAGAGACAAAAATCATGGTTTGATTGCCTGATGTGGGCATGGATGCTCTTTAATAGGCAAAATAAGGGATTTGATTTCAGATGAAGCAAGCACCTGTTTCTCTCTTTGTGTACTGTGGGGGCTTGGGTGGTTTTATTTTGGTTTTGTCCATTCCCCTGCACAGAGGCCCTGAACGCCAACAAAACCATTTTAAAATTGTATTAATGCCCTTCCCTATAAGCTCTCGGACCCACAAATATGTTTCATTTGAAAGGCACAGGGTTCCCTCAGGAAGCTCTTGGGCTGCACTAGAGCCCGGAGCACGCCCAGGGGTTTTACTGAGCATCCCAGAGGTAGCTCTAGGTGTGGTTTATTTGGCCTCCTGGTTCTGGGAGCAGAGTGAGTGGGAGAGCTATGTAAGGGAATATCTTTGCAGGAGGACTTCTGTGGAGGGCAGCTCTCCTGCCTTGGAGCTCTCCCAATTTTTGGTGTGGCTGGGGAAGGAACGCGCCGGACCTCCCGCCGCACGCTGCCCCCGTCCAACGTGTGCCCTGTCATCCCAACAGCTTCATTTCCTCTCTTTTCAACAGATCTATCAACAAAATGCTTTCCATCATTTCAGGCTATTTTTGTCCCCTTATCACAGCTATTTCCTTGGGTAAATAGTTCTGCTGGCGCTGCTGCCGGAGCTGGAAGGCGCGTGGGGGCTACAGTAGGTGTGGGCTGCGTGGGAGGTGAGAGGCAGGGCTGCAGAAACCCTTTCCTTTTCTCTCCTGCTTCCAGTGAAACAGCTCCCATGGCAGCAGGATCGTGCCTTGAAGAAGGAAAAAGAAGGGGGAGGAAAAAAAAGGAAAAGAAAAGGAAAAAACCCAGTCGCAGAAAAAATACTGAATTTTATGAATGTCGAATATATTCAAGGAGTCAAAAAGCAGAGTCACTATTTTTTCCTGTTTGCCTGGCTGGGCAATCACCTGTATGCTCTTTGTTGATTTTTAGATATATTCCCCCTAGCTGTTTTAGAGTGATGGTGCCTCTTATCTAAGTAGCTGGTGGAAAAGGTTCCAGGGCAAGAGTGGAAGCTGTAGCATGGACCTGTGATTACTGAATTTAAAGATTCTGCTATTTTGTCTAAAAAAAATCACTGTAAACAAATGGGGAGTGAAAAATCTCCAGTCTGCACAGCAGGAGCATGGCAGCCAGGGTTCCTGGTGTGATCCTAGAATCACACAATATTCCAGGTTGGAAGGGACCCACAAGGGTCATCAAGTCCAGCTCTTCAGTGGATGATCCACACTGGGATCAAGTCCATGACCTTGGTGTTATCAGCACCATGCTCTGACCAACTAAGCCAATATGTGCCTCTTTATGTGCTCTTTGTTATTGTCTGTTATAATATTTTCAATAATTTTGAAGGTTTTTGCATGCTGTTCCATCAATTAGAAAAGTAATTGTTCTGCTTCATACCTTTTTGGCGGGATTTTTGTCAAGATTCCCAGGGAGCTTTTGTTCTTTTTTATGGAGGTTTACTGAATTTATAATTGCTTGAAATTTAATAGGGATGTGGAGGAGGGAATTACATAGGTGTCTCTGCACATTGCTGGAATGAGCACTTGTCTGAATTTTGAAAGCTTTCTCCAGAAAATGCCATCATTTTCCCCAGATTTTCCCCAGATTTTATATAAACTCAATACATTAAGTAGTAGCAGAGCAGGTACTGATTTCAAAGAATGTGTGTCATATGTCAAACTACTTTGTAAAGTGAAGAAAAATATATAAGCACCTTTTAATCTCTTAAACACCCTCACTTTGTTAGGGCTTAAGTTAACATTGACACGCACAACATTGACATGCATTAGCTGTAGGACTTTTTAGCATTAAATTGTTGTAAAGACATTTCACTCATTTCTGTTACTGGGTCATTTGTTTTACACATTGTATAAAAAAAATTAACATATTAAAAATACTTCCGACTTTCTTAAACATGTAGAAGTTGATCCAAGGAAATGCTGATAAGCTTCCTTAAGACAGAAGCAAATTTTTTGGGTACTCTCTTGTTGAAAAGGATTGCCTTGAAGAGAATAAAGACTTGTATGTAATACAAGTTCTAAAATTGTTGAGTTAATAGTCCAACCTTTGCTGTGTTTTTAGCTAGTCTTGGGGTGGAGGCCAATGCTTTTTAGAACTTGCCTGGTAACTTTCTTGAAAGTGTAAGATGTATCATATTTGGTACTAAAGGCTGACTGTGCAAAATGGGTTTCCAAACTAAAAGGTGTGAGTCCAAGGGAGATCACGGGGGCTGGGAATGGAGTTGGGAATCTGACAGAAGTTCATTTGACTGTATTTGAAGGTCATTTGAAATAATCTGGCTGCAGATTAATTTGCTCTTGAGAAAAATGACAGATTAGATGTCTAACACATGTTAACCTTACTGAGAATCTTGTTATTTAGCAAAACATTGTTGCATTGGTGGTGTAGTGATGATGCTGTGAGGATAGTGACTCTAAAACCAAATTTAAATTGCGACTTCCATTACATTACTACCCTAATTTGTAACTGGATGTTGACTTTGGAGATGTAGCATTATTAACCAAAGGAGCTGGTGTGATGTTACTGCAGTTCCTCTCTTCAGTGTTCAGCCTGATCTGTTCCCACAGTACAAAGAATTCTGTTGGTGTTTTTCATTTCTTCCCCTAGATCCACATCTTTAGGTTATGCTATGCTCTTACTACTCACCTTTGTCTTGATCACAGCATTCTCATATCCATTTTGTGCCTTTTTTTTTTAAATTGAATCTCTAACAATGGGTTTCACTTACTAATTTTATCTTCTATTCTTCTAGATATAATAGCATATATTATCTGACTTGATTTAATGAAATAAAGATGGTTACCTGAAGATAACTCTTCAGTGGAAATGTCGAGGTATCATTTTTTTGTCTGTGGGCTCAGTAGCATTTGGTGCCTTTTTTTTTTTGTTACATGCATTAATGTGTAAGAAAACCAAGCCCTGACATTGCCCTTGGATAATTTTGATTGCAATAGGATTATGGCTTTGAAGGATTAGTACTTGTAAAATTAACACTGCTGTAATTGGCAGTTGCTATTAATTAATAGTGAGTGTCAGGAGTAAGTTCTCTCTTCTAAGCAGGGTAGATCAGTACCTGTACCAAGAATTTTGGGTTTTCCCATTGCATTGAACACCAAATTGCACCTACATCCTAGCTGAGGGAGAAATCAAAGCTGATTTTGTACTGCTGTTGTTTAAACTGCAGCTGAAGAGCTGCCCCTTGTTCAGTTTGACTAACCTTGAAATATCAGTGGGATTTCAGTTGTCAGGCAACTAAAAGCTTTGCTTGTGTTTTTATCTTTTTACTGATACCCGGGTGCTTTGTCATCAAGACTAGTTTGTGTTTCGTACCACAAAGGATTCTTTCTATCTAATATTTGACCTGAAAGTGTTACTAAAGGGAGCTATTAAACTTACAAATCCACTTCCCACACGCATCCTACAACTCACAGTGGTCACTGGCATTATCACATTGGGAAACATGCCAAGCTAGAGGGTGTTAAGGATCAAATTAATTAGCAAAACCATGGGATATTTGGATATTTCTTTTTATTTCAGCATTAATCTCACTCTAAAGCCCTATGCCAGTGCTCGTAACTTTTGGAGGCTGTGCTTACCAGCTTTATCACTGTTTTGCACTAGCATGGGTCTCTTATCTAGAGGATGAAAAACAAATGACACTTGTTTGGAAGAAAGCTGACATAATTTGTGCCATAGGTTATCAATTAAAGCAGGCTCTTTTAAATCTGCTTTGTGGAGTGGGGAAGGGCAAGGAGTGAAGGAAAGAGAAAACAAGATTTATCTTTCTCTTTAATAAATAAATTGCCTCGATTCCAGTTTGGAAATCTGAACAAATGATGGTGCAATCACCATTTTTCATGAAAAAAGTGAAGTGGGAGAGATTTCCAGTCACTAATCCCGTGGTTTAGATGTTTATTCACAGTGCCAGAGAACTTGTTTTGGACTCCCATCCTCAAATGATGAGGTGTGAACCCACACCTGCAGTGGTCCAAGAACGTTTGGATAAAATATTCAGGATGGGCTTGCCTCAGCCTCATTTTTTCTACAACTTAGGAAAGCAAACAAAAATCTGGGATTCTACCTGGTGTGAGAACTTCCTGCCTTGCCTCCAGGTGAGTGCCATAGCCAGGAGACACTGGAGTCAAATGAAATCCTGTCAGCAGGAGAGGAGCCACTTTGGCATGCCCTGAGAGCCAGGGATTGCAACACTCAGCAGGCTTGTGCAAGGATTAATTCCCAAAACAGCTTGGGATGGGGCCAGCAGAGAGTTTGAACCACAGTGCTCCCAGGGACTCCAGAACCACCACTGCCTCATTTTTTTGTTTTCTAGATTTGCCTGTTTTGAAAGCATGTTTTTAATTTTATGCTGTTTTAGTGTATTCAATTCAAAGCGATCACCAGGGATGGTTTAACCAAAATTAGGTTTGAATGGATTATGTATTTGCTGAAGAGATCGTGCAGCTTTGATAATTGGAATTTTCCAGTGATCATTAGGTAACGTGTTTGTGTCAATAAGAAGGCCTGTGGAGTGACTGAATGATCTGGTTTGTCTTTGTGGCACTGAGTTTTCTCAGTTATTAGAAAATCTGCATTATATCACAGCTGTGGGGTGAAAGAGCAGCACTGTGCATGAGCTGTGCAGCTTGTCTCTTTCCATTAAAAAATTGTCATGGATAAATAGAAAATCCTTTTGTAAAGGGTGCATCAGGTCTTCTTAGCACTACAGGAAACACTATAGAAAATAATAGCAGTGTTTAGTAGAAAAATATCTGCCAGTACCTAAAATGGAAGATTTACTATTTAGCATTACTTAGAGCCAAAGTTTTGTAGTTCAAGACCAAATTTCTGATTTGTAAGCAAAAGTTGTCTGTACATCCTGTTTACTGCCTTGATACCAGAGAGTGATTTTGTTATTAAGCTACAGCATGAACACTGACAGGGTTCTTTGCCTTTGTTTATCGCAGCAAGTTGTGGAAAATCAAATTAGTGATGATTCTGCTTCTGGATAATAAGTTAATTTTGAAGTAAGTAGGTATAGAATAGTAATGTGGGCCAAGTTATCGTGAGTGATTTCAACTTGCCTTGTGAATTCCAAGCAAAATCCATGTAAAGGAAGAATTAGAGTTATGGGGTAGAGATCCCTAAGGTTTCTTACCAGACCTAAGTGAGCAATAGAAGACTAATACAAATGTACTGTAATACAAAATTACAAATGATGTTTTCAACACTTTTAATTGATTTGATTTGGCAATATATTTAGCAGTGTTTAATCCCAGGTACATTTTAACAAGAAAGATGTCAACTAGAGAGTCTGGGCAAACAACTTATTAAAAGTTCCTGGTTGCCATCAGTGTATTTGTTTCCAAACTAGGTCTCTTAGTCTGTTTCCCATCACAGTGTCCTGAGAGGACCTTGCTCTATCTTTTTTTTAAAAGCTTTGCCATGTGTTCTTCTCACGATATGTATAAGTATTTCCATTAGAGTTAATCAATCAACACCAAATAACAAATGCTTTTACCATTAATGGGAGCAGTGGGTGTGCGAGGAGGGCAGGACTGTGCATGTAAAGGCAGCACACGGAACAGGAGGAAGTGCTGTGGGGTGTTTGCTGCTCGATAATATCCCAGGCAGGTCTCGTGTTGGATTTGTGTGGTTGCCTTTTGGGGTAGAGCCAGGTTAGGGGGTCATAAAATGTGCAGCTTGTTTTCCAGTTACATACTTTGCCAGATAATGCAAGTGGGACCAGGGTACTACTTAAAATATATATGGATGGGAAGAAGAGAATAATTCATTTAAAAACATCCCATCTTTTTACATTTATCGATCATTGTATTGATACCAGAGCCACGTTTTCAGCACATCCCACCTGGAGGTTTTCTGCAGCACTCAGTAGTTCAAACAGCACTGTCTGCTTTTCATGTAGCAGCAGTCAGGTCTGGTGTATTTGCATGTCTCTAATTAAAGCGAAAGGAGATGTGTAATTAGTGAGTAACAATACCTGATTCTTTATGTGAATCTGTCATTGTTAGAAGGCCGTGGGACATGGACACTAAGCAGTGTCTGTCTGGAAGTGATGCTCAAGGCTGAAGGAACCTTTTCTGTCAAGATTTTTAACTTGCTCTGTCTTTCAGCTTCTGAGGCTGTCTCAGCTTAGCTGGAGAGCTTCAGATGAGTGGCAGGGACAGTTGTGCTTTTTTTGTGTTACTCTGGGATGTGGGTTGTGAGTAAATGACAGGGGCACTGACATAGCCACCGCCTCGGCAGCACGAGGTGTTTGCCATTGTATGGAGCTGTCTGCCCCGGTCTGCTTCCTTGTTGGTGGGGGAAAGGGCTGATGGGTTCAGCCAAATAATGGTTAAATGTATTATTCTACTCTTAAAAAGTAAAAACAAAAGGAGTGAGTCAATCATAGACGCATCACATATCCTCTACGCCAGGCATGAGACATGGAGGCCAGGAGATGGGACAGGCTTGCTGAGAGCTCAGCAGGGTGATGGGTGAATGTCAGAAACACAGAATCACAGAATATGACCCTCAATGATCACCGAGTCCAACTCCTGGTGATACATGGAGAGGCCACCTAGAAACAGAGACTAGACAGGAATAAGGGAATAAAGGTGGGTATTTATTTGAAAGCCTTCAAAGATGCCCCCTGGGGAGCCAAGGGGTCCAAGCTGGACCCAAGATGGACAACGAGTCACGAGTTCCCCACACCTTTATAGGTTTGGTCCATTTGTGTATCAGCATAAATTCGCCAATTAAAACTTTGTAATTTCCCCCAGCTTGCGTCCCCCCTTTAGAGGCTTTGGGCCTGGACAGCCTGGGTGTCCTTCAAGAGCAGGTCTAGAGAGATTTTGTTATGTCTATCTTAGCATGAGAGAACAGCAGCTAACAAGGCTACAAAGCATCTCAGAGTTACACATTAGGCAATACAGAATTCGAAAAATATGAGTCAAAATCTAAGGCATCACTGGCCCTGCACAGGACATTCCCAAGAGTCACACCGTGTGCCTGAGAGCTCTGTCCAAAAGCTTC
>VZRO01008053.1:0-19542 GCA_013397915.1 Daphoenositta chrysoptera | reverse complement strand
CTTCTTAAAGGTAAATCATCCAATTAAAGCTTAAAATGAAAGATATTTTCATTTTTCTACCAATGTTAGACAAATGCTTTAGTCACTTATACAGGAACTGTGGAATTTTTCATCCAATAACTCTTAGAAGCCTACTACTGCAGAATATGGCATACTCCAAGAAGAAGAAGAAAGTCCAGAAACAACAACAATCCTCCATTTTGGAGTTTTTGCTTTTTATCTGTTTACTACATTAATAAACCCAACACCTTTAGATTTTTCACCCTGTGATAACCTTACATAACACTCTCTAATTTGGTTCTCACTGAAGTAGGTTCTAGTTCTTCCCAAAGAGCTGGCAGTTTTCTCCATGGGTAAAGGTCAAAGACAGTGTTGTCCAGGGGGGTAGAACCCTTCAAAACAGGCAGGGAAATATTCTCTGCTTTCAGGGCTCCCACACCCTCCAGACCCTTCACCATCCTCGTGGCCTCCTTTGGACATCACAGCCCTGGGCCACGACAGAGAGGTGTGGGAGAGGATCAGCCCCTGCACAGGGGTTTGCACATACGATGAGATGTCTTGCATACAGTGGGTTATTTTTCCAGACGTGTAATTATCTTCTATTTTCTTTCAGCTGAGAGACTCCCTCAGATATGGTTTGAATTAGTGGGCATTCCAGCGTTTCTCTGACAGCAGCGAGGTGCAGGCTTGAAAGTAGCTAATTACATGTCCTTGGGATTAGAGGATTTGTATATGCAATTAAATTTCTTTTTAGCTCCCCCAGAGTTCAGCCTGTTTCCTTTAGTTTTGATTCCTAAATGGACATCCCTGACAAAGCTTATGTGCAGTTTTCCTAACCTAATTTATAGTTGGTTGCTCGGCATCGTTGGGGAACAAAAGAAAAATTAATTGGTGTTCAGGCAGTGAATGTTTCATTTTTTGCAATTGTTAGCGCAGCGTTCAAACAAGTCCCTGTCGTTTTATTTATAGCCAAGTGTTTTGTTTTACTGAGTATTCTTTGAAAGAGGTAACAAACCTAATGATAAAGAGTATGACTGTTTTTAAAATTATTTGAAGTGAACTTTTTTTATATAAGAAAATATGATCTTGAGCCTATTTCATGTGTATTGAGAACTTTTTTTGTGAGTTTCATTATATAATGCTTTGTCTTGGGGAAGAAAATTTTGTGGGATTAGACCAGATATTTTAACTACATAACCTCCAATTTTGAAAAGTTACAGCAAGTGTACAGTGGGTTTTCTTTAAAGAAACTATTTTATATTTAAATGAGGGTAATTTTATTAATTTATTTCTCTTCACTGTGAAATTTTAATAATTAAGCAAAGTGACCTGATGAATAACAGTCTTTTCTTAGTTAAATTATTTAACTCCAATCTCAAGTGGGGGAGAGATTTCCTGTGGAGTTCTTTTGGATTCATGTTAAGCTGAAACTTCCTCTGAATTTTAGATCCTTTCCTATTAAGCAAACACTTGTGCTTGTTTCACTTGCATAGTTTTAGCATGAACCTCCCTTAATATATGCGNTCCTCTGAATTTTAGATCCTTTCCGATTAAGCATGAACCTCCCTTAATCTATGCTTGGATGACTTGAACAGGAGTGATAAATACCTGCTAAAGACTGTGAGAAAGTCCTGCACAATCTGAAATAGCAAATTTTTAGAATTGGCTTTTCCATGCTTCCAGGTGGAGTGAGGGAAGAAGGGATAAAAATAATCTTCTTTTTTCCTTTTATTTCTTTGTCTTGCTTAATGGGCCACATAGATTTCTAAATCAATTTTGCAGATGTTAAGTTGAAGGAAAATTACACATTCAGAGTATTCTTCAGTTATAATTGATAGCAAGCATCATGAGTCATTTATTGTTTGCAAAAGCACTGAGCCATTTATTAATGCCAGATTTTACTAATGATTTCAGAAAGGATAAGTTAATAGGTTTGAGTTAAGGCCCATAGATACTATCGACTCATTTAGTATTTCGTAATGTTGATTTAAGTGTACTTGTGCAGTATTTAATTCCCTGATCTGGCTCTGATACAATATTCACACACAAGCTTAATTTGGGAAGTTATGGGGAGGCTTAATTCTATTCACACATTTGTGATTGCTGCTTTTGCTGTGGGACATCATGCAGTCCTAATTGAAAGCATGTTCATTAAGCATATTTCATTAATGTATAATGAACACCATAAATACAGTGACCTTTGAGATAATTCACTTAAACGTCTTGATTCATTACTGCATTTTCCACTTGTTTATTCTTCAGACATGAAAATGCATGAATTTCTTAGCTTCCCAATATCTCACAGTGTATTGTGTGTTTTATGATAACCTGTAAAGGATTTTATAAAGAATCTTCTGCTATCAGTGCTTTAAAAGCCAGAAAGGACAGAAAGAGGGAATCAGACTTCAATTAGCACAGCTGTGACAGTCCATCACTATTTCTCTATGAATTTAACTGTAAATACATAAACATTACTCATGGACAAGTAGACTCATGAGAGAATAACAATAGAGTCACTAACAATAACATGAGTTCTAACAATAGAGTNATCACTATTTCTCTATGAATTTAAATGTAAATATGTAAACATTCCTCACAGACAAGTAGATCCATGAGTCATAGAGCGCTTCAGGTTGGAAAGTCCATGAACCATGAACCCAGCAGTGCCAGGTCCACCACTAAAACTACGTCCATCCCCCAGCAGTCCTCGTTGAATGAAATATTCCTGTTTAACTAGGCAGGTGTGTATGTTCTTGTGTATATTTAAGGGGAGAAAAAAGCCCAAATAAAAATAGAATTAAATTTTTAAAAAATCAACAATATCTATAATACTTAGAACTAAAAAGTAACACCTGCAGTGTGACCCTTTCAGTTTAAGCCACCTTCAAAGAATGTGCAAAGCTGGTTCAATTTCCTTTGGCTTTCTTCATACACAATGCACAAAATGTAAGGTCTTCTAAAGACTTTGAGGCAAAGTTTAATTTTGCTATCTGAAAATAATTTGATTATAATATTAAATTATTTTTTGCTTACTGGTGAAGCTTAGCATGTGTAAGAGTTGAAGAACAGTCTGTCAAGAATGTGTTATGTGTGCATAGTACATTTAGAGTAAACGTTCAGTTGTGATAGGAGTGTTTCTATCCATGAGCAATACTTAGTTTCTTCCTCTTAAAAATCAAATTGTGATGAAATAAACCTGAGGGGAATATCATTCAATTTGCTGTTGTAATGGCTTGAGTTAGATAATGAAGCTTCCATTTTCTTTTCAATACCTTTTTGTGTTACACTTGCATGTACCCAAAGCAGTAAAATGTTCCAATTGGAAGACCAAGAGGCCTTTTTATTTCCTCTACCCCAACAATTTGAATAATTTCCAAACTATTGATTGATTGATTGTAGATCTCATTTTATTAAGTCTCCATTTTGACTTTTCCTAAGGGAGCAATTACTCTCCTGATGCTGCGATTCAGCAGCCACTTCTAATGCACACACATTCCTTTGACTCAGTTTATCTGAAATGGAAGGGTGGCTCTGTTGGTGAAGGTTTTATGTCAGTCACTGTGGTTTGTACTGATGATCTCTGTGAGGAACTTCAGGTCAGAGTCCTTTGAAATAATCCCTGGAAGTTGTGCTTCTCTCCTTACATCAAGTGCTTTGGTGAGCAACCAAGTGGTGTTTGACCTATTTTTGTGTGAAATGCATCCATAAAACCCATCTAGGGGAGCAGTATCAAGCAGTACCTAAAGAAGCTACAAGAGACCTGGAGAGAGACTTCTGACATGTGCATGGAGTGACAGGACAAGGGGGAATGCCTTCAAACTGACAGAAGGCAGATTTAGATTAGAGATTAGGAATAAATTCCTCCCTGTGAGGATGGGCAGGCCCTGGCACAGGGTGTCCAGAGAAGCTGTGGCTGCCCCTGGATCCCTGGAAGTGTCCAAGGCCAGGTTGGATGGGGCTCTGGGCAAACTGGGATAGTGGAAGGTGTTCCTGCCCATGGCAGGGGGGGTCGGAAGGGGATGATCTTTGAGGTCCTTTCCAACCCAAGCCATTCTGTGATCCTAAATTGTCAAGGACACCTTCAGTCCTTCACTGCTTCATAGGGGCTGAGAAGAGACACGGTGTTTCCAACGTGTGTAACTCCTGGAAAGATTCCTCAGCCTCCTGTGGATCTCTTGGAGTTGAACTTGTGATACCACGGAAGCAGTCACATGAACAAGAAGTAAGATCATGTGGTTGCTGCCTATCTGTTTTGGGTTTTTTTTTTTCTGTCTGTTTTAATAGAATATATGGCTAAAATGTTAAGAGGCAGCATTCTCATATACCATGGATGAGAAAAACCCAGGATGAGAAAAAAAGGGATGCTGAGGTGCAGGACCCACAGATGAGTTGGATACTCCAGTGGTGTTTCACAAGTCTCCAGTATTGTTTTTAGGTAGAAATATAGTTAAAAATAAGTTCTTGCATCTTATGAACTTTCATTCCCTTCTATGTTTTCCCCCTCAAAAAATGGAAAAACCCCATAAATCACTGAAACACTTTCTTTTTTGTAGTATAGCAGCCCCTAGTATAGCAGCCTTACCCTTCTTTAATTATTCCTTCTTGCATGAAAAAAAAATTCATCCCATTGAGCCCTTGGAGGTTTCTTTCGGAGGCAGGGAGAAGAGGAGTAATTACCAGGTTTATGATAAGCTGTTCCAGTGTTAATAACTTGCATTGCAAGGAATGCAGATGAAATTTTGACTCACAGGATCAAATCTTGACACAAAGTGGGTTTGGATTGGCCTTTACCCTGAATGCAGTTGTCTGGCCCAAGGTTGGTGACTAAAACAGTGACTCCACTTTTAGGGGAATAACAACCTTTTCTCATCAGCAGTGACTTCAGTGATATTCCAGTAATAGCACTTTGTTGGAGGTTGTTTGGCTTTTTTCATCCAGTTGTATCTATGAGAAAGTCTGAACTTTCAGTAAATCATCATTAAAATGATGTTCCTTGTGTCTTTCCTTAAACTGCTGATTCATACCCGTATTTGATAACAGTCTGGGTATGAATCACACAATAAATGGCTGGCAAACTGCTGGGAGCTGTGACTGACTGAGAAGGACCACCCTAGCCTAGAGTTTCCTCAAGCAAGAGGAGAATTTTCCATCCCAGTCAAGGGGCAAGAGAAATACGAGTGAGTTGATAATCTATATCCTTTGTAGAGGAAGAATGGAAAGCAAATGCCATTTACAAAAAATCAATTTCTTTCACAGTATTGGGCTACATCATATATTTTCTAGGATTTTGTGCCTTGTGAAGGAAAATGTTAACTTTTTCTTTGTTTTCTGAAGTTCATATTCTTGGATCAACTTGGTTATGTGTTCTCTCACAATAGCAGGTTTTAGAGCCTCAGAACAAAGCCTTATGGTATCTTTGTACTGCTGCTAGTAGTGTTTACCAGCTGCAAATGATTTAGAAGTCTGGAGCAGATATGAGTTGTTTTGAATTTGAATTCTTTCCATCAGAAATTTTTATCCCTCAAACCTATTCCTATGCTAATATATAATCTATCAACACACAAATAATATGGTATTTTCTGCATGCCATAATTATTTAAGTTTCTATCTATGTTTTATGGTTGATGGAAAACTGGCAGAGTTGGGTCTGGCATAGTGAGACCGGTTCAAACGATTATCAGTTTGCATGTTTGACATTCTTGGCCTGTTAAGTGTTGTATTTTACACTTAATGCTTCAAGATTAGCATGATAGATTAGCTTGCTTAGATGAATGTTTTTGTAATTTATGCTCTTATTAACTGTTCTGTTGATCCTAGAAAATGTCTTTTTTTTTCCTTGATGGATGTTACATCACAGGAATACAGCTTGTAAATCAAGTGCTGCTTTATGCTGTGGTGATGTTGTGTTAGAATCTATTTCAGATGAAAATACTGAGATATATAGATATAAAAACCACCAGGAAATGCAAAATGTCCTTCTGCTGACTTGTGATGTAAATTCACAGACCCTGTCACCTGCCTTGCAAGCTTTGCTGCTCTGCTGTTATCCATAAACATGATTAAATTTCCTGAAGATGAAACGAAGGAGCCTGGCAAGAACAAGAGGTGTCAGAGTTCAGGAGCTACCTGGAGCTCACACCAGGATGGGTGAAAGTCGAGATAGGAACAAGCCAGGCTGTACAAGACAGTACAAAAGCTTCTACTTAGCTGATTTAAAGGCTGTCTGTGATCACACACATCTGTGCTTTTATACATATGTGCATACAGCATCTGGGACTTGGGATGCTATTTAGGATACTACATGCAAGAGCAGATTCTGAAGTATTTATACACAGACATTATGCAACATCTGTGTTCCTTTTTCAATCCAGGTTCTGGACGACAGTGTCCCTTGAAAAGCAGCTGGAGATGTGAAAGAATTTTGGATGATATTTCCTTCAGATTTTTCTCCTGTATACTCTGGATTCCTCAGTTTCTCCTTGTGCCAATGCTTTCTCTCATTACAGTGAAGTTACATAATCATGGAATGGAGACCTATATATAATAACTGCACGTGTGAATTTGTATAGTTCAGAAACCTAAAGGCTGTGCTCAAACGTGCTCATTTAACATGGTCACTAAAATTCCAGTTCTCCTCTGGAAAAGGTCACCAAATCTCCTTTATAACCATCTGTACAAATAACATCGTTATGTATTGATTTTTCAGAGATAACCTTTGGCTCGTTTTGCACCTGCTCTGAGCTGGTTAAATGTGAGGCAGATCCAATTTAGAACACAAATATAGCTGTATTAGCACGTTACTGTACCTGAGATTTTAGGCCAAGGCTCTCAGCTTTGAACTTCAGCTGGCTCAGGCAGATGTGGCCCTGAGCATCGGCTGAATGTGGAACACAAACACCGATAGCATAAATCCCACCCTGTGGGGCCTCGGATCATTCCGTACTCTTTCCAGTGCCAAACACATAAAATTTTAATGTCCTTCAAATAATCATTTTTTCCCAGGCCTGATTCCAGCCTTCACCTCAAAGAGAGTATTGCTCAATGCAAGTTAAATAGCAGTTCTGAGGGCGGAATAGAGTAGGAAACATTGGCTGCTGTGGGGATCTTTCGAAACGGACTTAGTGAGTGATTGAGTAATTACTGTTCTGCACTAATAATTACTGAGCTATTAATATGGTTAAAAAAAGACAACTCCACAGATTCCAGCTTCTTCATGTGAAAACCTCTAGCATGTAGCTCATGGTTGGAAGATCGTGGTAGGAGCCTGTGGCTCCCCTTGTTACGTGCATTAAACACCTTGTCATTACATGTCCAAAAGTTGTCACTTGCACCTGGAGAGGCTACATTAGAAACTCATTAATACCCAGGCTAATTTTAATTATTCTCTCTCATGTAGAAATAGATCTTAATTTAGATTAATACCAGACCTCTCTGGGGCCTTTTCAAAATAACCCAGGCAAACAGTTTCTGTAAATATATATGTGTGTATTAGTTTAGCAGCGATTTTTAATTTTTTTTTGTTAACTAAAAATAGATTTTGATGCCAATATCTTCCTTAGACTGAGCAATGAAAGATCATTGTTGCAAGGTTAGGTCCTTAAAAGGAGCAGATATATCCTCCAACAAGCGCTGTGCGGGTAGGTGTTTGTAAGCTGCTTTTTCAAATATCACTGTGAGGTGTTTTATGGAAATGTGTAGTGTTGTTTTCTTTGCTCTCTCCATTCTCTTTGCCCTCCTCCTTTCCACTCTCCTAAACAGTAATTAATGCCTAGGATCAGCATGGTTGCTGCTGCCATGAGAATATACTGCAGGAAGAACAAAAGAATGACGTGCCCTTTGAAAAGGAGCCAGATAGTGAAAAATGATTACAGCCTGCTTAATTACAGGCTTTTTCAGAACAGCATGTTTAGTTTTGCATCACCTCAAAAACTAATAACTTCGTGGCTTTTTAAAACCAAGATAGCAAAAAGCAGTCTGATGTACATTATAAAAAGAACAGCGATCGAGTTTTTGTTTCCAGTGTAGTATGTGGAAAAGTTTAGACTGAAGAGCAGCTTTAAACAAATCATTGAACAAACAGAAACAAATATCACCTAAAAAATACAGAAAATGTGATTCACCATTTCCTCTCAGCTGGAGGTGTTGCAGACCAGGTCCCTGCTGCAGGTGCAGTTGGTACCTTGGGTTTTGGGGGGGACAGCAGCGTTCACCTACACCTGTGGTCCTTGGTCCTCGCCGCCGTGTTGAGCAAAGGTTTCTGTCCTGCTCTGAGGTCTGTGCCCAAGGTGGCCACCACCCCAGCAGCTTTCCCACCTTCCCTGCTCTCCAGGGGCTGCTGAGCTGCCCTGGGACTTGTGCACAGAGAGTTTTTCTGCAGTGGGAACAGCCTGAGCCCAAGGAGACCCTGCTCAGGCTTTCTGCTCCTCTCCTGGTCGTGCCTGTGTTGGGAGCAGCTTGATCCCTCTGCCACTGCCAGTGCCTCTCAGCTCACGCTGCAGTCTCCCCAGAAATAACCTTTCCTTCAGACTTGGAGGTGGAGCAGGGGATGATTTCTCAGTTGTCTATCAGACACTCTTCCCGAGTGCTTGGTCTTCATCCCACTCCACAGCCAGCCAGTACATGTATTAAACTTGGTAGGAGAATTGCTTACTTAGAAAGAAATGCAGAAGAGGCAAAAAAAGGTGCAATTTTTCAAGTTTTCAATTTTATTTTGTTCCCAGGTAGAACTGTTCTGCTCTGCCAGACTGGGGGTTTTAACTGATGGTTGTTGAACTTGTCTAACCTGATCTTCTTGGGGTGGGCTCTCGGACATTCATACAGCCCCCCTGGCTCTGAGTCCACCATCAAAGCCATGAGCTGGCAATTTTTGTTTTTCCCTAATGGAGCAGATGTCAGCCTGATGATTCTGAACCCACACATACACAAACTGTGCTCACACAAACCCCAACGGGTCTGCATTTGATTTATCGTGGGTTAGACAGAACTGATCAACCTAAACATGCCTTTAGAAATATCCTGGGGTTTATTTTAAAATCAGTTGTTGATCTGGAACATCCCTGTCCTTTTAACAAGAAATGTTCCAGCCTTATCCTTATCTGAAGATGGGTTCTAACAAGTCTTGCTTTTGTTAGTACCTGAATCCTGAGGTAACATTTGTCTTCTATTTTTTTAAAAAAGATGTTACCTGAGAGTTGATAGGGTCTTTATTTGGATATCTGTTTTAATTGAAGAATTTTCTCCTATTTAATATTAACATTGAAGAACAATTTACTGAAAGGTTGGATGAATGTGGAGGCAGCTCAGTTTGAGCTTGATTCTCTCAAGGCTTTTCAGGGAAGGTTTCTGTTAAGAAGGTTTCTAGGAAAAAAGAGGGTATCTAGACTTAAAATTTCGGGTATTTCTATGATATAGGATGAGAGGGGGAAAAACCTAACCAAGTGTGTCAGTGCTGCTCCTTAAACATCATGAGAAAAAGAAACAATTGCAGCGTTTGTCCTGTGTCTCTGATGTATTTTTTTTCAATCTAAACATTGTTTCCAATAGCTCTGCAGCTCCTTATCTACTTTTGTCAGCATCATACTGGTTTTCATGAACCCTTGTACTGAATGTGCAAAATCTCTCATTTACCTTGAGTGTGCTACAGGTGAATGTCATTATAGTAGTAAGGCACTTTCTCACCAGTTCTAAAATAGCAGGTTGATTTACATGCTTATTTTTATAATATTGAGTGGAAAAAGTAGTTAAATACCACTATTTTGTATGCAAGAAGGGAATACTTCGTATGCTTCACTGCTGTCATGTGAAAGTCCCTAAATTGCTTTTGGCAAGTAGATAACTTAGAAATTGCTTTAGTGACAGAAGTGTTTTGAAAATAAACCTTGAAAGTGAGAATATGAAACCTGTAATTATCTAATGGAAGACTGAAATGGTTTTGAAAAGCAGGCTAAAAGGTAAACACTGGAGTTGCTGCAGTTATGGGACCTCTCCACGTGCTGTGCCATATCTGTGTATTGTGGATACACAGGACATGATTTTCCAGATGCTCATTAGTCCCAGAATGTTCTGGTGAGGCGCTGGGATCACAAAAACAAGGAAAATAAGTTTCCTCTGCAGGTTGTAGCACTTGTGGAGGCAGACAGTTTCTTGAAGAATTTAGTAATTCTTCCTGGATTATTTATCTTTTTTTTTTGCTTCTATATTTTTCAACATTGTTGAAAAGGAGGAGGTTATTGGCCTCCCCACTGCCCTTCTGCCAGGGACAGGGGTGTGTATTTCATGTGAAAGCCTAATGCCCTGTTGTACACAAGGGTTTTTTTGGGGCTAAACACCCACTGAGTGCTTGGCCTTGGACTGGGGCAAGCACTGGCTGCTGGTACACTCGTGTCAGACGTGGGTTCTTCACAAGGGTTTGCTGATGGTAGAGTTTGATTAGGTCACAGAAGATCCAAGTTCTGCCAAACTTCAATACTTCTTTGATTTTTGTGACTGTGGTTCACTGGTAAGCAGTATTGTCACTGCAGGAGATGAGTATTTGGCTCTTTATTAGTCAGAAATCTTTGTTACTGTGTGCAAGCAACTTGTCACCTCTGAGAACTAGAATCCTTGGAAAACTTTGCCAAGAAAAGTAATTAGAAGAGGGAAAAGCTTGGCGGGGATACTGTTCTTGTTCATGTCCACTGGAATGTGGGTTTTCTTTTTGAAGTCACTAATGTCACTCTTGATTGTGATTGGGACTAGATGGCGACTTCACCTCCCTGTTACTGCCACCTCAAAAAGCCCCCATCAATGTGAGGAAACAAAATACCTGTCTTTGCTGCTCAGCACGAGGTTTGTGTTCACTGCTGTGGCAGTTCAGCAAATGTGCCCATTCCTGTGGGCAGCTGGATAGATCGTGACAACTTTAGGTCACGGTGTCTGTGTGGCTGCAGGGGAGTGGCTCTTGCAAACATGCCTGCAAAGGAAATATGAGTGTCAGAAAACTGAGTAAATCCTTTTTCAAACTGATACATACCTTTAAAAGTGACTCTGTAACGAATTACGTTCCTGAGGAAAATTGTGAACATTTTTGGCCTGTGAAAACATCAATTTCTTTACTTTCAAAGGGCAGCTGCTTCAGCGAGGGGTATGTAGCTATCAGTGGTTGCAGTGATAGTACTGCAACACCCAGAATAAAATGTGCATGAGACACAGAGAACATGAAGAACCTTGTTAATCTGTTTTGTAGCCCCATCCAGCATAGGGCTGGCACTGGTTCCTGCCACTGCTCTGATGCCAGAAGAATCCTTTTCACCAGTTACAGTTAAGAGCCCTGAGATGTGGCTTTCATACGATTTGGAGGGTCCCTTCTGGTATTGGAAGTAACTTCTGCATTTTAAAAAGCAGCTGGGAGGGTTTGCTGTTCTTCCTCAAGGTGTCCTACCAAGGAAGCTGCATGGGGCACTGGAGGTGATGGCTGAAAGAACAACGTCTGACTTGAGAGAAACTCAAAGGAAGGATTCCAGTGGGTTATTTTTTTACTAAACTTTAACTTTTTTATTCTTTTGGCTAAAATGGGAGTAGGAAACCAAACAAGCACATCTCAAAAGATACTTCATCTTGCAATTGTTATGGCCTTAGATAATAGCTGCTCGTAACTGGCATAAGCTGGTGGTGTTGCCAAGAGAAACAGTCCCACCTTCCCTGGCAGCCTGTTCACATTCCTGTTGCCTCCTCCCCTGTGCCAGCAGGAGGGTATCTGCAGCTGAGCGTTGGCATGGGCTGAGGAACTGACACGAGGTAACAATAATCCAAAAAAAATTGCTGGGTTTTTGTGTTTTGGTCTTTTCTCAGCTGAGTTAGGTGCTCTGGTTTGCTCTCCCTGTGCTGGTGTGATGGGGAGAATGACACAGGGCAGGAGCAAGGGGCTGAGGAGACAGATCTGTCCTGTGGGTGATGGTGGTGCTGGCCCAGGTGAGGGGAGAATAAAGACTTAGAGGTGAAGTTGCTGGATTTGTCACCTTTTAAGTCTGATGTTCTGCAGGACAGTGAAGGGTGGTAGTGACCCATGTGCAAACTGCTGTGGTGAAAGGGTGTGGAGTGCTGTTTTTCCATATTTGAGTAATCAGCTCTCTGACTTTAAAATGCTCCACAAATGCACATTATCACTGGATGAAATAGGCTTTAACATCCTATTTCTGTGTAGGTGGTGTAGATCTTCTCATGCTGCAGACACAGTGAAGCAACTCTGTTTTACAGAAGTCTTTTTTCCAGTGGTTTTCCTCTGGTTTTATTTTGGTGTATAAATCTCTGTAAAATTGCTGTGTTTAATGCTTCTCCAGTGGAATTGGTGTGCTAGTTTTAACTGCAAGTGTGTACAGAGGTCATCTATGGATCTGGAATTAGTCAAGCAAAGATTAATGCTATCTCTGTTTTCTCCTTGCTTAAAAAGAAAACAAAGTGAATTGCACTTGAGTGGGTGTAGAAAAGCAAAGGAAAATTTTCTGATAGGCCTCTGTGAGTGTGTTGGATGATGTTTGCTTCCTTGTGCAACTCTACTGATTCTTGTCCAATATTTTTTTATCGTGAAATGAACTTGTACAGGCACATAGTGATTTATCATAAACAATTTAGAAACTTTAAAGACTCTTTTCTATCTGTTGTCCATTTGAATTAAGCATCCTTTTCCTTAAAAACTGTGTGGTCTTCAATACCCTGTGATACAATTTGCTTATGTAGCTGAAATGAGGACACAAATTTCTAACACATTTGGGATGAATGGAAGATGAAACTTTACTGTCCTTCTGAGAGGAGCTGGAGTTTTCTGTTATTTGCAGGAATAAGCCACTGCTAGTCACCTCTTAAAGCTATTTTAACCTCACTGCCCAGGTGAGAATCAGGGGCTGCTGCAACTTCCACCCTGCACAAGCAGAGCACTTTGCAATTCTCCACAGACTGTGTGGAAACTTGGAAAGTTTGGAAGCTTGGAAACTGTGGAAGCTTGGAAAACGTGGATTCCACTGTTGTTGGGAGAAGAGAATGCCAATGGGGGGACTAAAGAGATGCTGATGGCCTCTTCCCAGCCATAATCCTCCCTAAAATGGAGGTAACTTCCAGTGCCACCTCCTGCACCTGCACAGCCACTTACACAATACGTTTTTGAAAACACTTAATGAGGATAAATGCAACAAAAATCAAAACATGGAATAAGCCTTACTCAAGTTTTAGACCTCGTGAGTTTTATGGTCTTTTAATTAAAAATTGACTTCTAAAAATTCATCTTAATTGTGCTGGAAGAACATCTTTCACAGCAGATGTTCGATAAAATGTAAGTTGGGCTTTCAGCATCTCTGTTTCTAGTTGTGATGTCTTTGTTGTGAAAAGTTGTCATCGATCTGAATATATCATTTTTCAAGCCACCTGCTGTTCCTTTCCTTTCCTCCCTTCTCCTCTCCTTTTCACTGCTCATTTCCTTTTGAGGTTGGTACTGAAAAGCACAAACCTGAGGGCGGCCTCCCTTCTACCAAACCTGCTTCTCACATTGTGCTTTCCTGCTAATGCTTATTTTATTAGCCCCCTTCTTACCCTGGCAGCAGAGGCAGTGACGTAGCAGCCAGGGCACTTTTCCAAACCCTGAAATTTTACAAGCAGTACACAGTGGAAACATTTACAAATCTGTTCCAAGATACATATACACTGGGTGTATATACCCAAATGTAAATATTCAGATCTGTTTGTTACATTTTCAGTTTGCTAACCAGTTAAAGTTTTATATTCGGGTGTCCATGGAGAACCTTTTGCCTTCTGTGGTCAAGATGACAGAAGGTTTTCTGTGGAGGGAGGGAGCTGTTTTCTTATCTTGATGTTCCCTGAGGCTTATCTGGAATCCTGGAGCATCCACGTACTGGGTGTTGATAAGGAGAGAGCTGGCAGCTCCACCAGGTCTGCACTGCTGACTTATCCTTGGTGCTTATTCATCTGTATGAGGGGATGGGCTGCTGCAGGCTTGAGGGTCTGGCGTGGGGATTGGGCTTTTTTCATCTCTGAATGAGACTGTTCTCTGGTTTTTTGGTAAATCATAACTTTTTTTGAGGGACTGGTGTTCCCCTGAAGCCCATCACTTGCTAGATGGAAAGCTGTAGCAGCTCTTACTTTCTTCAAAACAGGAGGCAGAACAGTGTCAGTTGTTAGGATAAGTAAAGCTTTGACCTCCCCAAGTGGAAACCTACATTGTGTTTCTCTCTAAAAGTTGAAGAAATCTGAATAGTTTAAAACTGATTTTTTATTGCTTGTGGTATATGATTTTTTTTCTTAATTATGTAGGGAATTGTAGAGAATTGTAGAGAATTATGTGTAGAATTTTTGCAGGCAAAATCCACTTATGGTGCTTAGTACCTGGTCAGACTGTCTTGAAAAATGTCATCTTTCACTGTGTGTAAGTTCCATGTCTGACAGTGATCAACACCTGTGTCTGAAGAAAACCCTGGCTTTGAGAAACTTCAACATTGATGGTTTGCCTCTAAATTTGAATGAAATTGATTTTTATGAAAGCAAACCTCTCCTTATGATACTGCAACCAAAAGTTCACAGGTTTGTAAATTTCTGGATGTGATTTTTAGGCTTAGGTTTGTTCCGATTCCTAAGACTTGGTATGAGGAAAAGTCTTCACCTCGAGCGTCTGGTAAATCCCTTAGATTTTAATCATCTGCCAGAGATGTCCTGTCAAATGACAGTGAATCTTCAAATTTAATGGTTTAATGATATTTTTTTAGATTATTCGCACTATTTTTTCTTTTTTACTGTATCTGAAATACGAAATCTGCAGTTCCAAGAATAAGGGCACCTTGCAGAAGTTAGCAGATATGCCAAGTTTGTATTCCAGTCCTTCACCGTACAAAATTATTAAATGCAATTGCCTGAAAAAACATTTGGTATTAGTGGAGCTAAAAAGCATGAAAAGTTCCAAACTTGACCTTTTGGAAGGAAATATTGCCCATGCTTGGCGAAGCACATCTGCACCCTTTGCTTCCTCTTGACTGAATTGGTGTTTGAGGGTTTAGTTAAAAGTGAGCATGTGCTCAAGTGCATTCCTGAGTCGTGGCCTCATCTCTGCCTCAGGAAGAGGACAGTGCTCCCTTCTTCTTCCCTGGGCACCTTTCTGACCAGCACAGAAGTGCCACACCTGACTCTGCAGGAGCAATATTTGGCATTCCTGCCTGGCACACAGGTAAATCCTGACAGTATTTCTGTTTTGGAGAAGAGCAGATGAGGTGTGCAGCATTCACGCCGGGTAAGGACTGTGCATGCAGGATGGAGAAGTGCAAAGATGTTCATTGCACAGCTCAGGTTACCTAAATACCAGTGCACAAACAGGATAGAACCTCGTATAAACAGGAAGATCAAATCCCAGGATTTCACCCATTCACCTGGAGCATTCCCTAGATATCACCTATCATGGGAAGGTGTAAATAATCCCATATAAGGCCACTGACCACAATCTTCCTGGGCCATTGGTCAAGAAGGTCACTGACCCATGGTCCTCTTTTCCAGCCCATCTCAGGTGCCCTGGAAGTGTTTCCATGGTTACCAGCGGGCCTAGGGAAGATGCTTTTGTAGGCCTTCAGGCCTGCTCTTCCAGAACACCCATGGTGGAACCCAACAAGGTGACGACTGGAGGCCGTGGGCCATGCTCTTCTTCAAACTCCGTGGTGTTGCAAAATGTTGGTGTGAAGTTTACCTAGCTCTAGGCAGAATGTATTTTTTCTTACTCTTGTCCCAAAGTTACCTTCTGTTCTTGGTCATGGATGAACTGTTACTGCAGGTGCAGCTGGCAGGGGATGCTACCAGCGGGATATGAGGTAGAAACTATGGATGAGTAGGAAGTTTAAGTCAAATAAATAAACACATGGCATTATTTTTTGCATCAAGCCCTGCAGGTCTGGTAACCCAAGTAACCCAGCTACCTCCACTTCAGTTTTCCTATCTAAAACTATTAGAACTGCATAATACTTTGCAGTAAGCTTTGGAAATTTTAATAAATGGTTTTACAGGTGGATAGGAATAAATACATCATTAGGCATAGAAGGATCAGTTTGAGTCTCCCCAATTCAATATGAAACACAGTAAATAATTAAATTCTCTCTCTGCATTACTGTCCCATTACCTGATTAATAAAAGTTGGCAGTTTCTTTTGTATGATCAAATCAAACAAGCAGAAAGGGACGGGAATTTGCAGAGTGAATGGCAGTAATTGCCACAGAAATAAAGAGATATTAAGATTATAAGAAGCAACCAAGAAACAATTGCTATTGAATTCATCTATATATGAATAGCATGAAGCCATGGCTAGGCACCTGAGGGTGCCATGTTCTTAAATAACATTTCTCATCTATAACTTTGGTAGTTTGATACAAGGAGTAAATTATTTTGGCTTTTATCAGATTAAACTCTCAATAAATACATTCTCAGCTACTTTCCTTAGCTGGCTTCTGTTCCTCCTGTTAGGCTGTGGTGCCTGACACTAAAATTGGTGCTTGTGATGGGAAAAGCAATCAATTCTTAGGAGTGTGCTCTGCTGCCTTATTGCCACAGCATCTTCCTTCGATGAAGGGGTGCTGGGACATCCTGTCCCCAACATCCTCTGATTCATGGCCAAAAGATCAAAAGGGATACAGGATCTGAAGAGTGGGAATACCCATTAAAACAGGCCCTCGTGTGAGCAGCAGAGCAATGCAGGGCTGGTTCTCTCTGGATTCGCCTCATCTTTGGATTTTCTGGTGCCAAATGAGACAATGGTTTCTTCTTGGCTGGTTTTGAAGCCTTCACAAATAAATTCTGGTGCCTGGTATGGGTTGCTCCAGCTGCAGCCATGTCTTTGGTGGGAGTTTTACTCTAGGTTATTAACCCTGCTGGACCTTGTTGTTTGGGGCTTTGCTAACACGGAGGCTAAACCTGGCTGGTAAACCTCCTTTTTTTTCGTCTTTAATTCAAGCAAAAATTCCAGGCAGGAGCTGGTAAACTGTGTAGGGAAAATTGGTCCCAGCCAGAAATGGCTGTCAGTGCTAACACAGCTGTTTTCAAAAGTTGCAGCAAGTTTTGTTTTTATGTAAATTTAAAAAAAAAGGTTAAATTTTAGGTAGACACCCCTTGGGGTCAGGCTATCATAACAAAGAGCAGAGTGTGCTATCACACAGTGACAGGTAACACGAGATACACCTACTGGAAACACTAACAAAGACATGCCAAATAAAACTAGAAACCACAATCTTTTTTGATAATTCACCTGATCTCAAAGCTCATCTATTCAAAAGAAAAGCAAATTGCCACTTGTAAATAAAGCGAGTCTTCAAATGTCTTTTTCAGAGCTTTGTCTTTTAATAGTTTCTAAATACAGCATCACATCAAATACTTGAACAGAGCATTTGTGTTTCCACAGCAGTGCTGCAAACTTCAGTCTCTTGTGCTTTTATGCAACTTGTGTCTTTGGTCTGTGCCAAAACCATCCTGATTGTTACTGCTACTGTTTTAAGGTGTTTTTTACCCAGTTCTTTAGGGAATTTTTAATGTGGTAAAAAGACAGGCTAAATTATGCTTTGGCCGCTCTTAAAACTCCTGAGATTTTCTTTTGTTTTCCTCTCTTTCAGATGCTGAGTCATCATGTTTATGAAAGTCGTACATCACTATCTGGAAATCGTATAATTTATTTAGAAATGCTGACTGCCACACTTTATCTGCTAAACTAAGCAAGTACTAAACTGGCCTTGATCAATGTGCTTCAGTCAAGGGTGCTGGCAATTTACTGGCTCTGACCTTCCCTGCATGTTTAAGAGCCTTAAACGACAGGGAAGGTCAATGGCAATTACACCCTTTAAGAAATTCATGGAGAGTGAGGCAGCTAAATAACTACAAGGATTTAGAGAAAGCTTGATTTATTTCCTTTTTCTTTTTTTTTTTTAATGTCCATATCATCACTTAGCAAAGATTCCTCCATTTGTGGTGAATGAATAAGGTAGACCTAGAAGTAGTGAGTTCAAATAAATAAAATCTGCCTTCATGCTTCTAAAAATAGGCTTTTAGGGCCTCTGGAGAATGTTAATAAAGAATTAAAGAATGTTGTTAATAATTACCGAGTCATTCCAGAACTGTTACAAGATCCACATGACACTAATACAGGTTGTTATACCAATCCCCATGTATTGGACCAACCCAATAAAATCTAATCCTGTTTTCTCAATCTCAGACTCTCCATTTTGACCAACAGGAGATGTTTAAAAATGCAGTACATTGTAAATGCAGGCATAACTATAAATATTCCTGCAATATCTAATCGTTTTGGGATGGGGTTTTTTTTATCTGTGTCTAATCTGAGGTGCTTTTAAAAGTCCTAATGATTGAGAGTGTGCCATTTGTATGGCCTGGAACTGCACTCAAGGTTTTTCAAGTTGAAAGGCAAGCAAACCCCATGAATTATGTTGTCTCCTAAGGTACATGAGATGCTCTTAGAATTCAAAAGACTGTTGGTTTTCAACATGAAGCAAAATGATCCTGCTTTGCTCATTGGTGTGTGCTGTTCTGGGGGGATTCCTCAAGGACACAATATGGAGAAGAGTTGATGGGACAAAATTATTCTCAGTTTTGTAACTGAGACCTTCTAAAACTCAAACTGTCCTGAGCAAGCTGTTTGCATTTTAACCTTGTGATGTGAACACTTCCAAGCTACCTAATCCAGTGCAGCATGACAGAAATAAGATCAAACCTCGTTTCAACAGCTGGAATAATTTTGTCTCAAGCCTTTTAATTAAAGAGCACTTTCTGCTTTTTCCTTCACTGCACTGTGTGTCTGGCATGAGCTTGCCTCTTGGGTGTAAATATTGTGTAGAACTGTGCATCATGCAGAATTTCAGTGTCTCTGGTCAGACTTATATTTAAAAACCATTTTTGTACGGCCCAGGAGGAACTGGGAAGTATATATGGAGCTGTATTAGGCCATACTCGTACAGGATTTCCTGCTTAAAACTCCTGTTTTGCCAATCAGCACGTGTGAACTGTCCTAAGTGCTCCCTGCCTTGTAGGGATAAATCAGGATGGTTGTTACTTTTGTCAGGTTCACTAAAAATGCATATTTTCATCAGAAGTCCTGTTTTAGTCACAATCTGTGTGTGGGGCTGGCACTGTTGAGATGTCGCTGTTGTCCCGGGGGTGACGGACAAACGACATAGACTTGATCCAGGAAGAAAGGGAATCATTTAATTATTTTACAGACTGGTTTATATCTCTCAGTTCGCTTCAGTGGCGTAGGGCCATTGATCATTGACCATCCACCTCTTGGACATGATTGGTGAAACCCTACAACACCCATTTCAAAACATTCATCGCCAGTATCATAACAATGCTGCATAACAATCTTGCTCCTGTAGATAGTTTACAAAAACTCTCTAACTGTTTACGGACAGCATCTGTGTGAAAGCAAGGACTTAGACACCAGCAGAATGCTGGAAAATATCTCTGCAAGCAGCTATCAGCACCCACACTGTTGTGTGCCTGCTGCAGTGGTGTTTATTGCAGTGG